>VZDJ01000998.1:300679-389098 GCA_008694505.1 Cyanoderma ruficeps | reverse complement strand
GGTTTGGTGGGGTGGTTTTGTTTGTTTTGGTTTTATTTCCTTTTTCTTTTCTACCACATTTGTATTCTTATATTCTTAGTAAAAAGCTGTTATTCCTACTCCCAAATCGTTGCCTGAGAGCCATTAATTGCAAAATTAGAACTTGGCGGGGGGTGAGGGGTTTACATCCTCTATTCTAAGGGGAACCCCAGTTTCCCTGGCAGATACCTGTCTTTCTAAACCAAGACAGCCAGAAAGGCAAGAGACGGGCACAGCCAAGTAGGGAACTACTGGTCAGACAAAAACAGAAAGAAGCAAATGTACCAACATTTGAAGCTATGACTGGTGACCTGCAAATGATGTAGAGATGAAGTTTGGTTGTGAACGGGGTGAGAAAGACGAACCTGCAATTGAAACAAGCAAGGGACAAAATAAGATCTTCTCTAGGTATGTTAATCTGGAAAGTCAAAGTTGTACATTTCCTACAAACAATGCTGGAAAACTGATAACAGTAGATGAGATGATGTCTGAGAAACTCAGCAACTTTTATGACTCAGTCTTGAACAGCAACCTCTCTCCTCACACCTCAGAAGTGGATGGACATCAGGATGGGGACTGCTGGAAAACTTTACTGTAAGCAGACATCAGATTCATGACCACCTGAGGAACCTGCATGTGCATGAGACTATAGGACCGAGTGAAATTCATTGGGAACCAATGAACCTTGATCTGAGAACTGGAGTTCTGAGGGAATTGGCTGATGCAGTTGCCAAGGCATCCTCCATGACATTTGAAAAGCCATGGTTGTCAGGCAAAATCAGGCAAAGGGGGCTGGAAAAAGGGAACATTTTACTCATCTCTAGAAAGGAAGATTCTGGGAAGTACCACACCCTCAGACTCATCTCTGTGCCTAGGAAGATCATGGAATGATCCTCCTAGAGGCTATGCTAAGGCACATGGAGGACAGGGAACTGATTTGCAGCAACCACAGACTCACCAAAGACAGAAACCAACCTAGTGGCCTTCTATGACAGAGTGACTACATCAGTGGACAAGGGCAGGCTACAGGTGCTACAGGACTTCTGCAAAGCCTTTTACACAATCCCCCACAACATTTTTCTCCCCAAACTGGAAAGGGATGGGTTCAATGGGTAGAGTCTTGGATCATTAAGACAGTAGTTTGATGGTCACATCCAGAGGGTAGTGGTCAAAGGTTCAGAATGCTAATGGATATCAGTGACAAGTGGGATCCATCAGGGATTTATATTGGGACCGGTGTTACCTAATATCTTCATTAATGGCATAGACATAAGGATCAAGTGCATGCTCAGGAAATTTTTAGAGGACACCGAGCTGAGTGGTGCTATTGACAGATCAGGACAGGATGCCATCCAGAGGGACCTAGACAAGCTCAAGAAGTGGGTCCATGAGAACTTCATGGGGTTTAACAAGACCAAGTACAAGGTGCTGCACCTGGGTCAGAGCAACCCCTGATACCAACACAGGCTGGGGGATGAACAGATCAAGAGCAGTCCTGCAAAGTGGACTTGAGGATGATGGTGGATGAGAGGCTGGACATGACCCACCCATGGCACTCACAGCCCAGAAAGCTAAATGTGCCCTGGGCTGCATCCAGAGCCCTATGGGTAGCAGGGGAGGACGGGGATTCTGCCCCTCTGCTCTCCTCTGGTGAGAGAGCCCACCTGGAACCCTGCATCCAGCTCTGGGGTCCCAGCACAGGAAGGACATGGAACTGTTAGAGCGAGCACCATCAAGGTTATTAGAGGGTTGGAACATCTCTCCATGAAGAAAGCCTGAGACAGTTGAGGTTGTTTAGGCAGGAGAAAAGAAGCCTCTGAGGAGATGTTTTTATGGTCCTTCAATAATTAAATAGGAATAAGAAGAATGGGGACAGACACTTTACTAGAACTTATAGCAACAGGACATAGGATAATGTTTTTAAATAAAAAAGGATTAGACCAAAGAAAGATATTTTTTATGATGAGAGCGGTAAGGCACTGGAACAGGTTGCCGTGGAAACATTCAAGTAGGGTTGAATGGGGCTCTGAAGCACCTGATCTAGTTGAAGATGTTGCGTGCTTATTGCAGGGGCATTGAAAAAGATAACCTTTAAAGCTCACTTCCACCCCAAACTATACTATGACCTCTGATTATCATAATGGTGATAGAAAATACAGGTAGGAAATACTACATTAGATCTTAAAAGACAGCAAATATAAACAAGAAAAGAAAAGATTTTTTAATTAATTGAAGATATATATTCTGAAGTACACTGAATTCAGAATAAACCTACTTCTGACTGTGTTTTGCCTAAATGCTACCATATAGCATGATAAGTAATGTGTTCAGATGTTACCTTTGAAAGTTTTAAGCAGTTCTTCCATCTGTTTGTTGTTTCAGTTTTTTTGTGATTCAGAGTACCACATAGTACTAATTCTTATGACTTGCTCAAGAGTCACCTTCGGCTGTCATTTTATCGTTGTATTGCTAAACTGGATTTTGTCTCCTAATTCAAATTCAACACAAAATGTTTCATTTTCTTGTGTAGAATATATAAATTTATTCCATTGATTAAATTTTAAATTCAAAAATGGTTTTCAACTGTCGATGTTTGAACAACATTTCAGAACTGTTGAACAGAAACTGGTCCAGCTTCATGAAGCTGTGTTTTTCTGATTAAAAAATTGTGTTAAAAAGAATTATCAGTACAACTACATAATGCACTGTGGTGGTCCGGTGTGTCTCGGGCCCCCTGTCCCGCGTGGCCTGGCCAGCCCTGACACCGGCTGCAGTCAAGGTACAGTTCGGTATCCGGAGAAACTTCCCCAATCCTGTGGGCCCTTGCCGCAGCAGCAGCGTAAGCAATGGCGAAGAATAAAGGAAGGACTCTTACGGGGAACTTCTGCTGGAGTTTATTGAGGTCTGCACGGGACCATGTGTCCAGCAGAAAGTCTGCCCATGAGAGCGGGGTTCCTCTCTGTACTGCACCTTATAAACAGGGGAGGAGCAGGGGGTAGGGTACAGCTTGGAACCAATCCAGGGTGTGAAGGGTGTGACTCTGTACATAAATGACAAATATTATAACAAATAAATAACACAAGGGAGGGGACAACCGGGATCCTGCCCAATCACTCAACGCCCTCACTAGAACCTTCCAGACATCAGGGCGAGCCTTCGAGGTGATGGACTGGACCCATAATTATGATTGATGGATAATAATAACTGGGGTAAACCATAAAGGGGTAAAATCTGGGGTACATGGGACAAACCATTATAACTTATAAAAAACAGTATAAAACAAGGAATAAATACATACAGAAAACTGATAAAACAAAAAAATACACCACTACAATGCACCTCAAGCCCAGCCTCATCCTTTTCCGATTTAGGATTTCTTTTGATCTTACAAATTATGTGTAGTTTATGGCACATAAAAGGAACAATAGTACAGTATATTCTTTGTTGTGGAGACTATGCAGTCTAATGATTTGAATGAAGGCTAGACAGCAGAGACTAGGGACGGTGTCCCTTAATAGCAGAAATAAGCCAACATAAAGGGAAAGAAAACACTAGTTTATAATAGTATTCTGATTACAGAAAGGACTAAGTGTTTTGTTCTAAATTTTAATGAAATTAGCTTTTCATATCCCTTCCATTTGTCTGGGTAATACTAATCTTACTAAAATTATGAGTAGTGTCAACTAAGAATGTATATTAGTCATCTTTTTAAAAGCTGTAGTTATCAACATTTACCAGTACCAAGATTTTACCACCACATTTTCATACTTCCATTACATTTTTGTTCTTCTATAATAGTCTGTGATGGAATTGCTTTTCATTTTTATTATAAAGCAATTTTATACATTGTAGAACAAACTTGGTTTTTTAATTCTTTTTCATCCATGTCAAAATGTATCTTTAAGTCATATTTAGATTCCTTTATATACATAAATAACCATCTGTTCAGCTATGTTATTGAATTTATTCAAGTCCATGATAAACATTAAATATTGAACCTGATTCTCCATCTGAAATATCCTATTGCATATGTATTATCTTCTAATCTTAAACCATCTTCTAATTTTAAATAATCTAAATTTTTCAATCTACTAAAAATAAACGTTGTTGCAGTCGGTGTCCTGAGAGTATCATCCCACCTTGCCTCGGTCAGCCCTGGCACCAGCGACAAGTAAGGTACGGCTCGTGCGGACACACCTTGCTGATCCTGTGAGCCCTTGGTTACACGAAGGTGCGATAACAGCCTAGGAAGAAAGGAGAACTCTGTTGAAGGGTCTGCCAAGAAGCTTATTGGTGCCCCAAGAGCAGCGATCTCAACCTCAGGGAGTCTGCCTCAGCAAAGCACAGACTGCCCTGTGACAGCAGCTTTTATACAGCGGGGGAGAAAGGGGAGGGATAAGGGAAGGAATCAGTAGGGATGCATCTGGGAGTGGCTCTGGGGTAAGGGACTTCCCAAGGGACCAGTCTCTGGGGAGAAGGGGGGAACTTCTCGGATCCTGGCCAACCACAAAATGCTCTCCCTGGAATTTCCAGACGCAGGGAGAGGCCCCGATGCAACTGACAGGACCCAGGGATTACATAACAAATACTTGACAAATAACTGTAACATGGGAACAAACCATATGGGAAAGAACTTAGAGGGTACATGGAACAAACCATTTATAACATACATTAAACAAATGAAACCAAAAACCACACCACTATGAAACATGTCAGTCAAATTCGCAAATAAATACAGTAAACATCCACTGTTTTCACCATGCATTTTTGGGTGAATAACCTTGTCATATCCATATACTTTTATCTGTGTCAGCTCTGAATTTAGATTGTTAATTCTCTAGGGCATATTTCATATTTTTTTAATCAAACAATATTAACAATATCTAATCAAACGATCAGAAATAAAATATAAGAAGAAAGGTCTAATACAATGCACAGAAAAGTGCATTTCTTTGGGGAAAAAAAAAGTGTTATATCTTTCTTAAGAACTAAATCTCTTAATCTTGATTTTGAACCCTAGATGCTGAGGTTAACATACAGCTTTAATGTAACTAAATACTACAAACCAGATCATGTTGATTTTACAGGTCTTTTTCTTAATTTTACCTGACTCATCAAGCCACTGAGTTCAAATTTGATATAGGGTATGCAGAGATACTGAGAACAAACAAAGTTATAACATTTCAAACCATCATCAGGTTGCCCATACAGGTACAAAATATTTGCTATAAAATAAAAATACAATTCATAAAAGTTGTGATGACACTGATTGTTGAAGTCATATTTAGCATGGGTTGTAGAGCAAAGAAATTTGTGTATATCTGTGCAGCAGAAAGAAATGAGTGAAGGCTGTAGGAAGTGTTCTTGAATTGCACCTATAACCTGGATCACTGAGACAATGTGGGGTACTAGTGAGCAGCTTTTTCCTATATTCTGTTTGCAGCACGGTAATGAGGAATTAAAATTGTAAAGAATTAGGACTAAAAATACTTGATAGGAAGAAAGTAAAACAGTATCAGCCCTACTTCTTAGGGAAGAATGTTGTTAGAAATAAAATAGATACTATGTTAAAAGATCATCTAAGGCCATATTACATAATTACAAAATTAATAGATAATAAATACTTTATTATTAATTAAAATACATAACCTTTTAGGGTAAATCAGATATGGATTGCTGAGAGTTTTTTTCCTCTGAAAAAAAGAACTTATGACCTGGAGGGAAAATTAGAAGATTATCTTCTTCTAATAAGGAAATTTGGAGGTGTACAGTAACAAATTGGATTCTGGAAACATGTCATTTTTGGTTAGTTGGTTGGTTTTATCAAATGAAATACAATATGCATTGAATACATTTATTTAGATATTATAAATACTATTCTCTATTTCATATATTGAAGAGGATTTCAGAATTCTAATTTTATTAAATGTTGATTGATAACATATGGTCCAGGTATCTTCCAGCCTCCAAACCTCCCAGTTTACTATCCAAAGTTTATAGTGCCAAAGCAGTAAACCTGATTATCCTGTCTCTATAGACAATATTTTCTCTCATATTTTATCACTTACAGCATTTCCCACTTTCATGAAAGTAAAGCGCTGTAAGCACAACCAATCCAAGAGATGTTCAACATTTCCAGCTTTCCCTAAAATAAAGCCCTCATTCTGAAGGCTTGAGGCCAGACAATTTTTTCCAACTTAACACTCCTTCAGAATGTAAACGATTGCATTCGTATGGATGTTGTTGCATTCTAATTTTTATACTGTGTCTCCACATAGCTTTGATTTTTTTTCAAGATGTTCAAACCATCTATTAAAAGTTAAATATTTTTATGTTTGTTCAAAAGTTATGTAACTGCAAAGACATTTTCCATATCTGTTTAAATATGATGCAGAATTAATATAAATGCATCTCTAATGCTTCAGATTTTTATTTATTTATGTTGATGTAGTATAAAAATCATCCTTTTAGTGCTTTCTACTCTATGGTAAAATAAGCATATATCTATGTGTTGCATTCTAAAATACACTATTTAATTCAATATTCACTTTCAACACACACCATGTACTGAAAGATAGAGCAATCTGTGCCCTCATGAATGACACAAAGTTGCACACCTGTTATTTATACAACTAGATACTATTTTGATAAAGATAATCTGTGATGCAGTACAAAGTATTTAAAAAATGGGAAAGTTGGGCTCTAATTCCATCCTGAAATGAGCAAAACAGTCTATCAGAACTTCAGAAATCAGATCACAAAAAAGTTTTGATCAAACATTTTTCTTTGAATATTTATTTTACTATGGATACCTGGTTACTAAGGTTAAACCAGATCTGTAAAGTAATGAAAGATCATGATAGATGTGATAACTCAGAATCATGGTAGGAATCTATAATTCTTTGATTTGAACAAGGATTTTCCTTCTTTGATTACCACTTCAGCCTTTCTACTATTATCCTTTCTGTGGTGGTTACTCTAGCTTTTAAAACAGGAATGAATTAACAAGGGTGCATTTAAATGTATTATCTAACACTGCCATTTATGATAATGAATTTAATCTCTAAAGTATGCAGTTCTTGACAGAGCCTGGCAATAAAGAAAAATATTTAGTGTCAAGACTAAGTAGAAGCCCCAGACACAAGGAAAGCAGCTTTGGTCAGTTGTTTAATTTCATTCTGAAAAATCCATTTTCCATCCTTTACTCTTGAGATTTACAAAACGGTGCAGTAGGTGCATATGCTAAGGTTTGCTAAGCATTGCATGTCATTGTGCTGAAAATGGTAGAACCTTAGAACTGTGTAAAACCTGTACAGAACAGTATTTTATCCCACCTAGTAGTACCATGAAGAAATTATATATATGCAAGCACTGGAAGCAGGCATGCCCACAGATATGGGATTACTTCTGTAATCTTTCTTCAGGAATTTGATAGGGACCATGTTTTAAAATCTAGCCAGATACCTGTATCAACCACACCCTTTGAAAAGCCCCAAGAAATTCCTCACACAGACATGCTCAATACAAAGCCATTCTCATTATCCAAAAATGCCTTTTGTCTCCAGGCAGTTTTTACATGGCTCAGGGCCTACTGGCAGAAGGACAAGAGTGACTAGATCTCAGAGCTGTTAGACATTAGTCATTAACTCTGTTAGACAAGAAAGCTTCAGCATATCAGAAGGGCTGTGGTGCTAGTCCTACACCCACTTGTATAACAGTTTGAAAAAGATCCTATGTCTCTCCAATCCCCTAAGGTCCCTAGGGTCAGCCAGTAGTTTTATCACTGTGCAGGCAAGGAAGTATGGGCATCCATATACCGTATCTTTTTCTGCTGAAGTTTTTAGTATAATTTAATAGGAAAGTTCCTTTTTTGAACTGTGGATTCTTGCAAAGCTAAAGATCTGGTGTTCACAAATCCATAGGGATAAAGCCGTGACAAGTTTCGTAACACATAGAGAAGAAAAGGAAAGTTGTTCTCATTCAAGATAGTTTGACAATTTTTTCATGACTAAGTAGAAAAAAAAAAGTAAAAATAATAAAGGAAACACTTTAAAACTAGTTTGGTTAGCTACCCAAAGTGTGAGGCAAATAATCCTTATTTGGAAATGTTCTAATTTGAAATACAATCGTTCAAATTGTTCATTTTTAGAAGCCCTTTATAAAGTCTGAGCAAATATAAGGTCAATTTAATAAAGTGAGTTGTAATTTATTAAATACTCTTAATCATAATTAAGCCTTAAATGACGTGCAAGATCAATGCAATTGGTAAGAAAACATGATAAATTGCTGTATACCACAGCTTAGATATTTAAATATTGGTAGCCCACAATTTTATGGAACACTAACAACTAATCACTTGGGAAAAATATGCATAATATAGCCTTACTAGTATGCATAGAGAAAAGAAAAAAATAAGGGAAATCAGAAATTAAGTAAACTACAATATCCTATTAATGGAAAAAAACCCTGCACATTCAAATTCTTGAAGGAGAAATTTTTGAGAAAAGAGTAAATTTGAAACGTAAAAAAAAATCCATAGCAAAGAAACTTTAATGGGAATATGATGAGAATTTTAATCTGAGCATTCACTCCTGCTCAATAGCATGCTCAGCTCTAAAATAAAAATCAATCACTATTGTAGACAAGTGATTTTAAAAGTGAATAATAAAGACATTCAGAAATTTCTTCATAATTGGAACTCTCTGGAAAAAAAAATGTTTTTTGAAACCAACTCTTTAAATACTTAAAAGCATAGATATATCTGACTTAGATATCTGAGTCTCAGTTGCCAGTTCATTATTTTGTTTCAAAATGCAAATTTATATTAAATATGTTATTGAACTATAATTGTTTTGTCTCCATCTGAATTCAGAGGGATAGTTTACAAATATTCTTACCTCCACTTGAAATCTACACATTTAGTTCCATGCCTAGCTCTGATAGAAAATGATGAAATGTAACAAGAGTCAGAAGGGAGGTTCTACTTCCAGCTCCTCTGAAACATGCTTGAAAAACCCAAGCAAAGCACATCCTTTCCCATTCTTATGTTTACCAGTGTGAACTGTAGAACTTAAAGAAAAACAAAAACTGTGTCCAAATTCAGATGAACTCCCATGCACAAATTGATATCTGCCCTTGGGCAGCTGGATCTCATTCCAAATAACATCTGTGGAGAACAGCTTCCCTGGTGGCTGTGCCAACCCAGAAAAGTACCTCAGATGTAGATATCTGTATTGTAAACACTTTAACTTTGCTGACATCAGCCTCTCAGGCTCTCTTCTGCTAGGGAAAAAGCTTTTATTTAATTTCACTTATTCATTCACTTGTGACAAATAAATGCAGGTTTAAAGTATTTAGTTGTGAGGAAGAGTGAAAGTTTCTCCTTATGGGAAGAAATTCGGCTTCCACATATAAGTCCTTTGCAGGCTGTTTGACAAGACATTCAGCTTCAGAGATTATTCAAAACATAGAATATTCTACTTTTTGTTCAATTAGATTTTAAAATTTTAATGAAACAGTAAAAAAGTAGTATAATTATCCAAAGTCCATTAAGTGATCCACTTTTGGATGATTTATACATGTACATACCAAGCTTTTAGCACAATTTCCATTTAGCACATTTTCCATGGCATTACACTGGTCAGTCAAACTTGTAATAGAAGCAATACTTTGGATTTGTGGAATGCCCTCTGGTTGGTTTCCAAAGGAAGCCTTCTCTGTAGCTTTGTTGAGGTGGTGTTCACTTGTGCTATGGCTGGAAGTATGGAAGGGATGCTGAAGCACTTTTGCACAGTTTTAAAAGGAAAAAAAAAGTGACATATCATATTAAAATGGTATGTATTTTGTAGTTTACCTATTAAAATGGTATGTATTTTGTAGTTTACTTGCAACAAAACCAACACTAAAAAATACCAATCTGACTCCTTCAGAAAGGAATTGTAACTTCTAACATATCCTATAAATTGAGAATACAGGACTGAGGAAGAAATAAATGCGAGGTGATTGAAAACAGACTACTTCAGAAGACATTTGCAAGCAGAATGACTGTATGAATTACCACATTACATTTCCTCTTAGGAACGAATCAAGTAAGATTTTAGCAGTCCTTTCTTAGTACAAGGGGCTTATCTCCAATGAGCTTTTAGTAAAATAAGTATTTTTCAGGTGAATAATTTCTCACTTGTAAAACACTGTAAACTTCTATTAAAATATGCTGTGGAAATTGGCTAGGCAGCATTATTAGGAAGATTCAGAGAGTGCTGTCAGTAATATACAAACTACCAAGCTGTAAGAATACCCTGGGAACCATATTTACTGCATTGAATGCCCAAAATATGGACAAATCTAAAACCAAATCTGTATAAAAGATTTTAAGGTAATACTACAGAGACTAATGAAGTACATTGGAGGCATCCACTCTATTTAACTAGCTTATTTAAGATCTTTTACACTGAAATTCCTAATATTAAAATCCTGTTTTTATCACTTATAGTAGCACCCTGGGAGATGCTTCACCAGCTAGCTCACTCCCTGGCCTGTATATGAGAGAGGCTTGGTGGGTCTGAACCTCAG
Source organism: Cyanoderma ruficeps (assembly GCA_008694505.1). Lineage (NCBI taxonomy): Eukaryota > Metazoa > Chordata > Aves > Passeriformes > Timaliidae > Cyanoderma > Cyanoderma ruficeps. The sequence goes on along the minus strand of VZDJ01000998.1, from coordinate 378,508 downwards.
GCTGAAGCATGGTTGATGGCATGGAAGAAAGCGTGGACTCTCACTTGGGTTTCACCTGGCTTTATTCCACCCGGTTACCTCCATGTGCAGATAGACAGAGCAGAGAGCAAGAGAGCCCCAGAGCGAGAGCCCCGGCAGCCCCTCTGTCCTCACCTTAAGTACCGGGCGTGTACCTTGAGCAGGGGAGAGCTTAGAACCAATCCAAGGGTGGGAGGGGGGCTGTGACCCAGAATGGGGACACTCAACAAAACAGTGAAAGAAGGTGGTACCAGGGTACCTTGTCAAATCCTAGGGCTTTTTCACCAGAATCTTCCAGATCTTACAAGGTGATTGACAAGGTCTATCACAAGGGAAACACCACTGGGGTTTGGGAATGGGGGTGTAGGAACAAACCATTACAAACATGTAACAAAATACACAGAATATTAGAAAACCCAAAATGCGCACTGCCACATATCCCTCTTTTCTTTTACTTAAAGTGGAGTGTCTTGTAGTTAACAAGAGGGCTTTCAAGACTCGGAATATGAGACTGCATCCCACTCATGATTGGTGGACCATTCTTCCATTGGAAAGGGAAAGGGCTGGTATCTTTCAGGAGGCAGGGTCCCATCTTCATCTGCCTCCATTGAGACAAACTCCTCCAGCTCCTCTTCGTCTTCATCTTCATGATCTGCAGGCATGGTGACTCGATTTATCACATGGGATGAAACGGCAATGACAATAAACTTGTAAATCCACTTATGAACCATGCACTTAATGAAACAGAAGGCAATGAAAATTATAACAAACAAAATCAATAGTCCAGTTTTGACCCAGAATTCTGCCCAACCTGGGAGTCCCCAGTCCAGTAACAAATCATTCAGCCAGTCTTCCAAATTCCTTTCAGCTTTGCTGACCACGTTTGAGATGTTTAGATGAATGTTCTCAGCTTCAAGATAGAGGTTCACTTTTGGCAGCACTGTGGCTTGTCCACCTGCCGGTGTCTGGACGCTGGCAAATAGAAACAGCTGCAGAATTTTGATCTCCATTTCTGGGCAGGATATGGTCTGGGACTGCAAAGAGAACTTAAAACAGCAAAATTAGAAAGACAGTGAGGAAAGGGTAAAAGGCAGAGAATTTTTTTCAATAATTTTGGGTTTTCTTTTTTTTCTTTTTCCTGCGCCAGTGTGCAACCGAGACTTGTAACACCTTTTCTTGTGAAAAAGTTAAGTCTGGTACCGACTTTTCAGAAAGGGCCTGAATTAGATTTGGTTTGCAGGAAGGAGGCATGATGTTATTTTCTCCCTTCTCTCTCTCCTTTCCCCCTTGAGCCACCCCATTTTTGTCTTCACGCTGGGCAGGCCGGTGCTCCCTCATCAGTTTTTTTGAGGGACTTTTCCCCTCTACCCCACCCTCCTTCCCTTTTCCACCCTTCCCCTCTCTCCCATCTTCCCCTCCCCGTTCTTTGAATTGGTTAAAGCTTTTTTTGACAGGGCTCTGCAGGCTCTGGTGTCTTATCTCTCCACACAGCAGGCACAGCTTTTGGATCGTCTGGGCTGATGTGTGGGAATCAGGCAAGGGATTCGATGACTCTGCGTTCTCAGCAGCAGCTTTGGCAGCAGTCTGTTTCTTTTGATGATTTTCTGGTGGAGTCATTTGTGGAGTCCTCTGCCCACACATATCCAACATCCTCACCAACTCCAACATGAGACCCATGAGTACTCTGAAAAACCTTAGAGAGTTAAGAGTCTGTATATTGACAAACGCTTGCTTGGCTGTCTCTCTAACTTTTTCAAGAATGGGAAAAGGGATCTCTGAGACAGGGGTAGAACTTAACTCCCATTGTTTTTTTTTTCATTCACATTGGATTGTTTGAGTAGTTTATGTAGTTCTTTCATTGTACTCTGGGGAGTAGCTGGGGTTTGTTTTGAAACCAGGTTACAGTTGGAATTCCCTGATTTTAACTCTTTCTCAGTCTCTAATACGGTGGAGGTAGTGAGGGAGGCATGGGGACCCGACTGGGGGGCATGGTGACCGTGGGAATCAGGCAGGGAGGCAGGGTGATCAGAGGCAGGGCGGGGCTGCCGAGCCTCGGGGGTGGTGGTCTGGCCCTCCGGTGATGTCAGCTGGGAGGCAGACCTTGGGATGGGGTAAGGAGGAGGGGTCCAGGCAGAAGGCAGGGGGGAAGTTTCATGGGAACAGGACAGGGATGGGGTTTGGGAACACGAGGGATGGTGGAAAGGAGATAGAGAACAGAGAGATGATGAACTGCACACATGGCATTCGTCATCTTTTGTCAGGGTCTGCAAACATAGGTGGAAAACCTGATGGTCCGTTTTAAGGATCTCAGAGCACAAAAGACACAGTGGGGGACAACTCTGTTTACTCAATCAAAATGCACCTTTATTTAGTGCCAACAAATGCGATAGTGGGAAGAGAAATAAAGAATAGTAAGAAAGAGAGAGAAAGAGGGTAAGGGGATTATAGCTACCAATGTGGAGGGATGAGTCCTCGAGGCCTCGAGTTCCCTATAGACACGATCTTCTCCAGTGGGGTGTACACAAAAATGAGCGGGGTGTCTTCAGAGTTTTTATAGGTTTGTCACGGCAGGAACCAAAGCGAGGGGCAAAAAGCCAAAGCGGGAACCACCTATGTCGGAGTCGGGTGCTCAGGAACAAGCTGCAAACCGTACCTCTAGTACGGAGAGACCAGTTCAGACATGCAGGTATGGCTCAGTCCCCTGTGACCAGTTCCATTGTTCTTGCACTCCATTCTCATGGGGATGCATACCAGAGACTTGGCAAACGTTCCGCCTCAACCAGACCAGGGGCTTCCTTCAAAGTCTGGGGTCTCAGTCCTCAATCTTTGGAGACAGTCGTGAGGCAAATCACATCCTTCGACAGACTCTGACACCTTTAAACGCCCACGTGGCTCGGCGCAGCATGGGGGGTGTCCAAGCTGAGCCTCGACCACTTGGGCTGGGGGCTGGCGGCACTTGGGCGCCACAGTCACTGCCACTTGCCCCCCGAGGGAAGGAAGGGGCAGTGCCACCCAAGCCGCGTCTGTCATCCCGTGGTGGGGAGGGAGCCTGCCACTTTTTCGCGCGCTCGGGGAGAAGACTGGGAGAAGGGGATTTGTCTCCGGCATATTGCCACAGCGAGACAAATCTCCCTCATCCACGTTCCCCGGAGGGGAGTGAAAAGCTTCTGCTTCTCCCCTGCTCGCAGTCTGCTGCAGCTGCGGAGTGCCCACAGCCTTTCCCGCGCCTCTCCCGGCAGGGAGGACTGGGGGAGGGGGACACCCCTCCACGAAGACGTCAGGGGGAGAACAACCCCCACCCACGTCCCTCAGAGCCACACCAGCGCTGCTCCGGGCTGGAAGGGGGGCTCCCCACCTGTGGCACGGGGACACAGAGTGTCAGCTTCTTTTGTGGGTCCATCCCTGCTCCTCGGAAGAGACCGAGGAGTGCCTGCATCGCTCTCACCCGGACAGAGACGAATCTCTGTGCTGGAGGGGCAAAGGAGGGGGTTCGAAGCGGGTTTGGGAGAGGGAAAGGTGCACCAGTGCTTGGCTGTTGTTAGGAGCCGCTGCTACAGAGGGTCCGCTGCTAACATTAAAATGAACTCAGCTTTTAAGAACTGGGGACACGGGGAAGGGGATCTGCTCTGCCTGGCCATGGCTAGAACAGTTTTCTCAGGCCAGATGGCCGATCCTGCCTGAGTGAGAGGGGTGCTGCGTTTGCGAAAAATCGGGGCAGGTCAGTAGCAAGTCCTTCCCTACGCTCTCAGCGATGTGCCGGTTCTGAACTGCATGGGTGCATAGGGAATGCTCCGACCCTGCTTCTCGAAGAACACTAGCTTCAGGGAAAGAGGGAGCAGGGCTGGGGGAACGGAGGACTCGAATAAATGATTTCTTAAGAGACTACTCATTTTCCCTTTCTTTTCACTCGCCAAAGCTGCCCTTACCTGATGAGGCCAAGAGGCATACTTAGCAGCTTTTAAATTCGCTGCACAGGACAGATTTGTAAAGGTCTTACACACGGCATCCCAAAAACATTCAGTTCCACACAACTCCACGGTGGTATCAGGGAAATGATAAACTTAATAAATTTCTTCAGGTCCTTTTTAGAATATTTAACTTTTGCTGCTGTTAATTCAGAGCAAATTCTTAAAAAAACACTCTTTTTGGTAGCAGAAACACTTGCACCCATGTTTGTTAGATGTTAAAATCTGCCACACTGGAACACACACCACGAAAAGCAGAAAAATGGTCTTGCAGCAACACGCACCCCCAACCACATGGAGGGGAGGGTGGGTGGCCACGCCTGCCGCAGCCACGTGTTGCTGTTAGAACAAAAAGAAAAGCATGCAAATTCTCGTAACCAGCCCAGCTCGGTCACGTGATCGTGAAAAGAGAGAGACAAAAAGGATAGGAAAAGTTTTTCATGGACGGATTTTCCCAAAAAGAAACGCACTTTCTTGAATCTTACGATTGCGCAGTCAACTTCCCAAAATCCTTACTTCCCAATGGAAGGGACCCTAGGAATTACGCCTTGTTCCAGAAGGAACCCAAAGTTACCCAGAAAGAGTAACTTACTTATTACCATCCAGTGAGGAGAGAGAAATTCATGGTGGTGGTGCTTCCATGCCCTGGAAGGACCCTTTCTGGGTGCTGGGGGTGTTGCCCTTCATCCGCTGGTGGTGGCTTTTCAGCGGTGCAAAACATGCCAGTTTCTTTCCTGACTCCCGCAGTTGGGGTTTCAAGGTACCTCTATTTGCGTGGATCACCTTCAAATGGACCTCACTGTGGCAGCCTCGCTCTCACGCTCCTTTGGCACACCCTTGGAACGTTGTGCTCACTTGCCATGGCACAGTGCTGTTGTGAGTGCCTGCATTGCTGAGATTCAAGCCTCGCCTCACATCTGGGCTCTAGATCGCCCCACAGTTGTGCACCATATATAGAAAGGCACTGGGGAGCTGCTTCACCAGCTAGCTTGCTCCCTGGCCCATATATGAGAGAGGCTTGGTGGGTCTGAACCTCAGGCTGAAGCATGGTTGATGGTGTGGAAGAAAGAGTGGACTCTTGCTTGGGTTTCACCTGGCTTTATTCCACCCAGTTACCTCCATGTGCAGATGGACAGAGCAGAGAAGGAGAGCCCCAGAGCTCCAGAGCCAGAGCCCTGGCAGCCCCTCTGTCCTCACCTTAAGTACAGGGGCGTACCTTGAGCAGGGGAGAATTTAGAACCAATCTCAGGGGAGAGTGGGTGTGACCCAGAATGGGGGAACTTAACACAACAATGAAAGAAGGTGGTACCAGGGTACCTTGTCATATCCTAGGGCTTTTTCCCCAGAATCTTCCAGATCTTACAAGGTGATTGGCAAGGTCTATCACAAGGGAAACACCATTGGGGTTTGGGAATGGGGGTGTAGGAACAAACCATTACAAACATGTAACAAAATATACAGAACATTAGAAAACCCAAAAAGCTCGCCGCTACAATCACTCAGATGATAATAACTCTACAGTAATACTTGAGGGAAAAGGAAGTAAAAAAATGAAGCAATTTGGACTGTCAGAGTTATTTAACTGATATGCTCCTCATGTGCCACCATATCTTTTGTTTTCTGCCAATTAGACTCACATTAAACTTTTTTATTTTTTCTCTTAGTAGAATGGCAGGATAGGAGCAGAGGGGGCCGGTTTGCAGGGAAACTAATATATATCATTAATGGGACTGGCTTTTGAGTATTTTTTTGAGTGTTGATTAAATTTTACAGTGGAATCGACAAACAGAAAAAATCTTAGCATTTCAGACATCAGTTCCTGTCCAGAGGGAATATAAAATTGCCAGGGTAAATACTGAGCCAGGCTTTGAACTTAACAGCTGAGGAAAATGAAAGTAGAATAATCCATACTCTGAGAGATTGTAGAGCTGATAAACAACATATAGCACCACACAAAAAATCTGTGCTTATGTGTTTGGATTGTCATTTAAAGCTGCCCTGAATGGTCAAAACAATGGTTTATGTACCTAGAGAAATAGGGGGAAGAAGTGAATTGGAAGAATAATGGTAAAATGCTTCCATTTTTTCCCATGTTGAAATACAAAGGGATATTTTCCTCCTTAAAGTACCAATACGTCAGAAACCTATATTGTAACTACACTATGCCTATAATTAAACTACTTGTGTTGAACTTCAGGTGATATAAGGGGTGATAGAATAAGAATCAAATTCTTTTGTGTACAAAGGTTGCATTTTCCCACTTTGATGTTATAGCAATTATTTTGGGCCTTGCCCTGATCTTTTAATTCTCACAGATTCATTAGAAGTGGACAAAATTACATGGATGCTATAATATATGCCAGACACTCTTTTAAGTTTTGCTTTGGGGGAGAGATTGATTTTATTCTTCAATTATTTTTTATTCAGTCTCGTGGTCACTGATCTCCAGAAAAGGTAATTAGTGGTTTAAAAATAATCTGTGCAAATTAATTTAAACAACCTATTTCAAAATATCAAGTGATGATTATCATAAATATGCAGCTAATACATAAAGGGGTGAGGAGCTCAACTATTTTGACACTCTTGATGAAATCAAAGTTTATGTTTCAGACTTCAGCAATTACAATATTTCTCTGTGCCAAACCTATCCTAATATGATTTAACAAACTTTAATTACAGATGTAGTTTACTGTGCTGCTTAAAATATTATCTGAAATTTGCCAAATATCTTAGCGATACTTGGCTAATGTGACTTACATTCTTCTTATCAGAGGCTGTTGTGATGCTAAATATACCCTTAAGCACAAGAAAATTCTAAATATCTAACATTTATTGAGAAATATCCTTGCAGCAATGATTTCAGGTGCAAAATAGTTCTATTTTAAAATAATCATAATCCTACAAATATAGTGTGATTCAAAGTCAAGCACAAAGCACAAGTAAAAATTTTATTATCAAAACAGGGAATAAGCCTTTTACTTGACATTGAAAAAAGACAGTACACAATTGCATGAGAGAAGCAGAGCTAATGTTAAAATTTTCCACACTCACTAAATCCCAAGAAATAATAACAATAGCAAAAGTTGATTCTGCTGTATGGATTTGTATTACAAAAGGTCATCTGCACAGCCTTTAGGTAGTGTACTCATGTGTATGGAATATCTCCATAACATTTTACCTGAACGGAGATAAACAATATATACCTAACAGTATATACCTAACAGGTCTATACATAAAGTCCAGTAATGTGGCATTTTATCTTTCTCTTACCATTTGTTCTGTCAGACATTAAATATTATCACTTAAAAAAGGTAGGTTTCTGCTAACTGAGGCAATAGAAAGTATTGTTAACAGTCAGACATTCTGATGCAGCATGGTATTTAAAGTTTTCAAACTTTAAAGAGGCAAATACATACACACCCCCTAATAATAAATGCTGAAATCAATTCATATAGATTAAATGCATGCCAAATTCCTATTTTCCAGGATTAAAAGCCTCAGCAATGAAAAAAAAATTGAGAAAAGCATGTCAGTCTTAGAGAGAAAGATCAATATTTTATAAAATAGATGCTTAACACAACTAAACACAATAAAGACATTAAATACTACTAGACCTATTAATTCCAATGATATAACCTATGTTCATGAAATTAAACTATACCAAAGTGACAAAATGGACTTTGCTCCATATCAAAGTAGTCTGAATAAGAACAGTATCATTTAAAAGATGCAGGAACTTTGCTAAGTTCTTCAAAAAATATCTTAGTCAGAAACTTTGTATGTTATTTTTTTCTGATCTTTGAAGGTTTTCTTAAATAATGTTAGAATGAGTTATATAGCCATTATCTGATCATAATAGATTATTTACATGCAAGTCAGACCTGAAGACTGGTTAAGAGCACATCGACTTCATGTATTCCAGATAAAATGAAATTCAGAGGGAAAAAGCCTTACCACCCAGCTCAAATTTGCAAAGACAAACATTAATAATCTTCAAACACATTAAGTTTTCCAGTGCCATTTTAATTTCTTCTTAAGTATGTGCACATTAACTTGCAATCTTCTTTTATACTCTTGCACATAATTCTTTTTCATAAATTTTGCCCCTTCAGTGTATGGGGTGATATGTATCCTAAAAAGCTTCCCCCTTTTAATTCTAGGGAGTAGCTCCCAGACCATAATACAAACTCCAAGGTTAAATACTGACAAGAAAAAAAAAATGTTTCTGAGAGCTACTTAAACTGAAAAATGAAAATAACAATTGCTGCTCCAATCTTCATATTTAGGGAAATACACAACAGAGAAACAAACCCATACAGTGGAAGATGAATCAGGCAAGATGGGCCCAGGTAAAATCTTTGTAAATCTCAAGGAATACTATAGGGAAAACTGACAGGTACTAGGAAAACTAAAAGTATCTCAACATAAAGGGAAGGCAAAGAAAGGGATTTCTTACTCATAAACTGCTGTAAAGTGAATCCACTTGTCACTTGAGGGGATCAGATGGTTTTGTAAATGGCCTTTGCTGAGTTAATGAACAGAGTATATTTCCTCCCTCAGCTAGCCAAGACCAGCATAGGGAAGTGCATACATAACCAGTCTAGAATGGAGTACTAAAACCAGAAAAAAATCCTATTCCAATCAAACCAAACCAAATCANCAAACAAAAAACAAACAAACAACAACAACAACAAAAAGAGTAAGAGAATAAAATTTGAAGAGAGAAACAAGAAACAGACCTGAATTGACTTGTACTCAATCATTCCTGCTTGAAAACTGGGGATGTCTGGAGTGTCCAAAAAGTCAATGGTGAGCACATAGAGCCAGGTAATGGAAGTCACATTCCATAACATAAAAATACTAACCTTTATAAAACTGGTGAGCTTCTTACACAACATTTTTTTACCCTTTATCTTTTAAAGTTTCAGATGGCTTCAACTCAACAATTTACATTTTCAATCTGTTCTTTTTATATTCTTTTTCTTTTAGGAGTACATTAATAGTGTTCAGAGCACTAATTTTTGTAGGACAAAAACCTGCTTTTAAAAAGAGCAGGCAGCTTTTCCTGCTGGAAGTACAATTCAAAGAACAAAAATATCACAATCCATTTTCTTATTTAACCCTGAGGTACAAAGTTGATTTAATGTTAAATTTATAAATGCATTTTGCATAATGCTTGGCATGCAGAATACAAATGCCAATGCCAATGGCATCAAAATGGTAAACAGCATTAAGTTATGCCTAAGTGTTTGTTAAAATAGTACACTCTCCAAGGTTATATATTTTTGTTTGCTACCAAAATTTAAAATAAGCATAAAAAACGTGTTTTGTCATCTATTTATAATCAGAATGGCTTTTATTTCATGATATTTAAATAACACTAATAGTTCTTGAGCCACCAGAACTAAAAGTGAAGCATGAATATTAATAAATGCATCTAGAGAACCAATATTAATACAAGTTATTCCACAAAGACTCTGACATAAATCTGTTACATTATTAGATTATATGAAGTTATTTCACCCAAGGCATAATGAGATACCAACTCAAATTAATAGCACCAGCAATAGATATTTTGCTACCTATGAAAATAAATTAAATACAAGCCCCCACATATCCTATAAATTGAGAATACAGGACTGAGTAAGAAATAAATGTTTATTTCATTCTTGTTGACATAGTATGTGCAGATTATGAAAGAAAATAAAATTACCCTTCTCTCAGATTTTGTCTTCACTAGAGAGCCAAATGTGTATCCAGCCCTATCTCTCTGACACAAAATTCCAAGTGAGCCCACAAATAAAGCCTGTGGACTTGCATCCCACTCATTTCAAGAGAGTGTGGATGCCAGTGCATAATTATGCCCTTCTATGCAGTCCACCTGATGGTCTCAGAGTATCAAAATACATTAAGGACATAAGACTAAAAAGAATTCTTTAAATTTTTCAATAGTGCTTTCAAAATGGAGTGCATTTCCACCACAACTGGTCATGGTCTGCAAAATATTTCTTACATAAATACATATTCATCTGTCATAATGTCTTAGCACAACATGAATACTTAGCACACTAAACACATTCTGCTTCTTTCTGTCGTGAGGAAGTCATTCCAGTAATCATTTAACCTGGCAGCTAAATGAAAATGTACTGATTTATGTATTTATGTTCACTTAGTCCATTTTCTTGTTAGCTACATGCTCAGAAAATGCAACATTTTTATATTTCTATACAAAAACACTAGAAAAATCCTTGGGCAGATTATAAATTAATCATTTTAGGATGTTTGTGTAAATATAGTTAATTTGCTATCTTCAACCTTAAAATAACATATATAATTCCAGAAAATATGGTCAAAATAAATAACAAAAACGTTCTTTTAGCATGTCCCAGGTTTCCAGCAATATTGAAGTAAAGACTGCTGTGCTAATGCCCAGCATCCTTTTTTGAATAACAAATTTATCATCTATCATGAGCAGTTTCATAACACTTCCAACAGGTTGAACTTGCATGTTTGAGCATATCTCTAAAATTAGTTCCATAGATAGCCTACAGCACACAAAAATGCTGGAGAAAAGGACATGTTCTTCAGGCTTTTAAAATACCAGACTTTGAATGTTGCAGAAAAAAAGGAGGATTTCAAGTTTTGGCTTGCTAGAGGATAATACTATCACTTCTGCATTTTCATTTTGGTGGAGTTTGAAATGTTCATTGCTTGTAAAATGAAACAGAAAAATGATAGACATTTTGATAATTGTCATCGAATTAATTAATTTGGAGTGGACATCTAGAGGTTCTCTGGTCCAGCCTGCCACGCAAAGCGAGGCCCGAAGAGGTCAGGTTGTGCAGGACCTTCTGCAGTAAAACTTTCAGTATGTTCCAGAAAGAAGTTCCATGATCTTTCTAGACAGCTTTGTTCAGTGTTTGACTATCCAGATTGTAAAATTTTTACTAATAAAATCATGCCAGAATTGTAGTAAAAAAATGTAGTAAATTACAAACTTTTAATTTAGTAAAGCATCTATGAAATTACACTGTAAATATTTCTAAATTAAAAAAATGTAATCCAAAGGAAAATTATTAATACAGTGTAAGAACAGTTCTTTCTGAATCTTTTAATGTCTGTGTTAATAGTTCCTGTCTGCAACCTCACAGTCTTTCTTCATAGTTTCCAGGATCAACATAAGTACAAAAGTTAGCAATATTAAACATAGAACGGTGACTTGGCCTTTAGCATTTGACATTTAATGGTTTGAAACCAATACCAAGACAAATGAAATGCATGCAAACTACAGTCATACAGTCAGGTGATACGAATAATGATAATCGGGAATTTCTGACTTAGAATTAAATCAGACTTAAAGTTGAGACTTAAATGTTCTAGGCAATTTTAAATCTTTGACGTTTATCCCGAGTAAAACAAGATCTTCACCTCAACTGTTGTCACTGCAGCCTTTTTCATTATCACTGACTTCAACTTCAAAAATTTCCCAAAATTTTGATGTCATCTTTGCAAGCAGATTTTTTCAGGTTTCAACTTTTCCCTATAAAATAATAAAAGAGACACCACAATTAAAACAGATTAAGCATTAGGGAAAAGCAAATTAACAGGATGAGATTACTGCGACATATTTGAATCACAATTTTGGCGAGAGATCAGTAATATTTAATCAGTCAATGAAATTGTAACAATGCTGCTGAATTGAAAAACTTCACTAATCTTATTGATATGATTTATATCTTGTGATTCCATAAAGTCCATAATCACCTCCCTTTTTTGATTAAAATGTCCACCAATCACTGCTTCCAATTTTAATTTTTTGCATTTATTTCTGGGTGGGTGAATACAGGATTGACACTATAAACTAATCTCTTCCCCTTAAATATTACCACTATTATATTTAGAAGGACTATTATATTTAGAAGAACCACTGCCTAGACATTCTCAGATGAATTTGCAGCTGTAAGGAGTTTTCACAATAGCCAACAATCTGCTTTGAAACTAAACCTGTTCTGCTGCTTAACAGGTAGCATGATGGATCTAATTCCACAACACAGAGGAATGCACTGTGGAGAAGGTATTGTGTGGATTAGAATTCCAAAAGTTTTTATCCTCTGCTCTCAGATTCTTTTTCTGTGTAAGTCGTTTGACCTGTCAGTCTGCATATTCTCAACTCCTAAGCAATTATATTTACAATTGCTCCTAAAATGTCTACTACTTTCACATATCCTCAAATACATTGAAAATTCACTCTCTTCTGTCTCACCTCTGTCCACCTTTAAAACTAAAAAATTATGCTTAACCTGAGCCCCTGAGTTTACAGCTGTTTAAGGTTTTGTAAAGTGTTGTTACAGACCTTCAATAACACTCAAAAATATTTTATGTGAATTCAATATATATGTATATATTAATTTTTTTCTAAATGTCTTTTACTCCTCACAGAATGAAGTACAAAGAGAATTTACAAGTTTTCTAGAGGAAAAAGATGAAAGCTTGGAGAAATTTCAAACTTTTCAAAAATGCTAGGTAGAGTTTTATGGCATCTTAAATTTGCTGTTTACACTGCATATAAAGCTATATTGTTATAAAAATAAGACAATAAAAAATTTATAACTCTCCTCAAAAATTTGGAGTTCTGCTGCAGGCGTTATAAGGAGCAGCTCAAATTTTGGACTAGAATGTTTACAGTACTGTACCTTCCTGTGAAAAACTCATTGATGACTCAAGAGAAATAAAAAAATGTTCACTAATAGGACTCCTGTTTATCCAAGGAGGATTTTGGCACAGATAGGCGACTATTTGAAAACTATGTTCTTCTAAAAATATCTGCTAGTTTCACATATCCTCAAATATTTTGAAAATTCACTCTCTTCTGTTTCACCTCTGTCTACTTTTAAGACTAAGTTTTGCAAAAAAACCAAAAGTATTGTAAAAAATTAATACATTGTAGAGTCTTTTAAAACAATCCCAGCAAACAGAATTAATTAGAATTCTAAATTCTCTCTGTACATCCAAAATTATATAAATATATACAAAAACTTAAACATCCTTATTGCATATGATGGAAAGATTTGGGCTCCGTTGAGCAGTAGAATTGTATTATTACAATTCATATTTCATTACATTTAATACATTACAATTAATAATTGTATTAATGCTACCTAATATTGCAGGACCCTCATTTCCAGCAAAATAAAGCAATACCCCCAAGACTTCTGCAGATCATGAAACACTGATCTATAACAGTGAGTGAAACAAAACAATGAGTTAATATCATTACATATTCTAGAGTAAAGCAGCTGATGCTATCAGAAAGAATTTGCACATGAGAAGCATTTTGCATACAGGTACTGAAATTTCTGAATCTGTGACGCTGAGTTATAATATTATCATTGAATAATTCTGTTCGCATCATAAATCTGTCCAACCACCAGCTGTTGGAACAATGTGAAATTTAATCATAAAAGATCACAATAATAAATTTTAGGTAATAAATCCCAAAAAATTAGGACACACCTGGTGTCCTATCCACCTGCATTGGCCTTACACACAAACAGTTATAACCACATTTTTTTAGTCATGGCTAGTGCTGATTCTTGACAGAATGCATAACTAAAAAACCATTTGTATTTTCATTGAAGAAACCTGTTGATTCAGGTTACATGCAAATTTTTGCAGTTCGCATAGATATATGATTACTGATCCTATCACAAATAAACTCCTTAAAAGGAAACATTCCATACAATGATATGGTGTGTATATATATATATATATCTTTCAAATTGCAACCATTAGAAGCATTTGCTGAAAATGATATTTCAAAAGTTTTTATATCATTTAATCACCAACTCAGCAAGGGATTTTGAATTGATTTGATTCTTATCATTGCTATATAAATGTGCATTTAGCACTATTTTCCTTCAAAACAAATTTATGAAAATATTGCTATTTAAGAAGCTACTTAACTTTAATTGAGAACATTTTTTGTAATTCAGTGATGATTTCAATAGTTTGCCATTTCCTTTTCACAGATAATACATTTCCCTATTACAAATTTAAATAGCAATGTTTTCCTAAATAGCTTTTCTAGTTGGAATTATCTGGTCAGAACGCTATTTTATTATTAGGTTTTACTTTGAAAATGACTGCTTCATTTAAAAGATTACATTATTAATATTGTCTCCTAGTTTTTTATATTTTCTACTAATAAAATCAAAAAAGTGGTTTTGGTGCTATGCAGGGACCTGTTGCATTGGAAAACCTATGCACATTAAAAAGAAGTGATGCTCGGATAGTAAGATTTGTTCACTGCAAATATTTCACTCTCAGAATATCAAGATGTGACTTTTGTAAAGATTTTGTTATAACTGGGGAGAATCAGAAAGAGTGACAGACAAACAGAAAGAAAGAGAAATATATATTTATTATTGTATTTATAATATAAAATTGTTAGCAAAATAAAACAGATACACCTTATGAAATTCTCATTCATTTACTCACATTTTCATAACATTTTATGATAAAGCATAATTATTTTCTATGATCCAGACAGTATTTCTCTTCTTCAATCAATCCACTATTGCATTTTCTCAGAAAAATGTATTTAAGGTATGAAACAAATATCAAGTGATGAAATCTGCACTGTTGTTTATAGAAAGGCAATGCAGTTAATAAAATGTGTATGTATGGCTTCCTCTCAATCTGAAAATATTATACAAAAGATGTGTAAGAACTGACAGACATCAGAAGAAATAATAAAATTTTTTTCCTTAAAATAACACAGATACAATTACTTTGAATGTGCAGCAAAAGTATTTCCTTGCAGAGGGATGAAGTCAGAACATTGCATAAGAATAAATAGATTCAAGTATGTTCTTTACATAAGATATCATTTATTTCCCAGCTCTTCTCCTAAAAGCCTCAAGAAGTTTTTATATAACTTTTCACTTCCTTAATTTAGATTCTTTATCTTGGATATTATCTGTCTTATATTACACTCTCTTTACTTGAATAGTTTTTGTATGTTTCTATTAAAATAGCTTTTATCAAGGTTTAAAGATCTTTTAAAAGGTGAATATAGAATCTCTGGATTTGGGTTCATAATTATATAGCACACACAATTCCATCATGTAACTTTGACTGGGGAAAAAAGTCCAAACATTATTAATATTTTTAAAGAAACCTAAAGAAAGAAAATACCACTTTCATAAAAGCAAGTTAGAGTTGCTACAAATACAGATCCTTCTTGCATGGCTCATTCTTCAGTATGATAATCCTAATAAGCATATTCACCAAATGGTCATCATTAATTCATAATTGCTGGTCATAACAAGATTTCCCTTCCTTCTCTTCATTTAGTCTTTATGCAGATATGTCTGCAAAGTAACTGAAATCAGAAACCAGCAAGCCTGATAAAAGATATAAAAGTCTATTTAGTTTATCAACCAGGCATTTCTAATACCTGGTACACAAACATCATTATCAAGTGGGAGGTTGAAGAAAGACATGTCCAATTAGGGAATGAACAATTTCCTCTCATCATGGTTTAATCCCAGCTGCCAACTAAGTACCGCACAGCTACTCGCTCACTGTGCTGCCTCTGGTGGGGAGGAGAAAGTATAGCCCATTGGCTGAGATTAGAACACTTCAATAACTGAAGGAAAATAAAATATAGTAATAATTGCAATGAAAAGGAGAGGAGAAAACCAAGACAAAAAAGTGATGCATAATACAACTCACTGACCAATGCCCAGCCCATCCCCCCAGCAGCCATCTGTCCCTCCCAATAAATCTCTCTCTTTCTCCCCTCCAAATTTATATACTAGTCATGATATTCTGTGGTATAGAATATGTGTTTGGGACAGTTGTCCTGGCTGTGCCCCCTCCCAGCTTTTTGTGCACCTGCTCACTGGCAGACTGGGAAACTGGAAAGTTTTTGACTAAGGATAAGGACTATCTGGCACCCACCAAAACATCATTGTGTTATCAACATTATTCTCATACTGAATTCAGAATACAGAACTTCACCAGCTACTAAGAAGAAAACCAACTTTATCACATCCAAAGCCCAGAGTTCAAGAAAGCACTTCCAATTTTTGTTGTCTAGCACTGAAATGATGCATTTTGTTCCAAGCATATGTCAGATTTCCTAGAAGATTTGCCACTCCCTAGTATCAAACAAACATTTTTGCAGGCATTTTTAAGATAGTGTGATCCTTGGGACTAGCAGCTGCAAAATGTAGATATTAAGTGATTCAGGTGAAATCAGTCTTAATGAGCTATCAAAGAATGTGCTAGTAATTCACATTATGTTCTTAGCTTATATGCACTTCATTTTAGCAACACCTTGCACCTGTTCTGTCATCATCTCTATTTCTTTATTTATTTGCCAAGTTTTGCTTCTGGTACTGGTGGTTGTCTTTCAGCACCAAAGATGTTCACTAAACAGCACTTCAGAAATGCTGAGAGAATCTGTATTTCACATGCACATTTTCTTCCCTGTACAGCCCCCTTTTTTGCTGACTGAGGTTTGCTTATACTTTGCCATATGATAACACAACTGTGTTTTTATACTTCAGTTCACTGTTCCTTCCCATTCGTCAGCTATTGTGATGTAATTTAACAGTCTAGCCCATGGAAAATATTTTCCCATCACTTTCCACATGTCAGTCCCAAAATAAGCTCTTGAGCTCTCAACAAATTCAGAAAAAATGGTCTAGACAATTAGCAATAGCACAGAGGGATGCTGAAATTGATAGGTAATAAAGGTTAGGATGTAGAGTTCTTTTCCCATTTGCTCTGTTTCCTTGCACCCAGTGAACCCTAAATTTGATTTAACAGGGGTGTCAAATTGCAAATGATAGTGCAGCTATTCATAGCATGGAATAACCTGATTTTACATAAGTTTCTAACAACAGGCCTGAGTTTGACAGCATAAACCACCAAAATCAAAACAAAGAAAAAGTATATTTGACATGCATAAATCCTGTTAAGGACTGCATAACTTATATTTAATGTACACTACTGGAAACTTACCATAGAATCACAGAATATTCTGAGCTGAAAGGGTGGCTCAAGGATCAGAGAGTTCAGCTTTTAAGTGAAAGGCCCATACAGGGATAGAATCCACAACTGTGGCATTATTAGCAGCATGCTCTAACCAACTGGGTTATATAGAAAGTATCCAAAATTCATAATCTAGACAGAGAATATTGAGTGCTGTCACAGCAAGTCATTGGAAGTGAATCAGAACTGGATTATATGTTGCAGAGACTTTACTCCTAACATTTTTAGTACACTGTTGTTTTGTTTTACACATAGTTACAGTGAGACCTGCTCAGAAAAGCAGATCAGAAGATGTGCAGGATTTTATGCCCATAAAGTAGAATAATATTTATTATCCGTCTTAAAAGAAGCCATGTGAAAGAATCTCAGCAGAAAATGTTTTGAACATGCAAACATTTCTACTACATGCAGTGTAAACACAGAAAAAAAGAGCAAGTAGAAAAGCAATATGGACTATGCTGTAAGTGTAAATTGCAATCTATAAAAATTGGCACTTGCTGATCTTCAATCCACAGCAATCCTACACCGGTAGAATCTTCTGAGATTCTGGAGAGGTAGACAGCTGTTCAATTTTCTCTCTGTTCATGGTGGATACACCAAAAACCCATCAGTTCCTTTCTGGGCCATTGAGTACTTTCTGCTGCAGTAATCTATGCCAAGAGAACATTGGGTCTCTGGGTTGGCCACAACAGGATACTTTTGCAGCTGGTCCCCCTTTAGGCTTCCCTCAGCCTCCAAAACAAACTGCTGATGGATATTACTGTCACTCCAGAAATATAGCCGGCTTCCTCTTCGCTGTATCCTGATGACATTAGGGTGGGTACATTATGCCCTGATGTACCCAAGCCTTATACTTCCACAGACCTGCTGTGCCAGGCAGTCCGATAGATCCACACAGTCCTTCAAAACCAGTTATCCATTTCCTTCTTTTGGCATAAGTCAGAGAACTTGTGTTCCTGGTCAGAGTATTCACTGCCTGACCATTGCAGTCCCAGAAGTCCTTTTACCTCAATCATGGCACTCTCAGTCTTTTTTTTAGGTGTAGATAATCACTGGTTGTTTTCTATTGTCTCAGCAGCCACTGGTGTGACAGTCTTCTCGGATGACACCTTTCTTCATAGCTATCTTCTTCCCCAGTTTGCAGATGTGGGCTTGTAGCTTCAAGGTAGGTTAACCATCCCAGTTCCTTGTGTCCATTTTGGCTGCAAGGTCACATAAATAAATTTATTACAACACATGCAATTTAACAAAAACTTTACTCATAAAGCTTTGAAAATAAATATATTCAGACAATTTTCTTGCAAGAAGGTAAATCAATACACTTAAATATATGGTCATGTAATAAATAGAAGAGTAAATAGAATGCATCACTGGCTGTCATTTCATATCCAGCTTGATGAACTAAATGATACTATAAGAATACTTTTTATTCTAAGAAAATAAATGTACTTAGGTTAATTTATATCTTTCATTAGGAAAACAGTAAAAAATTAACCCATGAGAAAATACAGTGGCAGCTGATGGTATTCAAGATCCATCTGTATTACTGTATCACTATATTGTCTAAAAACAACTTTCACTATAAACAATGCTATTTTTCCCTACTTAAAGACAATATGAAAAAAATGTCCCAGAATAGTAAGTGATGCAATTTATCATTTAAGTTTAAAGTCCATAGCAATCATGACTGAAGCATACAGAGGTCTGTGGTGCTAATGAATCCTGCATACACATCTACAATGAAGACCTTCAGCTGGACTATAAGGAAGCTGAAGAATCTACATAATGGATCCGTTCCATGGAGGTATTCAGCATATAACCTCTGCTTAACCTTTTAATAATCAATCCATTTAATTTTCTTCACTCTGAAAGGGAGAGTTTGTTGATAAAATAGGCATCAAAGTACAGTTTTCGTTAGTCAATGTTTTGCCTTTAGGACAGAATAGCTCGGACTCCATAAATCCATCACTGAGCCTCACTAATTACATTAGCCTGGCCCCCTTTGCAGGAGTTAGTACAGTTAAAGATACATATTTGCGGTGTCAGCGAGTTCAGCATTACAAATTTCAGCTGGCAAATAAGTACATAGTTTCAGACTTCTGTTGCACTTCTTCACTGGGAAATGAAATGGAATCCAAGCTTTTCTTTGTCTCAAATAAAGATCACTGATCTGAAACAAAATACCAGTATAGACTCTAGAACATGCTTGCATCATAGTAAATTCATGATTGTGTTGGGTAAATTAAGAATTAGTTTATCAAACAAAGCAATTGCTTGAAATATTGAATCTTTATACATTAAATACAATCTATAAGCTACATAATTTATTTTTAAAAATCTTACTACTTACATGATACTTATACATTTGCTTGTTAGTTGGCTTTAAAAGGAGGTTTCTCAGAAAATGTTGTCTCAGAAAATCCCTAAAAACTGATCACAATTACATTCTTACCAAAATATAGCATGCGTCAAAGAGAAAAAAAATTCGCAAAGCATACACTTTGAAAAATTCATACATGGGGACAATACACATAATGACTCTGCCACTAGGAATCAATAGTAAAGGAAATCACAAGAGCACCTGACAGAGGTTAGGACACAGGAGCAAGCTAGGATTATACAATACAGATGGAGACATTGAAATGAGATCAAATGTGTGAGAGTCACTCCACAGGACAGAGAATGGCACAGATGACCTTTTAAAAGTCTAATGAAGAGTTCACAGCAAGTGCAAAGGATATCTAGGTTTCATATATATGGTATATATATACAAGTAAACACAGCAAGAATAAACTAAACCTCACTAGATAATAGACAAAACATTTATTAGCAAAGTGAGGGAAAAAAAAAGAAGAAATCCCATCTTGCCATAGAGGATTCATTAAATATTTTTGGAACATTTTATTTTCACCATCTTGAATTTTGCTGTACATATATGGAAGTGGACAATGTGGTCTTGCTCTACATAAGATAGGTGTACATTTCAATTTGGTGACAGCTGTTTGTCATTGTTGAAAAATTGCTTTGGTTGTGAATGATACTATGTAGCAAATAATTGGGTGTACATATGGGACACTGTCAAATACTGAACTTTTGAACTCTTATGCATAAAACTTCCATGATACAAATCCATTGTTAATTTTAACAACATTTTGGCTAAACAAAAATGACATGTCCAGAATTGTCCAAATACTAAAGACACATGAGAGAGAATCGTCAATGAGTAAGGTGATCACATGCTGTGCTTCTGTATACACACATGGGAAAATTGAGAGTTTGGAGTGTTTCAAGAAGAGGAGACAGTGCCAAAATCAGGAGTTCCCAAAAGGAAGAAGGAGATTTTGAAAGAGGAAGGTGAAGACCTTGGCTGCAGCAAAGACCTTGTCACTGAGAAAAGTCAACAATAGTCACAAACCTCCGTGGAAAAGAACGCCAGGGAAGCTCAGTGACCTTGGTCCCAAGTGCCTGAGACTGTGAGTGGACATCAGGAACTAACACAACCTTTTGCCCAATGTCTAATGCCATCTTCCTGGTGGGAAGGGCTATCTTGGACATAGAGATAGCTGGGCATGAGCAAAGAAATGAAACAAGAAAGGTAAAAGCTCTGATCTTGTAACTTAAATCCAGTATACAGATTCCCTACAGGTTGTTCATTCTGTCTAGCCTTTGGCATTGCTCAATGTAGAAGAGCCTATGTCTGATACTGAAAGATCTTGAAGAAAAGGTTTGAAAATATGTAAAAATGAGGACATTATACATAAAAGTGTTTTTTTAATCTGCTGAATCTAAAATATACTACAGTATGAATAGCCTTTCCTGCTTTCTTTGAGTTTTGTAGTTGGATTCTTTCTTAGCACATCTAACCTTTTATTTAACAAACTTTTAAAGGTAATTAATAAATCAAGAGCTGCCAGCTAGCAGCAGAACAAGTTTCTTCTGCATTTTTAAAAATGCACAGATACTGTGGATTCAACTGAACTGCAGANGATAGATAGATAGATAGACAGATAGATAAAAAGCCATACCAAAAAATCTGAGACTCTCAGCTTTCTAAGACAAACGGATGGGCATTGATCTAAATTTGACATCATTAAAGCATTCTTAGCTCAATTTCTCTGCATCACCCTACTTGACCTGGGCTAAAATCTGGCATCTCTTGCAACTGAAAGGTTGCACCTTAGCTGAAAGGAATTGCAAATCCAACTTGGAGATAATGTAAGCTTATTAAAATATATAGATTTTTACTTTATTTTGACCCACCACTTCTATACAGGATAACCAGGTGCTCCATACCTCTCTAGGCTTTTCATTTTAAGAATCTTATATTTATATAAACAGGAATAACTCCCATTCAGAATCCTGTGACTTATTTGTACACTCTGTTTACTATCAGTGCACCATTCAATCTGAAGGGAAATCATAATTCAATTTATTTCAGTTAAGGAAGCATAGCTAACCTTTTCCTAATATTTTGTACAAACTACAATGAAATGTACTCTCGTGACTAGAGTTCTAATGACTTTTTTTTTCCCTCTAGCTCCTGGTTTTTCTATTTATTTAAGTTTGCTTCTGATTTCAGAAGTACTGCAGGTTCCACATCTGCAGATACACTCTTTTAAAATGACATTCAGATATATAGACAGAGATAAAAATATCATTTGGCTTCAAGGTATAACTTTTGGAGAATCAAAGTTGAAAGAAGAAATAAAAGCAGGTATTTTATTTTTAGAATACATCAGTAAATTGTTCTAAAAATACACTTTCAGCTTTCACATCTTTTTTGCAACAAAGAGAAGGGCAGTCTCTACATTAATTTTCTTTGTACATGTTGCAATGAATAAAACAGCAAAGAGATTGTTTGATAACTGAAAACATATAAACAATATCCACTGAGTAAACTGGTGTCTACAAACCAGATGACTTTTAGGATGGTAACTTTATAAACTAGATGCTATTCTTGATTAATTTAGTAGTGGTTTTCCAGACGCAGAGACAAGGCTCACTCATCAACAGAGCAAGCCACTTTTCTTGGGGAAAAGATGTACAAATTTCTAAATGACAATGCACCTTCACCAGGTACTGAGATCAGCACTGAAGTCTATATTTTTCACTTGTGGTTTAACCATGTTATTATCCAATGATATTCTAGACACTATAACTCTGTAATCACTCCAAAACTCATCAGTAAATGCCAAGTTTATGGCTACAATCTGTGGGTTACTCGCATGGAAAAGGAGTATATCTTGGTCTGTATTTAGACGCTTAGGTATTATTTTCTCCCTTATTTCTTCCATTCAGTAATTCTACCATTAAATGGCTGTGCAAATGACACAAATAGTTCAGAAGGTTTTTTTTTCTGGTAATATTTTGATCAATATTTGTCAATATTAGTTTGAGGAGTTAAAGATATTAAAAATCAGTGTTTTCTTTGTATACAGCACACAAGCTGTGACAGTTATCACAAAAAAACCCCACCAAAAACCAGCCAACCAACCAACCAACCAGAGAACCAAAAGAAACCTCCCCCCAACCTCCCAAATCACTAAAACCCCCATACCCTATGGTAAATAAGTTCAAATCACTTCTTGACAGGGTTTATTATTCATCTGTTTTCCAGCTCTATGTTTTTGAATTTTGTATCTTCGATATCTCTGGCTATCAGTTTATGCAAAAGGTAAACTTTAAATTTAGACAAGGAGAATAAAACTATTTCTACCTTGTTACAGACAGAATGATGCTATAACATATTCACTTGCATCCTTTTCTTGAGAATTGCTTACCACCTGAAGGGCTTGTTTTTCATGAGCACCACTCACTGGTACATCAAGATGTTTACAAAATTTGAGTTGCTTATAATTAATTTTGTGCTATCTTTCTGTGCACTTCATAGTCACACACAGCAACTGCCACCCAAGTATAACTCTTTGGATGATAATTTTAGATAGCTGAAAGACAAACTGTATAATGCTTAACCATGTAGGCCTATTTTTAAAGGATTGTTTCACTACTGTGTTATTGGGAAGTTATGATGAACTTGCCAATAATGAGAACCAACAGTGGAAATGTAATTACACTTTTTTTGAGTAATTGATTCATATATAAACTTTTTTCGCACTTTCTTTTTCTTTCTTTGGTTGATGAAGACAGCCTGTAATTTACATTTCAACACCTTGGTCTCTGTTGCACAGAGGAAATGTCTAAATGTCTAAGTATTCATCTACGTATGTATGTATCTATGTATCAAAGTATGTAAGTTGGTATTTCCAGAGAGTGGGGGCGAAATTTGAGGTCCATAACGCCTTCTGGGGACCAGCCAGGCCAACTCTCTATCAAACCACTGAGGCTTTACACTGAGTTTGGCTGAAGTAGACCTAATTCTATTACAGGAGCTTGTTTGGGGCTGTGTTTTGTATTTGTGACAAAAATGTTTCACTGACTACTTAACAGTGCTTACACAGCATCAAATCCTCTTCTGTTTCTCATTCTGCCACTTCAGTCAATAGAGGGGGTTTGTGCAAGAAGTTTGAAGGGGACACAGCTGGGATAGTTGAACCCAACTGACCAAAGGGATATCCTATATGGCAAGGAAGGAATCCTTCCTTCCTGGTGAAGGAAGAAGGATGGAACGATGGTCAGAATTTCTTCCCAATGAACTGGTACACATATGGGCACCTGCTTTCCCAAAGATGACTGAACACTTGCCTGCTTAGAGAGAAGCAGTGAATTTATTCCTTTTGCTTTATCTATTGAACAGTCTTTTTCTCAATCCATGATCTTTCTGAGCAAGCAAATGTGCAGTATTTATTTGCCTGCTGGAGTTATACCAAGACAGTCTTTTTTGCTACCCAGTATGGGGCCTGAAGGGTTTGAGATCATGACAGGTTTGACTGGAATGTGCTAGGTTGAATTCCTAGCTGTTGTTTGTAGCATTTAGCTACTAATCAGCAGGTTCCTGTGCTTGCTGTGCTGTATTTGAGAGTCCAGTGCTTGTCAGAGACTGCTGGTCGCTTTCACTGGTCACTGCTCTGCTGTGCTGCTGAACACTCTGTGCTGAGCTCCCTGCTCTGCTGAGGTCAGGAACCCTTGGATAACATCATGGAGATGTGCCTGGGCTGGCAGATGGTCAGGGCATGAATGTGGTTTCTGTGCTGCTGTACTGGACAGGATACAACTCCAACATGAACTTGAGTCAAAGAGACTGTGAACTTGTGGATGAGTGCACAACAGAGCAAGTATGCCTAGTAGCATCTGTGTCCACAGCTATGCCTGTGCTGCAGCAGCTGTTCCTCTGAGGGGTTTGTGGCCCAAGGACAAGTTCGTGCTACAACAGTTACAGTTCAAAGTGCCAGTGGCTGTATGGAGCTGTGCTGAATACCTTGAAGCGTCTGTGCCTGTGGATAAATCTATGACACGGGAGGTACATCTTTAAAAGGTCTGTGGCCATGGGCAGTGCCATGGTGAAGCTGACGTACATTAGAAGGAATTTTGGCTACTAGATGAGGTTAAAGTGAAACAATTGCACCACAAATCTACTGTGGCTCTGGATAAGGACATGCTGCAGCAGGTATATCCCTAAAAAGACTATGGTTCACAGACAATGCTCTTCCAAGAGCAGGTACACCCATGAGGACTGTGATCCATGGATGACTTAGCTGCCTACCACAGTAAAATCATGACACATGGCCATCCTCTTAATTTCACAAGTAACCATCCACCCCAACACAGCACATTTAGGCTGAAATGAAGATCAAACACATGCTTTCTGGCCCAGCTACAGCTAGCTGAGAATATAACAGAGTACATATGGAAACCATAAGAGGAACTGTAAAATCAAATATTTTAATGAAAAAGTAGATACAAAATTATAAGTAATGCCTTGATTGTTTAAAGAGGTAGAAACTCACAACTATGAGATCAAATGGGATAATCAAAATGGAGGGGAAAAGCTAAAACAAACATATTATTCTGAAATGTCCCTCAATAAAACTGTTCTATTCCCTACTTCTGAACATCTTCTTCATCCAAATACAGGTGACACATTTCCAAACACTTTTTTATATGCTGAAATTGAAGCACCATGTCAGTTATATTTAAACAAATGAGAGGAACATCCTCATTTCAGCAAAGGAGGCCAGTCACATGCTTAAAGATAAATATATATCACACTGAAATTTATTTTAAATATTAGCAGAGAGACCCATTAAAACATTAATGATGATTTTTCTAGGTCTCTATATCACAGGGTTCTTTGTCTATTTCAAAGTATTTTATATCAATCATTCAAAATCTGTGGAAACCTAGTAAAAAAATCTGATTCACCTAAGCCCTAGATAAGTGGCAGTTTTGTTTGTTTGGTTTGGGAGGTTATTTTAGAATCACAGAATTATAGAATGGCTCAGATTGGAATAGACCTCAAAAGATCATCTGATTCAATATTTCATGAGAAAGGAAATTTAGATAAGATTTTCTCACACACTCTCCGATCAAATCTTCAGAACATTCAGTGACAGGGACTCTGCCACCTCTTGGAGGAGTTCTTTCAATGATTGATGGTTCTCACTGTAAAAATAATCTTTCTTATATCAACATGAAGCCTTTCCTGGTGCAATTTGTACTCATTTTCCCTCATCTTCTCCTTGTTGTTTTCACATAGGTGTACAGAACAGCTGAGAATGGATTAGATCTTAAGGACAGACATCACTATAAGCAAACAATTTATTCAGTTAGTGGCAGTTTAGTGCAGTAATTACCACTATTAGAAAGGAATGCAAAGATCTTGAGCTAAGTCCTGTGCACTGCTCAACCACCCCAAGAGTATCACATTTTCTGTACAACCTAGAAGTATTTGTTGTAGGAAGCTGTCAGTTGCTACCTCTAGAAAGCCTTATCTCTAGAAAAAGTGGGGAACTAAGGACATGAATAGTTCCAGAGAACTCAAAGAAGATTAGAGTATTTTACAGATATCATGATCAGACACAGCCTTCCTGTGTCCCATGGGGATGGGGACAGTGCTAGGTCAGGATCTGGCTGGAATATGACTGCATGGGGTGTACCCAGGGTTAGACACATATGGGAATGACAGGACAAGGTAATGAGAAAGTGATGTACTAAGAAGCACAGGCAAGGCCCATGGAATGGAATGGAATGGAATGGAATGGAATGGAATGGAATTTAAGGCAATTGTTTTCTGCTAAAGTTTAGAACCATTCTTTCACTGATATAGTTTGCCCCAGAACAGAACAAAGCTATCTGCTTGGCAACATTAAGTCATTAATTATTCTTGAGCCAGCAGGTTTGGGTGACCTCATATATAAAGGTTGTGATATGGCAAACCATTTTAGTGCCACTTTAGATGCTCAATGTTGGTGAAGAAGCAACCTTGGCACTTGCAATATTGAGCTCTAAAGCAAGGGAAATCAAATATTTTCTTAGAAATCTCATGTTTCTCTCCTATTTGTTAAGACTATAAAATTTATTTCCCTCCCAGCCAATTCAGAAGTCACTCAACACCTCCCTCTCAAGAGTCAGACTGTACTAGCTGTTCCAGTTTATCAGCTTCAAACACACATGTAAACAAGCACAAATGCACTCATGCAAGTGTATAACATTTTTCTTTCTGAAACACTAGCTTGTCTATTTTAAGGTGCACACACCTATCTGTATATCTCCTTATCCTATGAAGAACCACAGCTATCAGCATGTCTAAAATGCTCTTTTTCACTCTATTGATTCCACAAGTGGAAAGGAACTCTGGAGGTGATCTTGTTCAACCCCACTAGTTCAAGTTGAATCAAGAATAAATAAAGAGGCAGCAGATCTCCTAATTTAACAAGGCAAGACTGACCATCCAAAACAGGTCCTCTCAGGTTTTAATCCATTAACTGTGAATATTTTCAGTGATTCCATGGGGAAGGAAATCCCTCACAGAGTCATAGTGAAGCCATGTGCAAACACCCTCTCTTATCTCTATTGTGCTGTTAGAGACAGAACATTTGAGTCAATGAGTTGTGGTCTGAGGTAGTGTGGCATTTATTGTACACAAGTTCACCTAAAATATTTGTTTTACAGAAGTTTTGCTTGTTTCCCTCAGCTCTCTGCAAGAAGTAGAATCTCAGAATCAATCAGGTTGGAAAAGACCTTTGAGATCAACAAGTCCAACCTATGACCGAACACTACTTTGTCAACTAGATCATAGCACTAAGTGTCATGTCCATGCTTTTCTTAAACACCTCCGTCACCTCCCTGGACACCCCATCACAGTGTCCAATCACTCTTTCAATGAAGAACTTTTTCCTACCTAAACCACCCCTGCTGCAGCATAAGACTGTCCTCTTGTCCCATTGCCGGTGCCTGTGAGAAGAGAGCAACCCCCACCTGGCTGCACCCTCCTTTCTGGTCATTGTGGAGAGCAAAAAGGTCTCCCCTGAGCCTTCTTTTCTCCAAGCTGAACAACCCCAGCTCCTTCAGTTGCCCCTCATAGGACCCATGCTCCAGATCCTTCACCAGCCTTACTGCCCTTCTCTGAACACACTTGTGTCTCTTCCCAAACTGGGGGTCCCAGAACCAAAAGCAGTACCCAAGGTATGGCCTAAGCAGTGCTGAGTTCAGGGGAAGAATCATTTCCCTGGTCCTGCTGGCCATTCTATTCCTGATTGTCGTGGTTTAGGGCAAATTTGGGAGGAAACCCCCCAATGGGGTTTCCAGGCCAGGATGCCATTGGCCTTCTTGGCCACCTGGACACACACAGTCAGTTCCCTCAGGTGCCTCTCTGACTGCCCTTTATCCAGCAACTCTGACCTCAGCATGTAGAGTCTGCAAGGTGTTGTTGTGATCAAAGCACAAGTCTTTTTGAACCTCATATCATTGCATTTGGCCCATCTATCCAGCGTGTCCAGGACCATTTGCAGAGCCCTCCTACCCTCCAGCAGATTAACACTCACAGCCCTCTTGGCATCATCTTCAAATTTGTCAATGGTCGATTCAATCCCCTCATCCAGATTGTCAGTCAAGATATTAAACAGGACTGGGCCCAGCATAGAATCCCTCTAGTGACCGGACACCAACGGGATATGGCACCATTCATCACCTCTCTCTGGGCCCAGACATCCAGCCAGTTCTTAACCTGGGTGCACCTGTGCAAGCCATGGACTACCAGCTTTCCCAGGAGAGCACCACGGGAGACAGTATTAAAGGCTTCAGTGAAGACCAGGTAGACAAAATCCACAGCCTTTCCCTCATCCACTGGGCAGGTCACCTGGTCATAAAAGTAAATCAAGTTGATAAGGCAGGCCCTGCCCCTCCTAAACCCCTGCTGGCTGGGCCTGATCCCCTGGTTATCCGCTATGTGCTTTGTGCTCATATTCAAGATGATCTGTTCTACAACCTTGCCAGGCACTAAGGTCTAACTGAGAGGCCTGTAGTTTTCTGGATCCTCTTTTCAGCCCTTCGTATGGCTGGGACATTTGAGACCTCCACAGTCAGCCACGACTGATGATAAATGTGTAGAGAATGGCTTGGCAAACTCTTCTGCCAGCTCCCTCATCACTCTAGGATGGATCAAATCAGATCCCATAGACCTGTGATCATCTAAGTAGCTCAGCAGGTCACTTTACTGCTTCTTCCTGAGTTTCAGTGGGTCCATTCTTCTTCCCATCCCTATCTACTAGCTCATGAGGCCAGTTATCCTGAGGACAATCTGTCTTATTGTTGAAAACTGAGGCAAAGAAGGACTATATTCCTCTCAATGCCCAATAAAGAACAGAGGTTTTCCTTGCCCCTCCTTTTGCCATTTTCAAGATCCAATTACTAAAGGTTCTTAGAAATGCCTCAACCCAAATTAAGATGCAAATGAGACCCTATGCCAGTGACAATAGTATAGGTTTTATTTGATAGTAAATACAGAAAAGAGAAAGAGAGCGAGAGAGAGAAAGAAATAGAAAATAGGTGGGGGGGCACAGAGAGAGTAACAGGGACAGAGTAAGAAAGATATCACCACTCCGTGGATCCCAGTGATGTTCCAATAATTCTCTCCAGATGGTCTTCTTGGTGGCTAAGGTTCCCCGAAAAAGCACGGATTCTGATGGGTTAATATACGCTCAGGCTGGGTAGGAAAACCCAAGCACCACCCTGGGGTGTGGGGAAAGGAGTTAGCCAGTGTCTCTCACAACAGACTCTGGGTTTATTGCATCACATGCAGTCCTGTGGTGCAAGGCCTCAGGAATGACTCTGGGGGGGCCTTTGATGCATTAAGACACCCCCTCAGCTGCCTCTCACCTGAATGTCCCATGGATGTGACCTTCCCAGGGTTGGGGGTTCCACACCCAATTTGTGTAAGAGAGGATGGGCTCACTGCCCCTGACCAGAAGTTACAACGCACTCAAACTTTCTCCTTCCACCTCGGCTGGGGAAGAAATATGTGCAAATCTGCTCCCAGCAAATGGGTCTGTGGGCTATGGCCTCCCCCATCCTGAAGCAAGCCAAAGATAATTCTTAATATGGCTGATGGGTTTGGCTCACATTTCCTTGTTTACTTGTTTCACGTGATTGAAGAATAGGTTTTCCCTCTATCTAATCTCAGCAGTTTGACTTTCAAAGTCTCAGTCTCAGGTACCTTCTGGGAGGCTTCTTTGGTTGTAGCTTCTTTATACAGTTTTTGTTATAATGAACAAAATTTTATATCAATGTGACAGCTATAGTATTCATAAAAATAAAAACATTTTTATTATCCTTCACAGAAGTGGCTGGATTATGTTCTAACAGGGCTTTTACCTCTTTCATTTTCTTCCTGCATGACCTAGCAACATCCTTGAATATTGCCTACGTAGCCTGCCCTTCCTTCCAAAGGTGATACGTCCTCTTTTTTTTCCCCATTTTTTGAAAGCTCCCCACCCATCCAGGCTAGTCATCTTCCCTGTGAGCTCACATTTTTGCACATAGGGACAGCTTGCTCCTGAAGCTTCAAGATTTCTTTTGTGAAGTATGTCCATTGTTCCCTGGATCCCTCTGTTTCTAAGAACTGTTTCCCAAGGTACTCTCCAAATGAATCTCTTGAAAAAGTCAAAGTCTGCCCTCTGAAAGTCTAGTGTAGACATTTTGTTGATGTGTAATGCCTCAGATTCTCTAGGTGCTCTGTGGAGATCGTAGACTATATCTCTTAAGAGAATCTGGAAAGACTTCTGTATTCAGTCTGGCATAGTTTATAGTCCATGAAAGCAGGGTGGAATAGGAGTTGCCAAATGCTGTGACAGTCATGTCCCCCATGTAAACATGTCTTGAACACTATAATAAAAAAGAGACATAGATGTACACCTCCCCATATGTCAGGTCCTTCTCCATATTAAACATTTTACATTCCCCACAAACTTGAAGCCATATTGACACACTTGAAGAAGAGAAATAAATGACCATTTGAGATGAAAGATTCATTTGTGTTTACAAATTTACAGTACTTGAATCTTTGAGGGAGGCGAATATGTCTTGCATCAGCTACATGCAGGTAATACTGTACATCAAATCTGCAGACAAATCAAGGGAAAACTCAGTGTTATATTTGCATGCAGTATAGTCATTAAGAACATCACTTTTTGCATCAAATCCCAGCTTGTCTAAACAAACCTCCCTAGAGAAAATTGCATAATCTTAAACCCACCTAAAAAAAAAAAATTACTTGAGTGACAATTTACAAAGGAGAGTTTAAGGTTCTCCTAATGAGGTGTTCAAAGTTTCAAAACAAGCTGGCAATTTTGTGTAGTACTCATGTTTTCTTGGTTATATGGGTCTTTTCTTAGGAGTCTTTAAAACTATGTTGTGTTGAAGGCAAGATATCAAGACTTATAAGTGTACTTTTGGTTAGAAAAACAATTTCTTCTACATGGAACTGTGCTCTCTGAAAAATATGTAAATAGCTATAAAAAGGTTCATCATTAAATATAAGTAGTTGAAATAGTAAGATGTTACAACCAATGAATATCAAAGGGTAAACATTGTATCACATTAATTTATTTAAACAGTTGTGAATTAACAATAATTCACTAACTTCTTTCACAGAATGCAAGGAAATAAATAGGGCTAAGGGTGTCTATTTGTAAATAAAACATGTTCATTCTTGTTCAATTCAAAAGATATAACATTCATTTCACTGCTCAGACAATGAGCAATGCTGCATGCAAATCAGTCCAATTGCAGACTAATGGAAAGAGGAGAAACTGGTACAACTTAAGAGTTAGGCTAGGAATGAAGGAACACTAGTTGAATAATTTAATACCAAAATATTGCAATTCACAGAATAAATTATCTTGTAAGTATTATTCATCTGGCTTCAGCAGTGAGACTAGTGCATCATAATCTGACATTAAAATTGACCACTTCAGTGAAAGGGCATCTTTAATGAGTGTCACCTCTGAAGAAGTCTCTGCTTAGCACACTGCAAATCAAGATGATCTGTGTGAAAAAAAAAATGCTCAATATACTTCCTTGGTAGCAGTCTATCAGAGGTTAACTCTTTAATATGAATGAAATTGCAAGTGTCAGAAAACAAAATGAGAGCTCAGGAAATAGTAACAATCCTTCATTGACTAATAATATAAGCATTCAGTAAATTAACTTTTTTAGAAGCCAAGAGCAAATCTAATTTATTAAGGCTCTGACATCACAGATCACCTGGTCTCTGAATGGCCCTTCAGAGAACTGGAATGCAGTGTGGATGCTGTGCGTGTATAAGTAATGGAGATGTAACACACATGCACCTTTAAATTATCCTCCAGGTAATGGAAGCACGTAAATTTGGAAAAGACAGGATTTACTTTGTGACAAAGCTAACAAGACTCTGATACGGTTTGCTGTCACAACATATGCACTTCTCTGATGTTCTGCCATCTCAATCTAATGGGACTACATGGACAGCACCCTTCCCTTGTGGTTCTTCTTACTAACAGACTTCCTTGATTGTTGTTTGGTTTTGTTGGGGGTTTGGGAGGCTGTGGGGAGTGTTGTTGATTTGTTTGTTATTTTTCTGGTTGTAGGAATTTTTTCCTCTTCATCAATTATGACATGAAAGTACTTCCAAACTGCAGGCTGTGTTTTCAAGTCCAAATGCATTGAGTGTTGTTTGGTCACTCATGCAGACTTGTTCTCAGACTGAAAAACCAACCCAAATTCCTTTACTTTTGATGATACAGAACACAGTAGAGAGACTTCTTAAAATAAGTGTTAGGACTTCAGTTTTTTGCAATCTGTAACAGAAAACCATACAGTGCAAAATGGAATCATGAGTGCAAGCAAAAAGATCTTCGTACCAAGTGTCAGGTGAAATATCAGAAGATAGGTAAGGCATTGTGAACAAATGTCGTCTCCTCAGTAGTACAGCTTTGCATGTTCGGTTTTGGAAAACAAATTACACCTTAGAAAACATAATTTTGAAGTTCCATATTTTCTATAGGTGGTAGCAAGTCATCGTAGAATAAGAATTACAGAGTTGGTGTATTTTTTTTTGCCCTTGCTCATGATCTCCAGCCCATTATGAGAGCATACTTAAAAGAGGGGACACAGGTCTTTCAAACTTTTGATATTGTCCAGAAAGCTTTTTGACAGTTTTAGTTAGTGCCAGTGTAGTCATTCTGCATTCCATCATACCTAAAGAAATGAGTGGTTGTGAGAAATTCACCTGTTGTGTCTTGGAACATAATTCTTTTTCAGAGAAGAGTGTTATAGTGGCAGGCAAGTTCTCATTCCCCCTGCAATGCTGTCCATCTACCCACTCTTGAAAAAGATATTTAATATCCTATTTCTCTAGCCCATTGACATCCCTCTGGATGGCAGCCTGATTCCCTGGCATAAGAGCCTTTCCTCCCATTTCGGTTTCATCTGTAAAACTGCTGTTAATCCATATAATCACTACCCTCTGGATCACTTATCACTTTTCAGGTCGGCTCATTGTCTGTTTACCTAGCCCAATCTTCATCAGCTAATTTCTAAGGATCTTATGGAAAACAGCTTTGAAAAAAGTCCTTACTGGGCTCTGCAAAGTAATATCACCACATACAGGAAAAAAATGGTCGTGTCATCATCATGAGTCACCTCTTATGAGCATTCAAATTTATATTACCATAAGAGGCTGTGTTTGTACTTGTATATGGCTGTGTAGTTCAGTTACTATGACCTCATATCTGCTAGACCTACATCATCTTGGTGGCCTCCTCACAGCTCACTTTGCAATGTTCTTCCTGTGCTGAAAACATCAGAAGCTGGACATAGTAGACATAGAGTGGACATAGAGGGGTAGAAGGGCAGAATCCCCTCCCTCCCCTGCTGTTCACTGCTTTGGATACAGCCCAGGACATGGTTTCCCCTCTGGGCTGTGAGTACCCATGGCTGGGTCATGTCCAGCCTCTCAACCACCAGCACCCCTAAGTCCTCCTTGGAAACACTGCTTTTGATCTGTTCATTCCTGTGCCTGTATCGATACTGGGGGTTGTCCCAACCCACGTGCAGCACCTTGCACTTACTCTTGTTAAATCTCATAAGATTCCCATGGGTCCAGCTCTTGAACTTGTCCAGGCCCCTCTCAAAGACAGCTGCTCTTGAGGTGTATCAACTGTATCATTCAACCTAGTCTCACCTGCAAATTTGTGGGGGGTGCTCTCGATCTCTTCATCTGTGCCATTAATGATGATATTAAATAACATTTGTCCCACAGAGCCCTAGTGCCTTCCCATGAACTCAGAAAAGTCAACAGATCAAACTTGAGGAATGCAGAATATTTCTGTGCTTAGATGCTGAAAGACCTGAAGCTGCTGTTCTAATTTTGCCTGCTTTTCAGTGTTTATATTTTATTCTCATGCAGCTTCAAGTAAACTATGTATATTTTTAGAATTTATCTATTGTTTACATATCTGTCCTCTGGGAGGAGAAATATGATTGATGGTGATGTTCACCATCCAGCTCAAAGAGGTGGCAACCTGTGTGGCCAATCTCTTGCCTTTTGTACAAATGTATATAAAACGGAGTCAGAAAAATTAAAATAAGAGCTTTCCTGCTTGACCTTCTGCCGCCTGCCTCATTCTTTGTGTGTCGTGAACAGCGACATGAAGCAATGAGCAATATCAGGGTTTCAAGTAGAATGCCGAGGTGTTCTAGTCTGATATTTTTAAAGCCATTTCTTTCAGTCTCAGAAGGTAGAATTGGATAAATAAAGGAAGCTATATAAATAAATACCTAGTAAAGAATAAAAGCTTCTTTGACACAATTAAAATCCAGTTTAAACTGCATAGTCACAGTTAAGCATGTCATTTAAAACTCATTAAAGTTATATAAAATTATTTATATTGAATAGTAATTACTCTACACAAATGATCTGGAGACCAGTAGTTATTTATGGAAGAAATTAGCAAATTAGTTAAAATAATAAATATCTAATGATTTAGTGACCTAGTCGCTGACAGCCAACAAACCATGAAAAGTGTTCTGAATAAATTATCTTTTTAATTATCATCAGCTCTTGTGTTTGGTTTGATGTCTAAGTGGAACAGCTGTGTTTACAAAATACAGTGTTTTTACAAATAACATAGAAACATAAAGTGACCAAGAGTCCTTAAACACTTGATTATGGTAACAACATAAATAGAAGTTCTGAAGACATCATCAGATTCCCTCACTGTGATATTCTTGTTACCAAATTTAGCTTTCTTTTTTTCATCTAAAATGAGATACAGTCTGGTTTCCAAGAGAAACATTATGATTTCAAATAATGAGATACAGCATTTAGTAAAATTTTTCATTAAGTTTGTAAAAACCTGTATCCATTCTAGATATTGACAACTGTTTGTAGTACTCACTCTGGAGAAAAATATGGATCTGCTACTGGGAAAACTTAGAATGGTTTACTAGTGTGAAAGTATTTCTTAACTCTGTTTTACAAAAAAAAATTGTATCACATTATTGAACATGATTTCATCTTCCTCTTACATTAGTTATCTAGCAGAATTGAACAAATGTGCTTTCTTGAATTACAATTTTAGGACAATAGGGCACAAAATTTATTTAATCTTTCTTCAGTACCCTTTCAATAAGATGGAGTAGCATAGGAGCTTTCTAATAGAGCTTCTTAGAAAATTTATGACCAAAAAGAAATTTCCACCTATTTGCATTTTCCCAAAGCTGCTTTCAGTCTGATATTGTTAATTGTTGTCTCAACCTACGAAAGAAACCAGAATGTTTTTTCACATGAGTCATTCTGGACAGAACTATAAGGTAATGGGAGTTATACAGCAGATTATTTTCCTGTAAGTGACACCCGAATCAAAAGGCTTCTAAAACCAAGAAAAATTCCAGTGGTAGAAAGAGACCCCAGTTTAGATATTTCCATGTGGCCATCTGTCGGAACTTAAAACCAACAAATCAACAAAAGCCATACTTTTTTGTTGTTGGAGGAGGAATGGCTAAGGATAACTATCACCAAAAAACCCCAACCACTTAATCTCACTTACAGTTTATTTGCATTCTTCATAAAGGTTACTTTTTTTTATCCTGATGGGGATGTATTTTTTTTTTTAATTCTTGTTTATGAACGTATTCCTATGTTGTATAAGACCAAATCAAAGAGAACAGCTAAGGAGATAAGTGAGAGAAGTAATGCTCATTATTTGGGGCAGAGAATACCATCACAGACTAAATTTAGATAGGGAGACAAACATGAAATTTTAAAAAGTCTTTTCTTCTGATTTTTTAGGGAAAGCACAGAAGAAGACAAGAGAAAATAAAGCATTAAAGAGTGTTTCACTGGGATTTTTTTGTCCAAGCAGTGAATACTAAACTACCCAAGTGATAAAACAGAAATCTTGGTCAAAGCTTCAACCTGACATGGTTTAGTAAGTGAGATATTGCAAAAATATCATATTGGATTCAACTTCATACGTGACCATACATGAAATGTGGGATGTTGAGAATCAACTAACCAATAAACACCAACTAACTACACTTGCTAGTGTTACCAATACTATACCTCTGCTGAGTGATCAATTGGAAACTGGTTCACAAAGCAAGAAGAACTTTGACTCACTGCCCTCACGGAGTCAGGCTCTGTACTTTGTTTCCTAATCAACTTGAGAAACTGATTATGTATCTCCCGAAGCCTGATAGTGCCTAAAGGAAATCATTCCATTCGCTTCAGCAAACCTTTCTCTAACCTCAATGTTCTTTCAAGGAAGTTCTATTGATATTTTCCTTCCTATTTAATATATTATGATGCACTTAGAAGCAAAATTGTAAATAAAGTAAGACATCAATCAATAACACAGGAAAACAAATTCTGCAGAACCTCCAAGATAAAAGTTAACCTCAAAGACTGAAGACTAATCATTGAATTAAATGGGTAACAGCAAACCTATTATTGATCCAGCAGTTTTAGCAAAGAGGATTCTGGATTCAACAAATCTTGAGGAAGTTGGGCCACACTGCACAAAGCAGTCCCCTCTTCTTTTCCAGGAAAGAAAGCAAGGGTGCATGTGATACTAAGCACTTAGGCCTCCTCAAATGAAGCTGCAGTCTCTTTTCCAAAGATTTCTGTTGTGACTCCAGAGCAGACAGACAAGGAGTTATTCAGTCCTATCAAGTCAAATGCACTTCTGTGTTCATAAAAACTCAATTATTTATAAACTTGAGGATCTACAGAATCTGGATGCATCAAGACTTAAGAACCCTGATTTTAACTCCGGTACCTGAATTCTGCTCTAGTTACACTTTAGGTTCCTCTCTCCCTTCCTTGGGAGACTCTCCCTTCTTGGTTTGACTTACAAAGTAAAACCAAGATGGTCTTACCAAGGTTTTATCAAGCTCAGGACCTAAAATGGACATAACCTACGAACATGCATATCAGACTATCTGCCTACTGTTGAAATCTAGGATTCTAAGAAGATACAGGAATGGTCTTAAAAAGTATGTCTATTTTTCTTACTTAACTAGCTAGTTATTTTCAAGAGTAAGAGCATTTTGTTTTGAAATCTTTAATAAAATATGCCCCTATTTCTCTATTTTAGATATTATTAACAAATATGCAATTTTCTAAAGACCCATTCAACCCACAATCTCTGCAGCTGCATTTTAAGCAGCAGAGAAGTTTCTTTTTGTGAGGAAAAATTATCAGTGTTTGCTTGTCTTGGTTTTATTTTATAGGAAAAATAATAATAAACTAGTGTATCTGTCTGCTGGCTTACTTGGTCTCCATAAATGAAATTTAGATTTCAGTGTTGCAAGAGCAATCTTATAACTAAATTTTTTAATGGGAATTATATTAAAATCTATTATATTAAAATATAATACTTCTAAGTGTCTTAAGGAATATTTTTTCAGTCTTTGCAAATCTTTCAATTCATCCTACAAACATCCAAGTCACAAATAATCTTTTCCAGAATGCAATCTGTCAAGCGAGTTACTTTATATATTTAAAGCCAAGAGCAAAATCGATCAAATGACTCTCTCATACTAAGAATGATTATTGCAAAAGTAATAATTACAAAACTAATAGAAGGAAAATACTTTTATTTAATGATTTTAGGTATCCAGCTATATATTACAAATGTGAGTTCTTTCCTTGCCTGCCCTTCAAGTTTCCTTCAGTGTATGTTTATTGCTTACTCATGCTTCACATTGGCAGTTAATAATCTCATGGATTTGCCTACTTGTTTCAGGAGAATCAATCATGTTGAGTCAGTCCAGCAAAACCTATCAAGATCATTAATGCTTTGTCCTGCAATCAAAATGCCTCTTAAACTGGCAAAAAAAAAAAAAAATCTAAGGGGCAGAGGGCCAAAACAACACATTTCTTTTTTCCCAGTCCTATAAAATTTCTCAAATGTGAAGAAATTTCAAATTTCATCCATTACATCAACAAACACAACAAACAGGTCTATTCAACTCCATAATAAATGCTAAAGCACTCACAATGGAACTGACCTGCATTTTGCAGTCAACAGTGTAAGCACTGGCAGACTACAATAAGCTATATGACATAAGATATGTGTCAGGGTTAGCTAGACTGGTGCAGCCAGTCTAGAGTTTGAATGTGCTCTGCATGTAGCAAAAGTGTCTCTCCTCTACTTTTCTGAGCTAAGAAAAGAATAGTGAGTCATAATCATTGCTGTCTAGTCAAAATATTAATTTATGTCATTGAGTAATTTTTAAATTTCCCTATAGACCTTTTGTGTTACTCTATAAGCAACACAAAACAGTGAAAGGCCCTTCTAATTTAACTTGGCAATGAAAACTGTGTAACTGAAAATCCTTTAAATAACAACTAATCACTGTTGATTCTTATTCCAGTAAGATGAATAATTTTACAGAAAGAGCTTTTTACAGCATGATAGAACATTTTGTACATCTGACTTTGGACCAAAGGCACTTTCTTGTCTTGTTGGACCTTGAATACAATGTCCAACTACTCCATACGTATACAAAAAAAAAATTTCTTTGACAAACATGATTAGAAAACAAAGAGGACATGTGGGAAGGGAATATGATGAAATACTGCTATTTCTTTAAAGGTTGAGGTGTTCTATTCAGAAACAAAACCTGCTGATTAATCTACAGATTGTCTACGAAATGGGAAAAAAATAAAGCAACTTTACATCACTTAAATGCTTCCACTATAAGACTATTCAATGTCCTGGGGGAAGACTACTCATAAACTCAGAGTATCCTACTGCCATAGTGTTTCATTTAGACAAGACAATGCAACGCCAGCAATAACATTCTCTCTTTCAAATACTGTCCCATAACAAAAAAAAAAAGTATATTTTTTCATGATCTGAAGACTTTTACACCAAGATGAATGTCTTCAGTCCTCAGAGTCTGTGGCACAGGTAAAGCTTTTCACTGATCAGTTTCTCTTGAAATATCTGGATCCCATTGCTTCTTTATCTCTTAGAGATGAAACTATAATCAAATAATTTTAAAAATTCAGGATACCACTGCGCTACTGAATGTATAAGACCTATTTCAAATACCTTCAATGTCATCACAGAACAATCCTGCTTGAAGATTCCTAAAAGAATCAGTGAGAATCCTTTATTCCTCTGCTGTCGCATGCATTTGCAGACAACAGAATTATCCTGCAGAGATAAGTGGCTAATCAAGCAGGTCTATAATTCATACATCAGGCAACCACCAGTTTCTGTGAATAGATATCACTGTTCTTAAAGAAAAATTACTGGCCCTCCTGCACAGCTTTCCATGAATCCCACCCTCAAAAAAGCAGCAAATCACAAACTAAACAATAATATGTTAATGATCTCCTCAATGCAAGGGCATTCATTTCCATCTTTACCTCACCTATAAAAGTTCACATTGTGATTCCAGCTTCTCTTCTCAGTAGTTAGCAAGTTCATCAAAATTCAAATGCCTTGTAAATTAAATATAAGTATAGTTTGACCCTAACCCAATGGATCCTTTGAATGCTTAGTCTTCATTTGCTTATTCTTCATCATTACCCCCCAGCTTTCCTTCTCAGGTCCTTCAAAAAGGGAGAAAGAGTAGGAATTTTCTAAACTCTTACATACAGTACAGTGGAATATGCAGAGATTCAAAGACACCTGACTTGGATTTTCTCTTCTATAATTTTCAGCCCTCCAAAAGCAGTGCCTGATACTGCATATGTAAAGAAGAGATTTCTAAAGCCAGCTTCACTTTAGAAAAGAATGATTCAGAAAGTACAGAAAAAATCACTAATCAAAAATTAGTTACCTTCCTATACTACTTTTGGGCTCTGGCCATCCCCACTGCTAGACAGTCATTCAGAAACACCAGAGAGGACTTTGGCCTCAGCTGTTTGTACAAAAAATCCTTTTATCTGCACTTATAGATTTGTGCATTGGCATAGTTAAATACAATCTTAAAAGTCATTATCTTTATTTTATCTTATCATATCTTAATTTATTTGATGATAAATGAGGTATGTGTTCAGACTAATGATTCTATAAAAATCAGTTTTCCTTGATCAACACTACAAGCAGAATAAGAAAGCTATCAATGACGAGTAAATATAAAATTGATAACCTGATTTGATTGAGTTGTTTATTATTCTATGATTCCAAATGCATTTATTTCACAAAGGCCTACATATTAGTAAATAATTGAATATTCACATGATCACATGCTCCAGAGAATGAAATAAAAACAAAGTATCTAATTCAGTTTAACTTAATGTTTATACATATATATTGGTGGGGTTACACTGCTCTATTCTATCACAACCTTATCCCAAATGGTAAAATGAGGTGCTAGTTTTCCAGATGAATACTGCCAGGGTAAATAAGACTCCCTTTTCCAGCCTATAAAGGCACTGTAATTATTTCAGTAAAAAAAATTCTATCACCAA
The DNA here is from genome assembly GCA_008694505.1 of Cyanoderma ruficeps. Lineage (NCBI taxonomy): Eukaryota > Metazoa > Chordata > Aves > Passeriformes > Timaliidae > Cyanoderma > Cyanoderma ruficeps. Next base: position 338,098 of record VZDJ01000998.1, on the reverse strand, counting down.
GAATCTGGCTCATGGCAATTAGCAGAATTTCTAAAGACACAGAATAAGCTCAAAGTGAGGTGATGATTATGAGGCTCATCTTGGAAATTGAACTTTTTTTAAATACTTGATCAGGTTATTTAAATATTCATCTACTATTTTTTCACTTCTTTCACTTTAAACATTTTTTTTTTCTATTATGGCATCCAATAATATAATGATAGAGGAGTAAAAAAAAAATTGCTTGGTGGAATATCCACCCAGAAAAAACAACAGTCTTCTGGGTTCAAAATCCTATTTCAGATAATGTTTAAATTATATTTGAATAGAATTTCAATATAACAGATTAAAAGTATAGAATGAGGGTACCCCACCATCTGATGCTTAAGGAGGAAGAGAACATCCAAATTTCTCTCAGAGGAATTAATTTAACATTTCTTGCCTGAGTACTCCAACAGTACTCATCATTAAGCATTTTATCAATTTAGCTCAAATGAACATAAATTGAACATAAACATAAATATATTTCTTTTCTTTTTGTCAATGACAAAACTCTCAGTCTGGTTCAGTCCTTCCATTTGTAGTGTAGTTTATTACTGTTTTTGTTAAATGAATAAAAAATAGTTCAGGGCTTAAATGGTTCCACTTTTAGCTCCTTTTGAAGCTTCTGGAGAAAAGACCTTTATTTTTCAGAAAACCTCTCTTGGTTTTTTTATCAGTAAAACTAGCCAGGCATTAAAACAGATGAATTAACAAAAATGAAAATACCTCCAAACATCTTTTCATGTGTTGGCCCCAAACATTATACACGTCTTACTAACCCTGTCTGCAATAGACAAGGACAATCTGTGTGAGCAGAGGTGCTACCAAAGGAGCTTAGCAACTTCACACAAAGCTGAACTATCCCAGTGAGAAGGAAACTACACATGACTTTCGCATAAAATTATTAACTACTAACACTGAGGAGGCAAACTTGGATCAGAGTATCGAGAGAAGACCTAGGGGTTTTTTGCTTACTTAGAGGAATCGGCCAAAAGCAGAAAAGCAGCATACCACTGGAGCTATAGCTGATTCCTGAGATGCTGTCACGTGTAGGAGTATGAAAAAAGCAAGGCTAGATTAAGTGCCCTCCACTAGATGTTGCAATGTCTGCAAGAAATGTGTTTCTAAGTGAAACACAGGCATCAAAAGAACAGAAAACCACACAGTCAAGATCAAGAACAAACACAATGTGTTTAAACTTTCAACTTTTCAAAAATGGAATGCACGACCAAGAAAAGATCTGAAGAAATTAAAAGGAAACACTTTCAAATTTAATGAGTTGGTTTTATATGTAAAATAGTATTATAAGGGGAATTATTTTCTCTGCAAGAGGATATTGGTTTAGGTAGTTAATTAGACTTTTGGAAACACTAAAAGGGGAAGTAAAATCTCCTCACTCGTCTGAAGTAGGATAAAACAGAAGTGCCTACAGTTTGTAAATACACACTTACCACTGTATAAATGTGAAAATCAGATAGCATAGATAATAAGAAAAGGCCTAACACTTCACAATATAAACAAATCATCAACCTGGCTCTTAAAAATATTCATTAATGCAATTTTATTCAGTGAACTACATATTATGAGTATGCATACACCTTTGAGAAGATGTGTGTGTCAGGTTTCATTAACATTAGTAAAGGAAAGGTTTCAGTATGGCTGTGGAATTCCTCTTCAAAGAAAGGAAATTATTTGCCAAAAACCACAATTCTCATTGAACTATCAATTCTGATCCCCCAGTCCTACCTGAGACAGCTGATTCTTGTGGACATACATACATGTACATGTTGGACCTAGTAATCTCAGAGATGTGACTAGAAACTAGCTTTGTTGTGGGGTATAAAATAAATATTAAGGTTTAAAAAATAAGGCTCACAGGACTTCCATATCATTATTTCCTTTCTGAAAACCAATTGAATTTGTATCTCTGCTGGACACATGCAAAGATTATAGGTGAGTACACTCCAATTCAGCTACAGTGGAATTGTTCATCTATGTATGGTGTTTGGTTCATTCATGTATTGTGTGGGGGTATTTTACATGCTCCTCCGACATTTACACTGCAGGAAGATGTGCAAATGCCCCTCATGTTCAGGAATAAATAAAAGCAACAACAATAAAGACAAAGACACAANAACAAACAAAAAAAAACCACAAAAACACCACCAAAAAACCACCCACTACAACAATTAAAAGGCATGTTGTATCTTCAATCTGGTTGGCTGTCTAAAGTGGAGGATGACTTGCTTCCCACAGTGAATAAATCTTATATGTTATCACATTCAAATTTCCTCCATTTGTCAAAAAAACCATTATTTAGTGCACATTTCACAAAGATGAGGATGCCACAGAGGCAAAATCCAGACCTTGAGGCTTCAGGAGTTTTATCAAATTTCTGGTGCACATGCAAGTAAAACTTACCAGCACTTATGTGCTTATAAAATATTCCAATATGGACAACATCTACTGCAAATTAGCCAGATCTCAGAGAAGAACAATCCCTCAGTTTCCTTACTTAAAATCTGCAGCCTCATCAAAACTCTATTTAGGGATATTTATCGACTAATTTATATTCTCTCTGCCACCCAGAAACCTAAAGCACTGCCAAGTGCCTTGTAACAGGCTTTCTCTTCATTCTTAAATATTTGGGATGAAAAAACAAATATTTTTATGTGTAAGATATTTCTAATTTATTTTCTATTTTCTTTTTCTTTTCCTTTCCTCTTTTTTTGCATTCATGAAAAAAGGATCTTCATGGAAAAATTGACTGTAGAATGAGTTTTCTTCTAAAAACAGCAAGATCTCATATCTCACAGAAGTGAAGCAACAAACAATACTTTTGAAACTGAAATAATTTTCCAGCACATTTATACATATTTGTTAATAAATTGAGTATTATAACCAAAAGATACAGCTTTATCACTTTCAAAGAGGTAGGGAAAAAAAGGGAAGCAGAAAATTTAGCTTTATCACAATAGATTTTCAGAGATATTACATAGCTGGTATTGTAAAATTAGATGTTAGGATGAAAGATCAGCCTGAGTTTCTAGGCTTTCCAGTATGCTTCTCAACTTGAGGTGATAGTTGTTAGTAAACTCATTTGATTCTAATGTTGTCAATGTACACATACTAGTATTTTTCAACCCAACTGTTCTTTTCATTGTGTTCATCAGAATTTCACTTATATTTGCCATATAATTTTTGGGGAATGAAAATATTCCCCAAAAGTACTCACACTCATGGTGAAAACTCTCCTTGCCTATTGACTCAGATGTAGGCTGAGGGCAGGCAGGTTGCAGCACACACACACAGCCACAGCAATGATTTCATCCTGTCAGCATTCTGGTCCTTTTCTTCGGCACAGTGGATTAACTACCTACATACACTGAAGTGGTTACCAGCAGATGCTGTAAATTACTTCATCTGTCAACATTACAATCATATCATTCCATTCAAAGAATGCTGGAAGGTGAGGGGGTTTTTTGTTGCTGAGGGAGAAACAAGAGCAAAAGAACCACAAAGTAGGTCACTGACTGCTGTAAATGTAACAGTCTCCTTCCATAAGTCATGTTTAAAACCAGTATAAGTATTAATTAAATATATTTAGGGAATTTCAGGTTTCCAAGAAGTACCACAGGACTCCTTATAGAAAAGTAGAGTCTTAATATCCTATGTTAATACTTACTTTTCATGAAATGTGAAAAAAAATGCAGAGGAATGATGTTCTTTACAAATAATGAAGCCTCTGACTACCAGTTTCTTTTGTTAATAAGTGTTTCTTGATAATATAATGTAGGTCACACCAGTTCATTTCTCGATGTTATGTTTTCTTACCAGCTATTAATCTCTGTTAGAAACAGAAGCTTGGAGGATTCCAGTAAGTCCTCACATTGTTGTGTTTACTTGTACCATAAAAACAGGACAAACTTTTCAGTCTAAATGAGAATAGCTTCAGATTGTCCTGCTCAATAGGACTAAATGACACTCAAGAGCTTCTGTTCTGGAGGAAGCACTGTTTGCCTTAAAGAAAACTGCCTTATGCTAGTGGACAGATAGCCAAAAGGACTTTCATTCCTCAATGCTGGAGATGCACAAGCCTGCAGAGAACCTGGCCCACCTCCCACCAAGACTTTGCCAAAGCCGTTTCAAGGAAGAAAATTGGAAAAATATGGCTTTATCCCTACCATTTTGCATCCTTCTAGTATGCAAAAAATGGACTTAAAATAGAAAGCTGCTATATCAAATCAGTAAGTCAAAACATTAGCTCAGATTAGCTAGGAAAAAAATTCATTCCTTCTATCCCAATTTACATCCAGAGTCATTATCAAAAGCAACCTTAAAATTTTCTTTGAACTTCTAGATCAATAAAAATAAAATTTCCCTTTAGAACGAGTTAGCTGATTTAAGCAATGCACACATATTGACTCTCTGTAAAAAGAAAATCTTACTTCTAGTAAAGAGAAGTTAACACCCTAGTAAAGAACTCTGTTTTGCAGGACAACATATAGTTGCTTGAACGTAAATTATATAATGAAATTCATATGCCTCTGGAATGAGTAGAGCAGACAATGAGTAAGAAATTTCAGGGATTTCTTTTTTCTTTGAATGAAGAACCTTTCTTTAGAACTCAGTATATTCTGTCTAGCACTGATGTTAGAAGCTCCACTTGCAGAGTCCTCTTCCATTTTGGTTTGGGTAATGAGGACATCTTCTGGGAAATAAGAGAATACTATATCAGACAACGGGGGCTTTTCATCATTTTAAATTACTTTCCTTTGTCACTTCAAAAGGACTGGTAGGTCATTCAAGCATTGGAAGGTTTTTCCTATTCCATTTAATCTCTCTCTCTAATTCCATTCCATCCTCTTGGAGTCTCCCAGAGATGTATTTCCTACAAGCTAACTGTAAAACAAATATTTGTTATAGTTATCAGTACACTGTCAATTCAATTTTTCTTTGAAAATAGTTAAGAAATTCCTCTGTGAATGAGGACCCTATCCTTTCTTTAATCTCTTATAAACTGAAAATACAATAAACTTCAAACTAGCAGGTAAATGACTTCTAATCTGTGTTTAATAAATCATCACAGGATGACTGTGAAACAGCTTGATCTCTTTTGAAGATCTCATCATACTTTGCAAAGTTCTTCAGAAGTTCTTGGAGAAGTCTGAGGATATTCTAACTTAGCCCATACAGTCATCTGTGTATGACTCATGCTACCAGTGTCACACTTTTCAAGCAAAAGCGATAGGTATTACAATTCGATTTAGTTAAAAAGAGAACTCATTTACAGCTGAATGCTGCCAAGGTGAAATACAGGTCTGTCTTTAAATTAATATGTTGAAATAATTACTGGTGAACTTTGTAAAATTTCAAGGGTCATTGAGTTCATACCCTGATGATCATGAATGAGAGTATGAGAGGAAACAGTATGACACAACTGGATTGTCTTCATTGTTACTGAGATTCTTTGTTAATTAGAAAATTCACTGGGCTCTAATTCTAATTAATTCTTTAATAATATGAAGTGGATATCTGACTGATACATTTTGTCACTTATCATTGGTGAAAAATACAATAAGAAGTGCAATGCAGAGTGAAAATTCTTGGTGGTTCAATGAGCAACATGGTTGCTTGACAGGAAGTTGGTGACTTGTGAGAGTTTATGTTGTAAATTCTACTTACCAAGTAATTGAAAACTTGTAAATGCAGCCACTCTTTCTGTGTTCTCATTTATCCTGAACTATTAGAAACCTTTACAGTGGACTTAGCTTTCAGCTGGTAAAAGGTGGCTCAATTCAGTGAAGCTGAATAGAGCCCTGCCAACAAAAAGATGGCACAATAGGTTCATCTGACTTGTCACCCTGATCTCGGAGCAGATGTGGGGGCCTTCTTTCTGTCTCCATACACTGTGACACAGAGTGTTTCCAGTCTTTGTCTGCCTTGCCAATTTGAATCCATCTAGTATATGAAATCTCCAGAACACAGTAAGTAAATCCATAAAATTTGTTTGGTTTAGGAATGGTCTTCGTGAGAACACAATTTGGTTACAGAACACTGGGGTGACTTTCCATAAACCAACACTTACTTCACTTTCCGTCATATAAAATATCAGTACACTTCACAGCTTTACAGAAGAATGAGGACCACTGCTGTCAGCACGACACCTTCTATATGTGACATGCTAATATTCTCCATGAAATCCAGAGTGCAAATGGGGCTCACAACACTATTTCAGGCTAAATAGGAAGAGGAAATAAATACCAAGAGGAAAATGAGGTGACATAATGAGCACATGGCTCTTAGGATGCGTAACTGTCATATCGTAGCTAACCAGTGCGGCTTCTAGTGTGGGGCTTGCCATGTCTTATTACGTATTTTGTAAAATTTCATTAAAATTGCACATTTGATTACACGTATAGCAAAAGACAACCCTTACTTTTGTACTACACTTTAACTAATAATATCATCTTCTATCATGAATAATCCTTCTAGCACCACTTTGTAAAATAATTGATTGCCCTCAGTCAGCTTATTTATCCAGCATTTAGGAAATAGATATTCCATTTTTTTAGGAGAGACATTACCAGTCTTTCTACTCATTCTTCTTTCTACTCATTTAACTAAAAGTTAAAACTTTGTTTTTAATGGAATGTCTCTGTAACAATTTTAGCTTTAATATAGATCATTTCTTGAGCAGTAGTATTGCAAAATACATATCTACAATATTAGTTTTATATGTTGGCTCCTTCAACCACCATACCTATGTCAGATTGCAATTTACCAGCTAAACCATCTTTTGTTATTTAACATTTTTATTTTCTTTTAAATCATTTTGTAAAACACCAAAACAGTTTGATGCCTTTTTTTAATAACAGTTTAGCAAATATTAATAGCTTTGCACACATCTAATAAACAAAGTTAGTGAGATAGGATAATTATTTAAATATTATAATTTATTTTCAGGATAAGATCAATGTTCAATATTCTTGCTTTCTTGTAGAGTTGTGAGTTCAGCATATGCTGAAGAGCCTTATTAAGGGAAAAACACTCCCTCACCTAAATCAAAGCAAGAGGCATTCTCTTCTTAGCCCTGAGCCCTTTATAGGAAAGCTCTTATTTCACCTTGCCTGCGTGTAAGGATGAGAACCTCGGTAGGAGCAAGGCACCTTCCACTCCCTGGAATGAAAGAATGAAAAAGAGAGCCAGATAATATCAAACTCCAAAACTGAGCAGGGTAGAGGGAGCAGGGTGAGAAGGCTTCTGAACACAACCACAGAACTTGTACTCCATTGCTTAGGAACATCCCATTACAAGCATTAAAACATTGCAGGTGTTATGCCACAGGATTTTTCTATGTGTCGTGAGGAATTACAGGACCTATGCAGAAAGATGAAGAAGTGTAAGTATAACAAAGTAAGAATTTTATGTGACTGACACCAGCTCTGTAAGGTTATATCAAAGTGACATCCCAGCTCTAGTAATTCTTTGACATTTTTTGTGTCCATTTTAGGAAAACAGAGTCCTGCCCTAGATTTCATATAATTTAAGACTGAATGAGAACAGTAGGATTAAGAAACTATGACAAGAATGGGCAGAGAAAGAAGAGTGATTGACTTCAGAGACCTCATCTGCAGTTAGATAATTTCCATGATGAATGTCAGACTTACAACCATATTCAGATGGACAGAACTCATGAACTCCAGAAATCTTCAGGACAATTTTTCACACATGAACAGGTCTGAATGCTGAAACTATCTCATTCTTTTAAGCTTTAATATTTTTTCTGTTGTAAGGCATGAAAATAATCATCTATCTTTTGCATACATGCAAATGTAATGACATGAAGAAAATTTGTACCTAGATTAACATCAGCTTATTTACTACAAGATATAATTCCTTGTGATGGATACAACCCAGACTAGATGGTACAAAAATATGGGCAGAAGGCCTTACACTACATTTATCAGACTATGCTAATGGAAAAAAAAAATGATCTTGTGACCTCGCTGACTGTAAGGTAAAATTGTTATATTTGCATTTCTAAAATTGTTTCAGAGCTAAGAAAGATTTTTCTCACTGAGGTAGAAAAACTATTATGGTTTAATTTCTAAACATTGCTTAAAATTTGAATTAAGAATGCACAAGCCATCTTACATATTAACTTAGTGAATTGCACTGTACAATTATCTTCCACTTAGGTTCTGTAGCTGAGATGGCTTTTTGCAGGTCAACTTTCCCTTTTTCTGTATTTTCTTCATGACTAATGCCTGCAATCATGGTTTGGCATTAGGCTGGAGTGAATCAGGTTTTCAGAGGTTAGATACAAATTCCATCCAATGCTCTTGCTTGGAGCATATCTGATATATAGATATCAGCACAAGAAATACATAATATAATGGGGTTTTTTAAATAGTTTTTTTGCATTCATTTGGTAGAAATGTGATATTGCAGTGTTTAAAGCCAGTTTGAGAAGAAATGCGTTTAAAATACATTAGATACACTAGACAAGCCACAGCAAAATCAACAGAACTCTAATATGCACTATGTTATTGCTTCCTTACTCACATACTGAAGTGAAGGGCTCTAAGCCTTTCCATTAAAAATCCTATTTTGAATACTTTGTAAATCTGATGTAAATATTACACTGGACAGAAACTCAGAAAAAAGGTTTCAGATTGAAAATACGTATTTAAAATTTTCTTTGACTTCTCTGTGTTGGGGGTTTTTTCTTCCCTAATTGTGTCTTCTTTTGTATTTGAAAATGCAGAACAGAAAGAAAGAAGTTCTTAAGGCATTTTGCATTGAGAACACAAGAATGCATTTAAATATGATTGAGGCCAGCAAAGTCTAATCTTGCATATTCAAGCTGTATAGGCAAAAACCCAAAAAACAAAAACAAAACAAGAAAACCAAAACCAACAAAACAAAAGAAACAAACAAAAAAACCAAATGATTATAAATTGATTATACCAGGGTTTAGCTTTAGCTTTACCTCACTTTATAAGCATACTCCCTTCATGTGTTAACTAATATATACATGTTTGTCAGTCATTATAATGTATTTTGGAATAACTATTCATCTAATACACAGTAGTAAACTGTCCTACTAAGCAGGGATTCAGTGTGTGTCACTGTGTGTCAGTGTGTGTCAGTGTTTCTTGACACCCCGATTTACAGAACGATTTTATGCAAGATTTTAAAGTCCTAGCCTGGACTAATTTCATATAGTTCAAATTGGAGAGCACAGCATTAATATAATGATCTCGTTTGTGATCCATCAAGTTCACATTTATTAAGTTAAGATTTGAAAAGAAAGCTTGTGTTACAATTCACCTTCTTGGTACAAAATTAATTGATTACTTTCACTGGTAATACAAACATGAAATTCATAATTGAAAAAAGTGCTTTGTCTTCCATATCTGAAACACTATATGTCAAGGTTGGGGAGCTAATTTAAAAATTTAAACAATGAAGGAAAAATATTTTACCCATGTTATTCTTAAGTACTAGGAGCACAGGAGAAAAGTAAATATGCTGACAAGACATTTCCTATTTCAGTATCTCCACAAAATATTTTCTTCAGAGAAATGTATACAAATCCTAAAAAAAACCTGCTAAATTTTCTTCCTAAGACACAGAAAGAAAATTATCTGTTTCTGTCATAAAATCGCACATCTTTCTTTTCATTTTCCATGGTTAACCTTTTTCATACAACAATATATATTCCACAGTTGTAGAATAGGCTGTGTATATATAGAATAAGGAAGGGATCCATCAGGCTCACAGAGCCCAACTCCTGGCCCTGCACAGTATGCTCCAGGAGTCACACCCTGTGTCTGAGAGCGTTGTCCAAGTGCTTCCTGAACTCTCTCAGGCTGGTGGTGTGAACACTTCCCTGAAGAACTTGTCCACGTGCTCAGGCATCACTGAGTGTGAACTATGTCAAGCTTTTGACCTTGAGAATATCTAGGAGCTGTAAGTTTTGCAACTGAACCATAAGCTTTTTTAAAAAAATGCTTTTGTCTGTTCGTAATCCTCTTCAAAAATCCTTGAATGCATGTTTATTCTTGCATTAAGAATCATAGAATCATGAAGGTTCAAAAAGATCTTTTAGGTTATCAAGTCCAGCTGTCAAAAAAGGCACAGTGAGAAGTCTAATTTTCCCTAATTATATTTTATTCCTCTCTTCTCCATATGTTCATATTCTTCTACTTTAAATTATGCTATTTAAAATATTAAAACATTCTTCTTTCCATTCTTAGTGAGTTCACAGGTGTAACTACAGATGTCTCAGCTAAGCTACAGACTATTGACAAAATTTTTGGCTACAAGTATCAGATGCAATCCAAATATTTTAAAAATTTATTAAATTTCAGAGGGTTTTTTTAGGGTACAGGTGTTCCTTTAACTTTCAATAAAGAACTTGTTAGGAGTTTCTTGTTAGATCTCTTATTCATGTAGCCTTAAGTGCTGTATCTTAGCACAAACTGACTATCACAGAAGTCCCCCAACACATACTTTATATATTTGTTTGAAGTTTTCCATGCTTGACAGTCATACCTCTCTTATCCTATGACATACAATATCACTTTTTCTAGTAGTTCTCATGATGAGGAAGGAAAAAGTAAAAGGGAAATATAATATTACAAAAGCATAACTTGATTCAGACACTTTTTCTGGTTTTAAAAAATGCTGTAATTTCTTCTGCAATTGCAAACAGCTTGTTCACTAGCATTTATTATGTGTTTGCTGTCTGTTCAAATTGTCCATTTTGATAATAAGGGATCCAATCAAACACTTACTGATTACCTGGGTTCCATTTCATTCTGGTTTTGAAGCAAAACATTTTGCAGATCTAATTAGCTTCATGTTTCTAATTGTCATGGTTACTCCGTGCACTTTCATATGCTATGCTGTAACCAGCACCATTTTTATGCAAAGAGTATTTTTCAAAATAATTAATTCTGTCAGATATGAGATGAGATGTCTTATTATTTCTCCACATAAATTGAGCTTTGAAAGGAAATATTACAAAGTACTCTTTGTTCCTATCCCAGTTAACACCATCTTTTCTTCTGCATACTTGCAATGTCCCAAAAGGATTAAAATTCTTTATTCTCTGGCCAAATTTATGCCTTCATCTTTGTACACCAATAATCCTTCTAGGGTAGATGCCAATAAAACACATCTGTTACATTTGTATTCTGACGGTAGTCCAACTCTGTGCTCTGAACCATTGTGTTTTGATGCAATGTGCTACTAAGCAACTTCGGTGTTTTCCAATAAAGAAAGCTATATATCACTGAATAATTAAGTAACCCATTTATAAATAGCATTAATATCAGCATTAGTACTTTCTCCTAAGTCCTTTGTTGACCTTATATCTTGGTTAATTTCTTCCTCTGCTGAACTGTTATAAATTGTTTTGATGAACATTGTTTTCAAATATTTATTTCAACAATAAATAAAACAAAACACTGGCAAACTATATCCAGAAAATGCTCTGATGTTTCAAGAGTTGTGATCAGGAGTGTTAAACGCTGAGGAATAGGATATATACTTGAATGACATAAGCCAAATGTTATTATTTTTCTTTAAGAGACAGTATATATTGTTCCTTTTGGTCAAAACATATAACTGTTTGTGAACAAAGCTTTCAAACTTATTAAATAGAGAGGATTACTATTATTTATATTACAAGCCTGACACCACTTTTGCTTGCTGTTTGGACACAAAGTTCTTCTATCAAACATATTGGTGCTTCTTGTGAGAAAATATGCGTGCATTTAGGGATTCTATCACAGCTGGCTTCCCTGACATACTAAAAAATCAAATTCCATAAAATTGGAATGCAATGACTACACATGAAAAAATCAACAACATTGTATACTTTCAGTTACCTGTGTTGCTTTTTAACCACAGATGACAGCAGAAACCCACAGAGCTGCTCACTCACCTTCCTCTATTCTTCCCCATTGGGAATGGAGAAACAAATCAGAAAGGTCAAAGTGAGAAAACTTGTGGGTTGAGGTAAAGAATATTGATAGACAATAGAACCATGCTACGGTTCTAAGACAAAAACAGCTGGCAAAAGCTTTTTTATTGAGTTGATAGCACAAAAATAATTTTTATCCTATTCTATCAAGTATTTTTTCCCAAATGAGCACAATCCATTAATTAATGAATGTAATAATTGTCTTTGAAGATGTATACTTTTTAATCCTATTCCAAACAATAGAAGTGTAAATGTAAAAGGAAAGACAATGCCATCTCACAGGTTATTTGGCTGTGTGGTGCTCAGGGCTGCAGATTCTGTGGAGGAACAGCTGGTTGCCTGGAGCAACAATACTGCAGGCTGTTTACTGGCTGCATGCATGCCTCTCTAGATGCCAGGCTGCAGAGACTTTTTGTTGTTAATTTAGGGCATTAGAGCTCTTAAGGCAAGGCTACGTAATAACTAAGCCTGCTTTTATGTATAGTTGCCTCCTCTTTAACAATCAAACCCAAGCTCTAACATGACTAATGTTCTTTTTCTAATCAGCAAGGTTCATTCTCAGCAAAACGTGTTGCCAGATGATGACGTGGCTTACCAGCACACCTATGATTGCTGCAGCCATTTGTGAAAGTGCCACCTTTAATTGTACTATGAAGGAGCTTACTGCAAGTGCCACAGACCCTGGACAATGCTGGGGCACCACCAGCTCAAATTCCCATAGGATTTGTTCCCACAAAAAGAGACGATCTGCAGCATTTATATCTCCTCAGGCATCTGCTTCAAAGCAGAAACAGATCTGGATTCTGCATTTGGTGCACGTTTTAAATCACCCTGAAATGCAAATAATAAACCACGTGCCAGTTACCATACCAAACCAGATCAAAGTCTTAATCTCTGGAAAAAACAACAGCTATACTAGGGGTAAATTTTAAATAATAAAAAGGCACCAGAATGTTCTAATAGTGAAACAGTGAAAAATATCTTCCACACTCACATTCAGGTATCTGCATTTGTATGCTTCTTTTATAATTTCTCAGGCAATAACTTTCAGGCTATATAAATACGTTGGAATAGTTTTGAGACGTAAATACTATTTCTCCAGAATGCCTAGAAACTCCCCTTCTCCTGAGTTGTCATATTTAAAGACTACACCTTGTAGTATTCTTGTACTGTAAAAAGACATTCTTTAAAATCAATAGAGGAATTAAATCTGGTCTGTGCTTTTCCCCATATGTCTGCTCTTTTTCAGATAGACATTCCAATTTCAGAATATTAACTGACTATGATGCAGTATATTCATGTCTACAAACACTGTAGAAAAACAGAAGAGGGAAATCTGAATAAAAGAATCATTAGCATTATTTTGTGTGCTTTAGAAATTTTCCACTTTTAAATGAAGATAAAACTTCGACCATAATAATCTATGCGTATGTAAGTTGAAAAATTTAATTTCCAATGTTAATAAATTGTGCCAAACAATAGAGAGGGTATTTTTATCTAAACCCCCAAAATATGGAGATTATTAGTCTACTTTAGGTATGTCCTAGGGTGACGATGATGCCTGTATCACCAATCGTCTGTTCTGTCTGTGCTGTGTGTGTGTTCTGTACCTTTAAGACTGATCCTGAGAGGAGCAGAGAAGAAGATGCGCGTAGTTTGTTTTGGGAAAACAGTTTTCACTCCTACTCCTTCGTCATCGTCCTTGGGGGTTGGTGTTCATCGGATGCACGGACAGCAGCAGGAGTTTTTTTTTCCCTTGGCTTTGGAGTTAGTCTAGCTAGCTGAGGCAAAAAAGTTTCCTGGACTGTTTTTTTTTCCTTTTTCTTTTTCCTTTCTTGGGACTGTTTAAATCTGTTCGGGACTGAAAACCCAGGGGAGCACCAGGAACTGCACCTGTGGCCCACCCCGGGCCTGGGTCTGAGGATTTTCCAGCGCCGAAGGGGACCCAGACTGATCAGAGACTGAGAGAGCTGAGCTAACACACGGCAAGGACTTCCCTCAGTTTTGCCATCTCTTTTCAGACCAGCGAGAGGTTTTATTGTTTCATATTATTCATTCCTATGCTTGTGGGCAGCTTGTTTGTTAAATAAATAGTTTTTTCCACTTTTCTCTGAGGAAGTTCTTTCCCCAGACCAACTGGGGGAGGGGCCATTTAGGTTTTTCTCTCCTGAGGAACCCCCATTTGGAGGTTTCCTCCCAAATTTGCCCTAAACCAGGACAAGGTACTAGCAATTTCCTGTATGTAGCAATCCTGCTGTTGAATCACCAGAAGCAGAATAATAATTAAAAAAAAAAAAATCACAGAATCCTAGAATGTCCTGAGTTGGAATGGACCTGGAAAACCATCTCCTGGCCGTGCACAGGACAACCCAGAGAATCACACCATGTGCCTGAGAGCCTTGTCCAAATGCTTACTAAACTCCAACAGTGCTGTGACCACTTCCCTGAGGAGCTGTTCCAGTGCCCAACCACCTTCTGGGTGAGGAATCTTTTTCTGATATCCAGCCTAAACCTCCCCTAACTCAGCATCAGATCATTCCCTCAGGTCCTGTCACTGGGCACCACAGAGAAGACATCAGTGCCTGTCCCTTCTCTTCCCCTCATGAGGAAGTTGTATCTGCCATGAGGTCTGTCCTCAGCCTCCTCTTCATGCTGAACAAACCAAGTGACCTCAGCCCCTCCTCATACAGCTTCCCTTTTAAATCATTCTCCATCTTCACAAACCTCCTATGGCCGCTCACTAATAGCTTTGTATTCTTCTTATATTGTGGTACCCAGAACTGCCCCCAGCACTTGAGGTGAGGCTGTCCCAGCTCAGAGCAGAGGGGGACAATCCCCTCCCTTACCCGGCTGGTGATGCTGTGCCTGATGCACCCCAGGACAGGGTTGGCCCTCCTGGCTGCCAGGGAGCTTCTGGCTCGGGTTCAACTTGCCAGAACCCCCAAGTCCCTTTCCATGGCACTGCTTTCCAGTGTCTCATTCCCTGATCTGTCCATACACCCAGGGTTGTCCCATCCCAGATGCAGAATCCAGCAATCCAATACTTTTCCCTGTTGAACTTCATATGATTGGTGATTGCCCAATCCCCTGATTTGTGAAGGTCTCTCTGCAGGACCTCTGCCTTTGAGGAAGTCAACAGCTCCTCCTGATCCAGTACTGTTGGTGAATTCCCTAGTGTACCTTTGAGTTCTGCATCCAAATTGTTTAAGAAGACATTGAACAGCACTGGGCCCAAGAGGGATCCCTGCAGAACCCCAGTACTGACAGGTTGCCAAGCTGATGTGGCCTCAATTACTGTAAGAATGGTTCAAGGGTGCCCTAGCTGTGAACCCTTTATTGACCCCTTGCATGGTGTGTTTAACCAGCTGTGTGCTGGACATTTTGCCACAAAAGATACTATTAGTCAGTGGTCTTTAAAAGCTAAAAAAACCAATCTTTAAAGGCTATAAACTCACTAGTCTTTGAAAGCTTTATATTTCAATTCATTTTAAAGGAAAAGAGGAAGTAAAAGAAAGCAAGTAAATCAACTCCTTGAAATCAGAGCCTTCTTACAATACCCCAAGGCTATACTTTGCTTCCAATTAATGTTTGCCTTTTTGGAATCATATACAAATAGCTTTTATGTTCATTATGCACAGCAAATTTGTCTAATGACTTTGTTAACATGTTCTAGTCCAGATCAAAGTATCTAATTGCTGTAACAACATTGACTTTGCAAGTCTATAATTCACAATGAATGGTTAGCTGTTTCTTAAGCTGTACTGTCACATATTAAGAGGAAAATGAACACAGTCTAGTAAAAAGTTACATTATTAAGAAAAAACCTCATTCAAAACTATTTATTATATGCTACTTTAACTACTACAGGAAAAAATGCAATTTTGTATGACCCGGATTACAAATACTACTTTTCATGGAGGATCAAATTAAAAAGTAAGACAATGCATTTCTAACCAATGATATTGAATTTAGTCTAGTTATGCTTTTTTTTTCTAGCTATATTGTTGTTTTCTCTTTGGAAATACATAAAAGCAGCAGGAGAAAATGTACACAGAAAATAGATGTAAAGGATGAATCTGAATAAAAGTCTGCCCTGATGGTCATGTTATTATAATAGAACTATAAAACTACATCACCTCTAGAAATCAAAGAAGTCTTTCTACTCATCAGAGGGAAATAAAATCAAGTTTCTGTGACCAAAATTAAGCAACATGAAATATTCATACACGGAAAAAAAAATGGGACTATTCACAAGCAGCAAACTTGGAATAGAGAAGTTTTACTACCCTGATAAAGCTGCTAAACCAATAAAAAGAAAGTTGGTAACTCCAAACTTTCATGTTACTTTAATTCCACTTACACTTATGTTTTCCCACATGCAAGAGAAAGAAACAATTATGTGTTCACTGAGCACCCACAGAGATTAGATGACATGGAAGTCAGGACATCTCCAAACTACCTTTTCCTATAAAACACTTGAACTCAAATCTCCTGAGGCCTTATTACTAAATCTAAAAACAGAACAATGGTGGGGATTTCAAAAAGCATTTTAAAATTCCACTTACATCAAGAAGCAGAAGTGGAGGCAATGGGGTGGTGAGGTAAAACTGCACAAAAAATCTGTTCAGGTTCAGTTTTACAAGTGATGAACAGGGTGGGGTTTGGCACACTTATTTAGGATTATACTCATCAACATATCTCACTTAATGAATGGAATGGGAAAAATTAGTTAATTAATACTATTACTGAGGAAATTAAAATCTTGTTCTATACACTCAAAATACATAACTGTTGCTCAGAAAATGTAGAATATAATATACTGCTGTTATTTTCACTGTTCATAAACTTGATCAATTCAGCCTACCAACAGACTCCAGCATATTCAAATTTTAATTAATTATCTGAAAATAAAGTAATTTTCTTCAATATATCAGATGTTATACACCTTTTTTAAGTTCAGTATCAGTATTTTGGATAATTATTTTAAGCATTTACATTTATTTTGATAAAAATTAATTTTAAATCACATCATGTAATGGTCATATTAGTATCTAACAAACTTTTATTTTATCTTTAGTAAAGGCATCAAAAAAGGGGGCTTGCACCAGTATAGGAGGAGAAGACAGCATAGAGAATGAGAGACAGAAACAGAGAGAAAGGGAAAATGGTTGGCAGCAAAAAAGGCTCAACAACAAATGACTTAGCTGCTTAATAAGATAAAGTAAAAAGAGGCATACAAATCGTGAGTAGTCTTTTGTTCATTCAGATACTGTCAACCCCCTAGTCCTACTGCTGAATGGATTTTCCTATGCCATGGTGCAAACATCTCCCCCATGAAGAGGGGTTAACTGTGATATTTGACTCCTCAATGTGCAACAGTCTTCCATCCAGGATGCCTACACTCTATTTTACCCTTTGATCCATACACAGTTTACTTTTCCCAAAGATCTTGTAAGCTACGGGTTACATCAATAGCACACAGATTTCTCATGCCCTAAGTATGAGGCCAAACAGACCTGATATAATTCCTCAAGCACAATCCCTTCTGCAAAGCTCCCAGAACAGAAGGTTTTCCAGAATTCAAAATATGAAACCACTTATCATTTCTAAAACAAAAAATTCAGCAATGAGCTCATCAGCTGAAATATCTGCTACTTGATGTTGTTTATTAAAGGATTAGGAGTTATGACCTACATTAAAAATATAAAAAGTATTTACTTTTAAATTTTATATAGTACTGAAGTACTATTCAATAGTGACATTTCATTTTTTAAAGAGATTAATGTAGACAAAAAATACATTAAATCAGAACTCATTGATCCATGTGTATACTTATATTCTGTAGTCATACAATCCTTCTCAAAAATTCTGGACTTACTACAGAGACAATATCAGAATTTTGATTATCTGAGTAATAATGATTCTGTTCCCCAGCTTAGCCTCCAAAACCTCTAGGTGTTTAAAGTAGAAAACAAATGTACATGCAATCCAGTTTGAAGTTTTATATTTTTCAAGCCTACAATTAAAAGTGAAATTTCAGTAATTTGAATTTCATCCTTGGCCTGCAGCTGAAATCAGGGGGAAGGATAAAAGGAAAGGGGGGAAAATAGGCCTACAAGACTGTAAAGTTTATTTGTATTTTTTTTCTTTCATATTTGAACGAAAAACTTGCTAAGTGAAATGATACACAGGCTTTTATCACAACTCCAGTAGGTCAGAATTTGCCACACTTCATATAATTTATGTTACTTCAAAAAGTGTATAGTGATTAAAGTCAGCAAACTAGCCAACTATCAGATGTGACTCAGAAAACTTTAGTGTGCTATTACTCATAACAACCATGATCAAATATATCAATGAACATAACAGGATAAAATCACATTCATACTTGACATGAATGCCATCCAATAGCATTATTCAATTCCTGCTTCTGAAATTTAAAAATTCTATTAATATACTATTGTCTGAATAAAGCCTATATTAATCTTTACTGTACTCATATGTTGTAAGAAAGAAAAAGATGTTAAGTTACTACCTAAAGCTAGGTTTCAGAAGATAGAGTTATGCTGAGAATCCGAGGCTTCTTGGAAGAAAGTATCCCATCCTGAAAGAAATGAGTACAAGTGCAATGGAGACAGCTTTGAAGCGTTTTCTGGGGAATCAGTAATCTTGGATGTCTCTCTGAGGGGCTTTACACCAATACCTATAACATGGGAAACAAACAGCAGAAGTCACAAGTCTGTGTGCAGTTACAAGGCTGTGACCTCCTCGGGATCACAGAGATTTTATGGGATGACTCACATGACTGGAGAGCTGCAAGAAATGGATGAAGTCACTTCAGGAAGCACATGTTGTGAGGAAAAATGTGTACATTACACTTCTTGTGAGAGTGGAAGGCATGGAAATGCATGGAGTGGATACCATCCTTGGGACTGTTCAGGAGTCAGGCAAGGGCATACAGCTCACGGTTAGCAGGCAGAAGACTGTAAGTCTTGCTAGGGTGGGAATCTGATACAGGCCTTCCTGAAACAGCTGGAAGTACCTTCATATTCACAGGCCCTGGTTTGCAAGCATTACTCCAATCACTCTCATATTTTCTGGAAAGGCAACATAGCAGAGCACAAACAACCTAGGGCTTATCTGAAGTGCATTGAGAAAAACTTCCTGGCCCAGGTGATCAATGAGACAACAATGAATAGTGGACTTCACATTTAAAAACAAAGAAAAACTGTCTTTGGATGCAAAATTTTTGAGCAGTCTTGGCTGTAGAGACCATGAGATGGTAGAGTTCAGGATCTAGGCAAGAAAACACAAGGAATAAAAGCAAATCACAGCCTGCATTCAGGAATGCAGACCTTACCTGCATCAGAGATGTACCATATCATGGAATACAGCTCTATAGAGAGAGAAGTCCAGGAAAGCTGGTTGATGCTTCCTTCAAGCTCACAAAAGCTCCATACCAACAAGGAGGAAATAAGCAGAAGAGGCAGGAGGTCTGCATGAAGGAGCAAGGAACTCCTGATTGAACTGAAATAGGGAGGAAGACATGGGAAAACCTGAATCCATTCTCTGAGTAGTCTGGGAACTTGGTGACAAAGAACATGGAAAAGCTCTCAGTGCCCTCTTTGCCTCAGTCACTACCAGTAAGATTTGCCTTGATGCACCCATTAGGCCCTGAGACCAGAGGGAAAGTCTGGAGGGAGGCAGGCATACCCTTGGCAGGGAAGGACCAGGTTAGAGAACACTTGAGCAAATGTGCACAACTTCATGGGCCTGATCTCTCTGACATCATTATGAGGCCTCTCTCAATTATAAGTGAAACATCATGTTAATTGGCAGAGGTCTCTGAAGGGCCTGGAGAAGAACAAAGGTCACTCCTATCTTCAAGTACAAGAAGGAAGATCTGTAGAGTATCAAATGAGCCTCACATCACTCTCTGTGAAGATGGTAGAGCAACTAATCCCAAAAATTCGTTACAAATATATGAATGACACAAGGCAATTGAGAATAACCAGCATTGATTTATACAGAGGAAATTAGGTTAATCCAAATGTACAGATTCCTACAATAAGGTGTAGAGCTTCATGCATGAGCATGTCACCTCAGTTTTAGGAACGCATCTGAAACCTTGTCATCCTCAAAGATAATCTGACAAAGCATAATTTAGACAAGTAATGAGAGACTTGGATGGAAAATGTCTGAACAGCCAGGCCCAGAGTGGGCAGCAGAAAGTCCAATTGCATGCAGATCATTAGTTGTGTACCTCAGCATCAATACCTGTTCCAATACTGTCTGACCTCATCATCAATGACCTGCATGTTGGGACAATGTGTATGCTTGGAAAGTCCATTGATGACAAAAACTGGGAAGAGTGACTGTTATACCAGGTTATGCTGCTATTCAAAGACAGCTGTACAGGCTGGAGAATGGGGCAGAGAGGAATCTCAAGCAGTTTAACAAAGGCAAATGGAAAGTCTTTCACAATGGAGGAATTACCCCAGGCACCAGTACTTCCTGGGGAGCAACCAGTTGGATGTTTTGCAGCTTTGCTATGCTTTGCTTTTTCTTCTAAGGAAAGGACATGGGTGTGAAAGGACATGGGAGCATCAAGTTGATTATGAGCCAGCCACACACCCTAACAGCAAAGGCAGCCAACAGCCTTCTGACTGCAGGAGGAAAAGCCTTGAAGCACATCCAGGGAGGTGATCCTGCCCCTCTCTAGTCCTAGTGAGGCCAAATCTGGAGTGCTGTGTTCAGTTAGAGGCTCCTGAGTACATGAGAGACTTGGAGCTACTGGAGCACAACAAGCAGAATGTGACAGAGGATTAAGGGACTGGAGCATCTCTCTTATGAGGAAAGGCTGAGGTAGCTGAGGTTGTTCAGCCTTGAGAAAAGCAGACTGAGAGGGATTCTTGTCAGTGCACACAAGTATCTGAAAGGACAGTGTCATGAAGATGAAGGCTCTCCTTGCTGGTGCCAAGCAACAGGATGACAAGCAATAGGTAGAAACTAGACTACAGGAGGTTTCATCTGAGCATGTCACTGTGAGAGTGACTGAGTGCTAGAACAGGCTGCCCAGAGAGGCTGTGAAGTCCCGTTGTCTAGAGATATGAAGAACCTGCCTGGACAAAATCCTGAGCAATGTGCTCTAGGGAACACTGCTTGAGCAGGAGGTTGGAACAGATGACCTCCTGTGGTCTCTTCCAACTCTACCCATTTTGTGATTCTGTGAACATTCAGAAAAATGAATCATTTCTTCAGCTATCTCAACTAAAAAGTATGAAAAATAATAAACAATGGGTTTTCATATTCCTAAGAATGCAGGATACTGTAAATTAATACAGTGCAAATATTCTCAAATTAAAATGCAAACTTTAATGCCTCAGTAAAACTGTGTAGTAATAAGACTATAATAAGTGGCTTATCAAAAAAATTCATTTATTATTCATTACAGTAAAACAAATTACAATTAATTTATTTTCTGTGCCTATCATTATAAAAAATACTTGATCTAGCAGAAGTTAATAAATATGTAAATGAAAAGTTACCAAAGCAGGGTAAAAAAGAATTGGATGTTAACAGCACTCCATATCCTTTCTTAACTAGTAAGTCCACAGAGCACTCCATCACCTTAAACCATGCACAAATTGCCACATGCCCAGCACTAAAAATTACTTAAAATTTAGCACATACCTAAAACAAAGGCTTTGGATTTTGTACCCAACACTGAACTGCTTGACAGTCCTGACAGCTTGAAAGTGACACTTTTTCTCTCACTGAACTAGGATTCTCCATTGGCAAAAAATTTGAGACCTACCAGTTTCACTCTCAAAGGAGAATTGGGAAGATTAATTCATTAATGTTGGATAAGTAATAAGACATTAGGCTGGTAAGAGCCCTGGAGGAAACAGCAACAACAACAATAAATGAAAAGAATTTTAAAATTCAGAATTCAGTTGATGCACAACAAATAAGTAAAGCCACATAGTGAATAATGCTGATCAAAGTAAATATTGAACATTTTTCTTATAATGTAGGAGTTTAACAGAAACAAACAAACAAACCAGTATCTGATGATGTAATTAAGCATCAGTTATTATATTGTTATTATAGAAGTTGCTGGTTAAAATCTCCTTATTGCTAAGTATTTGGTTTTGCAATATTAACGCCTTTCTTTTTCTAGGGTGCATTTTGCAAATGAAAGTGTGTACATAGTGCGTTAGAAGCTGCATTTCCTTAGTTTTTAGACATGTTCTCCTATTGTTTTTATCCACAGAGAGCTGAGACTTTCAAACCTAAGTATGTTCTGCTTTGAGCAGAGGTCTCTGCCATTCCAAAACAGCAGTCTTTTTCATGACCATTGCATGTATGCATTTGGCAACCTGGTTGTCCAGAAAGTTTCCCAGGTAATGCATAATGGAAGTTGTAAACTCAGGAAACACCTGAAAGACATTTTATAAATTATCAAAAACTAATCACTGCCTCACACAGAGAATAGTGACAGAACCATATGCCCTCTCAGGGTCCAGTGCGAGACTGCCTCAGCACTTGTATTTCACATTACTAAGGCAATACAAGGAAGAAAGAACCAATACAATGACACACAGCATCAGATTGAGTCTTTCGTCTTTAATGAATCTCCCTTTTTGGTGCAAAAATTTGAAAGTTTTGTTCTGTCTTTGTTTGAGTACTCATAACTAAGATTACGCCTGGCACACAGAAACTTTATTCCTTTGATATTCCTCTTTAATTATATGTCTTACAATTGCCAGTGAAATCATTATATCAACCAAAAGAAAGCTTCACTGCATCTCATTACATTGAAGAAAAAAAATTAAAATACACATTGTTGTGTTACTTGAGCATTACTGCAGTATATGTGCAACTTATGTTCACTCCTTGTTCTATAATGGGATTAGACCATTATGTGATCTTGCATTCATTTTCTATCAAAGTCAGGCTGCCTGAAGGACTGTATTACAGCAAATTTCAATTTTAGTCAATATACTTACAAAGCTATCCACAAGAAACTGTTGTCTATACTTTGGGTTTAATTTTTTTCTATTTCTGCTAAAATATAAAATTTTACTTAGTATAGTGTGACAAAATATGTTTAATAAAAAAATTAATTTCACAGACTTCATTTAATGATTGACCAGTGGTTAACAAAGTCAATTAAGTCAAATAAAAATATTTTAATTATTTGCTTTCCATTATGCTATTTATGTTAAATTCCAGAGATTGGAATTGGTGCAATGGATTAGTTGACACAGAACTTGGACACAGAAGACATAATTGTGCTTGCCTTTGAATTTGTTGGAGGCTGATAAATGCGCCAAAATAAGGACTCGCAAAGGGAAGGTTCTTGTCTTTGCTAATTAAATGTAATGCTGTAATGCTGTCAGTATCCCATTCCATGATTGTGTAGTCAAGTCTGATTTCAGACAGACCCTTTCTAATACAAAGTATTTTAAAAAGGAATTACAACACTTGGATGTGCCCAGTATTCTCGGGAAAGTGAATTTGCTTTTTATTAACTTTTGAATGTTTTTATTCATGAGAAGAATTCTGGAGATTAACATACGCAACACAGAGATACAGAACCAGTAAAAGCAAAAAGATGCAGTCAGAAACAAGAGCCACATCAGACACTTGTTTGTAAGTTTCAAACCAGAGCTAGCTAAGAAGACACAAAAAGAAGGTGTGGAGAGTAAAGGGGAAGAATTTTAAAAAAAAAAAAAAGATAACAGTCTATGTTTCCTGTTGGAGCAGCTCTATTCCTTACAATATTAAATACTCAGATGGATAGACAGTCCCTGTCTATCTTGACACATAATCATGAGGCCACTTAACAAATGTCTGGAAGGTTGATTAAACAGCTAAATCCAACATTACCAAAAGGTGAGTGTTTAGCTCATATTTCAGTATTGACTTTCCTTGAACCAAGTCTCTCTGTAAGACACCATGTAGATAAAAATTATTAATCCCTCAGGTATTGCAATCAAGGCACGGGGGATCATTCATTGCTAAAGTGATGTAGGCTACCTCACATGACTTCAGACTTAAGCTCTTATTACACAGTAATATAGATCAAAATCATCAAGGATAAGAAAACAGGAAGCCAGTGACACTTTTATTACCCCCAGAGTTCCCTGATACAAGCCCAAGACAAAGCCACTGGAAATATATAAAAACTAATCAAGCATTTAAAATCATAAACAAAAGAGGCATCAGATCAGTATCAGTTTTCCTTGAAACTGAGAGCTCTGATATGTTGTCTACTTAAAGAAACACATACCCAAAACAAATATTCTCACAAACTTGATGTATTGATTTTGAAATTCTTTCTTGTTTTTAGAAGACACAAGCTTGATAAATATCCAACCTTGAGTTACTCATCTTGAGCAGCATTTCATAAAGAACACCAAATATGACGTAAAAAATCTCTCTTAATGGCAAGGAATCCAGCCAAGACAAACGACTCAAAATCTCATCAGAAGAAAATATCTCCTATTAATAATTTCTACATATGTCCAGAAAGTTAGATCTACATGTTGATTAAGGTATGGCAAGGCAAATTACTTTTGAAGCGTACACATTTTTGGAAGACAAATGTTGACCTCAAGAATCATTGAGCACCAAAAGGAGAAATAGAAAACATTTTTTTCCAGGGATTTCAACAGCTTCCTTTGTAATATGCTTGTGTGGAAGCTGAACATTCAAAACCAAGCAAGAGACTTAGGAACAGATATGCCATTATCTTCAGTTCAATTGCTTTTCTGAGTACCTTAGCGATTTAGAAAATCTCCCCTGTAGATAATTTATCAGTTTATGTCCATGTTCAGCAGTGATCTGCACTGATGATCTCTTAAATCTGTTTGTTGTTTGTGTGTGAGGTGCATACAGTCACTAGAAATTACTGTACAGTTTTAGTTGCTATTTCAGCATGTAAGCTTTTTGCTATCATAGCTTAATAACAGCAACCTTTTCTTTATTTTAATCAAAAAGCACATAGAGATTTTGTATGGTGAAAAGTAGACTGTTAACACATTTTTCTTTCTTGCACATTTTTCTTTCTTTCGCACATTGTCAGAAAAATATTTTGGTATGAAAAGTAACCGAAGTACAAACATGTACCCAACACAGCAGAGTGCAACACTTTTCAGCCTGCATAGAAAATACTGTTATTGTGAATGATTGAAAGAACTATTCCAAACATGTATGCTTTTGCTAATTTCAATGAAATTACTTTGCTTTGCACATTTCATAAATAGTTCACTGAAAATAAAAGATAAATCTAGAAATACAATTCACAGACACATCATATCTAAACACAACAGGTTTCCTGCACTAAGGACATAGCACAGTACTTCAAATTATGTTTAAAGGAAAAACATGAAGAGAAAATTAACTGGTATAAGGTAACAGAAAAAAGTTAGAACTACTAATACTGTATATTCAGTTTTCCAGTAAAATTTAAATAATCAGACACCCTGAACACTTGTCCTTTATCTTCCTGTTAATTTTAGTCTTTTTTTTTAATATACTTCAATCACCTGGACTTTGTCCAGGTTTTATTCATTTAGCACTGAAATACTGAATTCTAACTTTACGTTTTATTTTACACATATTTGTCTAAAACCAAACCCTTTTCTCACTTTTATTCCTCTTGAGAAACCCCAAATGGCCTGTTCCTTCAGCATTTTGTATGAGCTCTCTATTTGAAAAACAAAATCAGAATCAACCAATCTTGTCTATGGTCCTAAGAACTTTACTTCACCTCCTTTGCACCCATAGGACAGAGACTTGGCTGAGAAAACAACTTGATTTTTTGTTCACACCAAACTATTAAAGAATTTTCTGGACTTTCTAGAAGATAAGTTCTCACTGTAAAAGCAAAAATCCTCTACAGAAGCACAAAACAGAAGGAATGTGAACAAGAGAACCTATGCAGCAAGTAAAGTTAAATAACGGGAGAGCAGAGGAAAAATGTTGTTGTTGGGGCTTTTTTCAGTTGTTTTGAAACAAAGATCTTTCTGAGTTTAATCTTTTTTGCAATCATTAAAACTGTATTCACAGCCACAAGATCCGTAATCAGTTTTGTTTTTCAGAGTAAAGAACATTTTAGAGCTTGTGATTAACTATGGCAAGAATTAAATTTGACAACTGTCCAAAATTTATTTTCAATGTTCTCCTCTATTTGCTCTGATAAATATTCCCAGATGATAGTTGATTGACAATAGTAAGGCTGCACATCTGGACTTCCATTCACTGTAGCATTTTGAATTAAAATTTTACTTAGTGATGAAAAGATTGGATAATTCCATAATTCTTCAAATGGAACCATTATTTGCAGTCTTGCATAACATACTGCTGCCAAGTTTCAGTTATTGCATAGACAGCAAAACCCCTTTAGCCAGCAGCTTCTGGGACCCATTGAATCAGACTTCAACAGATATGCACAATTAAATGAGTTCTTTTTTTTCATCTCCTTTTAATAATTACTTGCTTCCATGGGGAAAAAACAAACAAACTTTCAGAAAATCTGTGAACAACATAGCCATGAGACATACGAAGTGTTCTAAACGAAACGGTTTGAAGCTGGGAGGGCAGTAGTAGGTACAAGTTTTTCTTTTGGATATAGTATTTTTGATGTTAATTTTAGAGCTTGCAGTGTCTTTGATACTGTCTCCCCATAGACATCTTTGAATTGCCTAGCAGCCCTCAGCAACTAATTGCTTCTCTGAAAGTACTGCATCACCTGAAGAAGATGACACAAAGAGAGTACAGAATAATGGCTTCAAAAGCAGTTTTGAACAGGGTAATACTGCAGTGATGAATCACAAGATAGTACAGGCAGCTTGATGCCAGCCCACATTTGCTGGTAAGCTTTTTGAATAACTGTTGACTTAAGAAAAATTCTCCTCATCTATAAAGGTCAGCTTTATACTGACTGCAGGAAATTACTGTGAATGCCATGGCATAATCCTTCTTATTTCACGGGTCCTGGTACAGAGAATTACTTCGCTTGTATTGAGAATTTCTCTAATACCAGACATTTAATAGTATTTGTAATAAATGTTTAGGGAACCAAGACAAATTAATGGAAACCTTGCTTACATTCAATCTGCTACAGTTTGGACAGCGTTTGCACAAGCAATGGAATCTGATATGTCTAGTGCTTAATACCTAAGGCAAGATGCCCATTTAAGAAGATCCCATTAGGATCGATGAAGTTATTCAGCATTTGGATGAGCAAACATAAATTTGGAAAGAAAAGACATTGAATTCTATTAAAACAGACCATGATCAATCACAAAATAACATTCCTAAGAGCAGCTCTCTATGACTGATCTAACCTGCAGACCTGTAACATAATCAAAGCTCAAACCGCATCCTTGTTTTTCCATGATTGTATTTAAGACCAGTGCTGTGAAAAGGAGCTTTTGCAGTTCATTCCAAATATTTCCCTGTTGAAGTCAGAAAGTATTTTCAAGGCTCCTGTGGACACTTAAGCAGACATATGCAGTCGAAAGAAGAGATATATAAAGATAGCTGATTTTACAATTTATTACCTTCATCTTAAATTCATAGCTTCATTTCTGCATGCACCTCTGTCAAGGTTTTTCTTTTAGGGTTTGCTCAAGCAACAAGAGTGAATTCATAGCACAAATTTCATTATGTCAAATTTTAGTGTGTTGACATCCTGCTTGGCGTGTATTTGTGGTGCTCTTTGGAGAAGGTGGAATCAGCTTTCTTTAAATTCATTCATTCAGCAACTGTGACTATATTCTGCTGACAATGTAGTGATTCTGTAGTTTCTTTGCTTCTTTTTCGAAGAAAAAGTATACATGTTAAATACACCTATAAACACAGGTCACATGCATAAAGGCAGCCTGGCATGTGTTCACAATCACAAAGGGAGAAAGCAGGTATTACCTCTACTTATCATTTCATTTTACTGCTACAAAACTTCTGAGACCTTCATTGAGTACATGTGATATTTTGACCCAAATTATCTAGTGTTGAAAATAAGCTTTACATTAACTGTTTGTCCATAGCTTAAGAAAACAGTAAAAAGGTTTCTTTTTCAATTTTAATCACCCCAACATATATGTCACGGAGACAGCTGACCTGGTGTTACAAAGAGATAGAGACTCAGTGAAGGAGGCTTGTTAATTGGATAGGAAGATGTTTTCTTTCTGTTTCCTTTTCAAAAAGAATTTTTATCTATACAGCAGTTTGCAAGCCAGGTTCAACATAATGATGGGCAAATTTCAAATTCAGGGTTCAAGTCCAGATTGCTGCTCAAAATATGTCTTCTATTGATGCCAGCTCCTCAATTAAATTCATTTCTCTGCCTCTTCTACATAATGTCAATATACATATATATTAGCACACATTGAAAACATGCTTTTTACTTCCACTTATTACAAAAATTGAGATACAATATTCTAACTTGGTGAAATCCCTGAAGTTCCAAAACAGCATTACAATCTCGTCAAAATTTTCCCCCCTAACTAATAATATCTACAGTGTTTTATCAACTTGTTTAGCTATTTATTTTTCCAACCCATTATTTATAAATACAGCATAATAATTTGGAAATACTACATTAACAAAGAAAAAGCAGTTATAGATGTCTCTGTTTAATAACCTGCTAATTTGCTTCCTTAAATCTTTACTGGTTGGAAATTCTGAGACACAGAAGGTAGTATCATTCATATTTATGACTCATAGATTCATGAGCAGTTTACATACCATTTGTGCAGATGAATTTGTACATATGTTTTATGTATGCATGTTGCTTTTTCCAACAACTAATTGCATATAGCAAAATATCCACGTAGTTGAAAATATCCAAGATGTTGAAAATTTTCTCAAGAGACAGTGTAATGTTAAACCACAGATGCAGTTTTATAGCCACAGTTTGCATCCAGCTTGTGTTTGTTTTGCACATGTGTAGGGAAGGAGAAATGCACAGTCAGAAAAAAACAAAATAAACAATCCCACCACACTCCCTCCCCCAGCCCTCCCCCCTGAAAACACCCACAACCAAAATGTTAAACTTGTCAAAAGAAATTAGAGTAAATCAGTAACTTCTGCTACAAAATCCTTGCACATCAGGGGGAAGCATAGGGTAAGTCAACTGAGGTATTTGATGTTCTGAATATAGCCAGGAAGAGTGCTCATTAGCTAATTACATGAATGCAGGAAAATCCTTCCTAAGTTATCTGGATGATATAAAGTGGCCTGACAATTAGAGAATAGAAAAATATTAATTTATTTCCTGATCTAGTCTCCTTATTTAGCATCATTTCATCTCATAGAGATGTTTTAAAATATTTTGAAAGATAGGACCTCAGTGATATGACTACCAGACAGCTAATCCCACAGAATTTAAAACATCACCTGGGAACATGATTAGTTTGGCACACTTGAGTTCTGATCAAGGTACACATGAGTTTTCTAAACTGGGGACATTGAAAGTTGCATATTAAAAACATTAAGTTCACAAGTTAAAGAAAGAAATCAGAAATTTATAATCATTAGGTAAAAAATGGTATAATTACCCAGCAAGAATACAGAGATTTATTTTTTTTTAGTTAAACTGCACAAAATCTTAGAACTGATACAGTTCTCAAAAGTAATTTTTTATATGATCACAAAGCTCTATTTTTTTAATAGTAAAATAGACATGCATATGGCCTGGTCAATTTTAGGTAGTATTTCCTATTATATCAAAAATTCAGTTTCACTTGCATACAAGTAAGTAAGGAAAATGTATATTATGTTACAATAGCAAAGCTGGATCAGAATTTATCTAATTCTTAATTTCAGTGGCACTTCTATTCAAAAGCATACTGAACAGAGAATGAGACTGCAAAGCAACAACATTGCTTTGTTAAAATATGACAAACATGTCTTCTGTAATTGACAGCATTACAGGTTTCGAACAATCTGCACAATATATGATATAATTTCAATTTCAGATTAATTTACAGGCTATTTACTCCCTTATCATCTCCCTTTAGGATTTTTGATACTTAGAGAGGCCTACTGAATATTATCATTAATAATAACAATGCATAAGGAATTTTTGAAGATTTTCAAAGTCCTTCTTTCATTCTTCCAATTTTATTTCACTATTTATAGGTAAACAGTGAAAGCAAATAATCTGTATTTGCTAATGACAGATAATGCAAATTACTATGTTTCTAAGTGTGCTAGTGGGTTTGCCCTGATTGAAGGCAACAGCCCCTGGACTACTATATAACCCCAGCAATTCAGTCTTCAGAAATGCACAAGTGCATTAATCACTGCCAGCTCCAGCAGGTCAGGTGGAATACTCCAAATATTCTTAAGAAAAATTAAAACCAAATTATCTCAGTTTCTGAAGTGAAGAAAGCAAAATCTGCATTTCCCGTTCCCTTGAAAGTTACACGTTCCTAGGAGTTTACAATTCAGAAATTATCTTTATTTCTTACAACCACAATTGACATATTTAGAGCCTCGAGCTGTCTACACAAATGGTTTCACGGCTTGAAAACACAGCCTGCATTAATTTATAGCCATAATCCCAACAGTTGAAATACACAGTCAAATGCAGTTTTATGATACAAGACTTCAATTCTGTACATGCACTGTCAATGAGACTGTCCAAATTATTTTAATGGCTAAAAAAAAAAAGCTCTATATACTGCAGCTTTTTTGGAAGAGTGCAGAATAAAGAGTGGAAATTTTATCAGAGAATAGTCAAGATTAACAATCCTATTGCCTAGAGTTTGCCTACGTGTCAGACAACAGTGTGGGTTTGACCCACATTTCTGAGGGTCCAGCCTGGCAGAAAAGTGGCTATAATTAATTTGAGTGAGACTGCTCTTCCAGGATGTTTTGTAAATCAGAAGGTTTAATAAAGAAAAAATAACAAAATAACAAAACATTACAGAAAACAAATAATTAGCTGCACACAGGTGCCTGAGAAAACTCAGACACTTTGCTACAACACCTCAAAAAGCCTGGAGTTTCTTTGTTCACTCTCTTTAGTACTTAATAGCCTGGGTGGGTTTTTTGGCCCTTGGCTCAATGAGATGAACAACAGACTTTGAGTTACATTCACGGAGTCGACTCCACACTTCTGGGCTGGCTCCGAGCCAATTACAAGGAGAAATCCACAGAACTTTCCAGCTAACTTCTTAACATGTCAAAAGGTAAAGTGAGACTCCCTATTTGGAAGCACCTGCTGGGGGTGTGGGGTGCATCACTACAAAACAGTGTTCATGCAAACATACAAAACAGTAATCTGCACCTCTTTTAAAACAAATGCAGCTTTCTCACCATGCTCAGGTTTTTTTATTATAAAATGTGTATTATAATTACTATTTCCAATATTATCGTGTTTTGCTGCTTTTGAATGTCTCACAATGCAAGTTGTTCCTCATATGCTGCTGTTTTAACATTATTTAGGTGCAAACTCAGAAGGAATCACAGAGTATTCTGAGTTGGAAGGGACCCTCAAGGACTGTTGAGCCCAACTCTTAAGAGAGTCCTGTACAGGAATCAGACCCACAGCCTTGGTGCTATTAGCACCAGGCTCTAACCAACTGAGCTCATCTCAGGGTCAATATGACCTAATTCAGTTTGCTCTGCAACATTACTAGATACTCATGGAAATTATTATTATTATCTCTCTAGGAGTTAAAGTGGAAGCAGACTCCAGAATCTCAGTAGCAATAAATAGGAATATATTTGCCCTTGTTCAGTACCCCCAAGTGTACAGAGTCTGTGGGCCTGCAGTCTGTTTTGATATAGGTACAATCTGTACAGACATTTCATAGCTCTGAAGACATCTGAATAGACAAGATATGCAAACTTAGGATGAATTCTATCGTGCCATGATATAGACTGAATTTTATGGTGCCACAACAGATTTGGAAGAGGTTAGATTCCATTCAAGCATTTCTACCCAAACACTTTCTGCTAAAAAACCATTAAATACTCTCTAATTACATCTCTTCTCTATGTATCCTAATAATCTTTTGTCAGACATGATTAGTGATTAGGAAAGAGCTGCCTCTCATTTGCCTCAGCAATGTACTTTTCACATCAAGAATCTTTAATTTACCTGTGATATATGGTTATATGGTGTCTTACAGTGTTTCAGCATGTTTATGCAAGTAAGTAGCATCTACAGTGACAAAAAGTCACTTGACAGAAAATGCTTTGACAGTCTATCATCTGGTCCTTGTTCTGATTTGTAAATAAAGACTGGCTTTTGCAGACAGATGTACAGAGACAACTACAACAGCTTTGTTCTCCAAGGAAATGTATGATCTGAGTTTTTCATAACCTTTATCTGAGGTATTTCATAACCTTTGGGCATAGCGGGTTTTTTTCAACAAATCTTAGTAGATCCAAATATTTTAGAAGAAATTTTGGCCCTGAAGTGTACTCATATGTTTTACATTCTAATGTGTTACCTTCCATTACAAATCTTTGATGCATGCATATAATATTTTACACAATATAAGAGACAAAGTTGAAGAACATAAAATGTAAATATAGATATGATCTTGTGAGGAGAAATGAATGAAAAAAAAGTCTCATAAATCTAATGCTAATAAAAATTATGTAAATGAGCTACNAAAAAAAAAGGCTGGGTGATAAAGAAAGATCTTTTCTTAATTTAATCTGAGGATTTAAATTTTCCAGAATTCATTCTCCAAAAAGCCACATTCTTAGTGAAGGCTTTAGGCTGAAACACAAAAATTTTCTCTCCTTCTTTCTTCAAGATATGAACACGCAAAAATATTTTTTTGACAAAAAATACAAATTCTAAGGATCTGTCTGACAAATACAAAGTGAAAATGATTCATTTAAAAAAGAACTACTAAAACAACCCACACGGCTGTTTTCTAAGGAAGATAAAATATGACATCTATAATGAACAACTCTCTAGTACTAGCATCCTTTCTGCAAAATGCTTTTGTAAGTGCTCCCAAGAGAGAAGACTAAACTATTTAGTTTCACTTTAGGGAAGGAAAAAAATATAAAGAAGGATACAAGAAGACCAACAGACTTTTGTTCATGAGGAATTCAAGTCTCTACTCGAGCAATTTCAGACACTGGTCACAGTGTCAGTGTTCCTGAAAGCCCCGCAAGGCAGCTGCACTCAGGACAGCACCACCTTCCAGCCTGAGGAGCCAGGTCCCCCAGGCGGGGAACCACGTCTCTCATCAAGTTTCCACGCTTCAGTTCACTCTCACAGGAAGAGTCTGCGAGCTGCTTGTGCACCCTGCTCTCATCAGACCAACAGGCTGGACCTGTTCATTGCTTCAACCAGTTGAGATTCTTTCTTGAGCCAGCCATAGCACTTGTGCTTTCCCCCACATCCCCACAGAGCTTGTGCTACAACAGCAGGAGGGTGAGGAGATGGAAAAGTAAGATAACAAAGTTATTTCAGAGTTTAGGTAAACAGTCAGGTAATGCTTTGAATTTTCATTTTGATTTTACTTTCAGCAGCTGGATTCATGTCCATTATTACTGTAGGTAGCAATTAAGCACATAGGGGAAGTCTTCTGAAGGAATTGTGGTTTGTTCAAATTAAAAGTGACACAGGAACCGCTGTGCCCAGATTCCGTGAACATCTGTGAACAAAACAGAGTCAGTAATTAAGGCACTGTAGCTCTCTTCTTCAGCCCCATTAGCAGCAGCTGTAAGATAAGCCACCTAACATGGTTTGCAGGGTTTTTTTTTTCACTGTTTCCTCAGTTTGAAGAGTCTTATTATTTCTTATTTATTTTTCCCCTTAATAAGTCTTTCCACTACAATGCTTTTATGATCTGACAGCACAGTTTGCCCTGTCTCTGGTATTTTTTATTAACTCACTTCAGATGCACTCAAAGCCTTGAAACTCTAGAGCTGAGCACAAGGCAGGATGCTACAGAAATGTCACGCTAACTTTAGAACAAACTTACTCATGCCTTCCTCCTAGAAGTGAAACTCAATTTATCACTTTCAGCCAAACCTCCTGCAGTTAGAAATTTTGTTGTATTATTTCCCCCACCCTTTTAGACAGGGAGAATAGAAAAACCTACTGTCTTTAATCAATATCACATTGTAACTATGTCTACCAAGGCGTATTGAGGTGAGCTGTAACAATGCACATGATAATGCACCACAATCCAGGAGTGTAGCAGCAGTATAGTGTTACGGTTTACTGTGCTGCATATGAAATCTGGATTCTAGATCATCCTCCTATCAGCCAATGAATGGGCCACATGTAACCTCCAAATCTTCACTAGGTTATTCTAAACATGGAGAAACAGTGTCAAAATGTGTTTGGAGTATGATGCAGTTCAGTTCTCAAGGCAGCAGACAATTTTTATGACATGTAACAAAGATCTTGAGCTATAAGGTTTTGCTTCACTACTTCACTGTAATGGGTTGTTTTTTTATAACTTATAGTAGGTTCACATACCAACTGGTCAAATTTATCTTTAGTGCAAAGCCAGTGGCTTGCATAGCTTGCTCCAAGGATAAATTAGGAGCCCTCTGACATGTACTGTCAGCCATAGCACCACAAAATTGTTGATTAAAATGAGAAGGAAAGTGCATTCACTGTGAACAGAGCTGAAATGCAGCAAGTAAGCACAAATAATGCTTGGAAAATAAATCTTACCAGTGCAATGGTCCGCTGACTATGTAAGTTATTCCTGAATAATTTCTTCTTCCTATCTAATGAAAAAAAAAGCTATCCATATATGTATACACACACTTTTTTTTTTTCTTACTTCACAAAAGCAATCTCTGCAACTGAAAAGGAAAGCAATGATTTTCCTTTAGTAGATTACAGAGCAATATATTTTTTTATCCTTATTAGAATTTTGCAATGACTTGGATATTTAATCTGTTCATGCATATTTATCCATTTTTAAAAATCAGCTAATGAAAATTGCCTCTCACCTTGATTAAAAAGACCTTTCAGTATCTAAACTTATACTAATAAATATTAATCTGCATCCCAACAGGAAATCAAAATTGTCTTCTAATATTTAATCTGGGTTCCCTCTTCTTTCTCTAATTGTTATTTTGCAGACATTTTATTCTGGTTCTTATTTTTTTTATTAGCAGAGTGATAGCATAGCCTTCAAGCAAACAAATCAACTTCTCACTGGAAACTCACAGACTCTCAGTTTTGTAAACAACGCAAGTCTCACTCATAGCTTCTTAATTTATTTCATTTGTAGACTAGATGTTGTTTGCATGTTACTTCAAAAGGAAGCAGAATTTAAATTAAGTGACAAAAATAGGCTCAGCACTCTGCAAATCGAGGTCCTTCCTGCTTCCTAGCTAGCTTTTGTTAAAAATCCATTTCTATCCTGTGTTCTTTTTATGAGGTGTGTATAGAGTTCAGAAGGAATTTAACGCTTTTCTGTGAGTTTACAGGAAAGATTCAGCATTATGCAAGACTTCTCATGGAAATATTGCCACAGGCTAGGTTTTGAAGGAGGAGCTGCCCACTTGGGCAGTAGCTATTGCATTTGGTAGAATATATAGAAAACCAAGATTTGGTCTTTCCACTTCTCATAGGATACCATTTAAAATACTGAGAAATTTAGAATATCATTTGTAATGCTTAAAAACATTTAAAATGCAAATGAACACCTAGAAAAACAAAACTCCTAACTTTCCATAAGTCATAAAGACAAAAATATAACAGATATGAAGAGCAGGAAAGTTAGGCACGACCAATTATCACCCTGAGGCGAGAGAAAAAAAAGAAAGAAAAAAATCTAGATAATTAAAGACGGCTAAGGAAGCATAAATCTCAGTTATTTTGAGCTTCCGTGGGACTTTTCAAGGGCAATATTTAATAGAAGTAACCTCTTGTCTATATTAAAATAAAATCTCCGAAAGCAATAGGGTATAATTGCATCACATAAACAAAAGTGAGACCATTCTTTGATATCATCTGCTCCTTTCAGTCATTAGAAAGGAGGTATATCTGATCTGACTTCTATATGCTGTTACCTATACTAGCTTGTTTTCCTCCATTTCTAGTCAACAGAGAAACAAGTATTGCTAAATAACATAATTCATCCAACATATTTTCGTTTTCAACCTTAAAAGAAGATGAATTTCAGCCTGAAAAAGTCTGGCTTTTGTCATTGTGTACAAAGAGAGCCTGGAAAACAAATTAGTTGTTCAAATCTGTATTGTAGCTGCCTGAAGTTCAAAGAAATGCATCCATCGCTACATAGAACCAGCAAGAAACCTAAACACAACCTCCTGTTTTAATTTTTTTTCCTCTCATTATCCCTATTTTATGCGGCAAAAAATACTGTTCTGTTCTCATCACACCTGTACCAACAAGAAAATACAGTGTATTTGCTGATAAAAGTTGTGTTACATACGTTTCTTTCCAGCTAATTTAAAAAGCTGTTCCAGGAAAGGAACATGAGCGAATGATCTTGCCTTTCTCACTCCTCAGCAATGCAAGCAACATCAAAATGAGACAGGAGATTTGAAACTTCAATGCATGCAGCCACTTTTTTTAAGAGGCCAGGTGAAGAAGTAGAAAGAAATGAAACGTGAAGCCTGGTAGTTCCAAAAAGAAAGGTCAAGATATTTGAAAGCAGGTGAAGACTGAATGAAAAAATTTCCTTTCATTTTATCTTACTCAACCATATTTTTTCCTTTATCACTGAGGGGGCATTTTTTAAGTATATCTAGATAAAACATTTTCAAAATGTTCAACATTTGAATACTCTAACAATATAAATTAGAATAATCATTCTAAACTGATCAGTACAACAGATCTTTTATGTTTCCATCCATTTTTTACACTACTGGTGGGATTTTTACCCCATTTATGGATGAGTTTCAGAGACTTATAGCTAGTGCTATGTATATTGTTAGCATACTGTTCCACTGGCACAGTAGTTGTTCAGACAAAAGGTGCCTGTTAGAGATGGCTCTGATACTTATCAGAATCTTCTGTACCTACACAGAGAAAAGCTCAATGTAGAGAAAGAAAAGTAATAAAAACTTAACATTTTCTATTAAATTATTAAATGCTTTCTAGTCATCTAAAACAATACCTGTATTTGTTCAGATAAAAAGAAACTAACCATAAAGCCAACAAAAACCCCTTTATAATGGTTTAATGGCAATCATATAATTAACACCAAATAAATAGCATCTTTAAATTATGTTTTCAATTAATAAAAGAGTAAGCAGGTCCATAATTCATTCTAAATATGACCAATCAATGTGCTATTCTTAATCAATCAATTATTACTTGTCTCTATCAGCATTCACTATATTTCTCTTGTTTACAAGCTATGGACTGACTTGAAGTACTTTGAAAGGTAGAGGAATGAATGAAGGAATGAAGG
>VZDJ01000998.1:215120-300654 GCA_008694505.1 Cyanoderma ruficeps | reverse complement strand
AGGAATGAAGGAATGAAGGAATGAAGGAATGAAGGAATACTATCAAATTCACTCTAGGATGAAACTTCAGTTTCATTTTGTCAGGTTAATTAATTTATTTGTTTTCTTTTTCCTCAGGAAATGAGGGTAGGGAGAGCGACAAAAGAATGCAGTAAGGATGGAAATAAAAGAAGGAATTTTAAAAGTATCCCTACAATCTTTTTACAGATTTTTGGACAATGGATGTAAAAAGCTAGTGCTTAGTGTGATCATTTGTTAGGCCCATCCCTTTTACTGCTGAATCCCCTATCAAAATGTTGTCATATTTATTGAGTTCAGTGGTGTGATTTCTTTGCCATATGGGTCTATGTTCTGACTGTACTGTCTGCAGACTGCATATTCATGGTGGTATTTCTCTCTCAAGCATTAAAGCAAAAGTAATCTACTTTCTAAAAGTTCACTACCAGAACTTCCTAACAACACTAAAAGCCAGAATGTTTTAAGATAAATACTAAAGCAAAAAAAAAATTTAGATACATAATAATTTTAAATTATCTAATCTTATAATCTTCACCCTCTGAATTAGAATACTGCTCCAAATAATTAGAAGCAAATGGCTATATTTTAGTATTCAGTAACCTAGAAAAAGAAGACTATATCAAAAATGTGTGGAATGAAGATTGTGTGCAGTTCATCATTAATAGAGTCCGGACTGTTGCTCATGGTGGTAAATTTTACATCATCCTGTTTTAAACATACATGGCAGGCTTGAAAAGGCTACCATGTTATGTGGGGGGAAAAAGCAACAGCAAAACACTACAGGAAACATATACAGCAGAGTGAGGATACAGCCAACAAAATGAATTAGGAAAGCTGGCATCTGATAATGAAATCTTCCTTTGGTAAAAGTTTAGTGGTATTTGCTGCTGGGGCTATTTCCAGGCTCCACGGGGAGATATCAATAATAAGGCCCAAGATTATAGTGAAAAAAAAAGGGGATTTCTTTGACCGCTGGTCACTTCAGGAAATGCTGCTGACAACATGCATACTGTTCTCACAGTGCTTTATAGCAATAGCTGGCAACAGAAGGGATCAGTTCATGATGAGTTGAGAATGAATAAATCAGTTGTCAAAAAATGTACTTATTTTGTACTGACACAAAATACACTAATAAGACAATTACTGTAAAGTACATAAACAATTACTACTGTGTGTGCATAAGCAATAATCTGTGCAAACAATAAAGAGTATCACATCTCAATAACAGCTTGCTTGATAAAAAATAGTCCAAAGAAACCCCTGACAAAGAAAAATATGTGGCAGCCTTAATTCATTTAAAAGGGTAGAACTTGTAATTATAGGAGATGATAGTGACATGGCCTTTCATATCAGTTCCAAGTTCTTCCCACCAACTATTTTCAATAGCACATAAGTTATTCAAATTATTCACAATATCTTTCATATCATATTGCTGTTGGGGACTGGTTTATGAAAAATACTAACCAAAATGCAATGACCATTTTCTAGAAAAAGGTTAAAGCTTTCATTGAACACTCAATGAAATACAGGCTTCTTATGTTAGAATGACTTTCAGCCAGCCTTTGTGCTAGACAGGTCTATATCCCTCTTCCCTTGAAAATTTATTAGCAGAATTTATTCCCATCAATTTAGAAGTGAATTTCCCAGAGGCTTAACAGAGAGCCAGCAAATTAGATTCCATCTGCAGTAAGCGTGATCCAAACTGCAAATTCATGACTTGTCGTCCAGCCTCATGAACTAAGAAAAAATGGGCTGGTCAGTTGTCTCACCTGAAGTTCAAACCCTACAGAAATATTTGGTCAATTGAATGTGAGGGGTAGGCAGAGAGGCCTAAAATTGTAACAGGCTAAAGCAATTAGTCTGTTTACTAACACAAAAAAGAAGAAACTTAAGTCTGACATGTATATGCTAGTTCTAGACTGGGAAAGGAAATCAGATCTGAGATACCAGGAAAGACACAAGGGAGAAAGCTGTAATCATTGCAGCTATTGGCTAAGTGCTGGGTAACAGCCTTGGTCATCCAATCTGACTGAAATGTATAAAATTATAATAGAAAGGGTAAATATGTCCAAAGTAATAGACTGTGAAAATTGATTCAAGAAATGTTTGGGAAATAGTGATACAAGGACCTTAATGCTAAATGTATCACTTATACCAAAGGCTTCTAAAAAGACATACCTAGTCTTAGGTAAAAAAGAATACCTAGGCTACACAAGGTGCACAACCTATACCAGGCTCTACTGAAAAGAATGCTTTAAAAATGTGTGGCTTTTTATTTTCTCTCAGGCAGTGCTTTTCTGGTCACATCAACACATAATTAAAGGGACACAGCTAAAGACATTTTGCACTGAAGGGGAAATCAGCATGCACCTCGAATATCCAAGATAGCCAGGTGCTGACAGACT
Organism: Cyanoderma ruficeps; assembly: GCA_008694505.1. NCBI lineage: Eukaryota > Metazoa > Chordata > Aves > Passeriformes > Timaliidae > Cyanoderma > Cyanoderma ruficeps. Next base: position 298,231 of record VZDJ01000998.1, on the reverse strand, counting down.
CGTTAGAACACCTTTCCTCAGAATCAGTCTTAAAGATCAAGAGTACATTGTGAGTTTGGTTTTTTTAAGGCAGAGACACGTCTAGATATCTCCTGAAGAAGAGAGCAGATAATAATTGATGCATGCTGGAGAGCATGATGTGCAAGCAGAGTGATTTATTAGCAATTAAAACTACGGCAGGAAAGCATCAACTCGATTGTTTTCCTACAGAGGTAGAAAGAAAACCCCATAAAACATTACAAACTGTTACTGATGTTCTCTGGTGGCCTGCAAGAACAAATGGTCATTTGGTATTTTGTAAACTTCATTTCAATTAAAATTGAATAAATATAGGAAAACAGCAGTTATATAACTGAGTAAGTGCTGATCATTTAAAGCCTTTATTTCATTGCTGAAGAGCCCAGCTTTTGATAGGACTTAGAATAACCTTTTCTTTGTTCCTTTAGAAAGGCTGAAAAAGCAGTAGCAGAGTTATAATGAAAACAATTCCAAACCAAACAATAGGGCCATGCGGCAAAATCTCAGTAGTCTTTACAATAACAGCAACAACTAAAAAAGTTTTTTTTTTCCCCCAAAGGAAACAAAACTTACTCTTTTTTTTAGGAATGATACCTTTCAGGAGCAGAATGTGAATGTTTAAATAGTGCCACATAAAGCTTCCAGCTTCCTTAAGCCATGGAACTTATCTTCAATTACACAGGTATTTTAACTAGAAAGTAACAAGGAAATTGTTTATCAGTATTAGCCACTTTCTCTCACTTCACCTCAGTAAGGCCCCAGACAAATCCCTGAAAGGGGTTTAGAGTGGTCCATGTGCCCTGGGTTAGATGCACAGGAACAATACCATATTCTCAAGACAAAAGTATACTGTCAAATTACAGAAAATCAGGGAACTTTGGCAAAAGGTTTAGTACAACATTCAACCAACACAAGCATTTCTCACAGCATTAATCTGGACAATTCAACTCAGCAAACTTCAAACCCATCTGATATTAAGTTACTCAAAATGTTCCAAGAAGAGGGAATTAGAAGAATAAAGGGAGAAAGACAGAAAACATAAAAAAACCACACATATAGATACCAGCTCCTGGATTCCAGCTGTGCTCATGAAGAAAGCCCAAGACTGAGGTAGGGTCAAGACGTGCTAGACTCATGTTCAGCCTTTAAAATCCCCTGGCCTTCATGGGCCCTCCTCCCAGGTGGGACTTCTGGTCATTTGGTCACTCAGGAGCTGGGTTAGGAGAGAGTGGAGCCCTGCCTCTGGAGTACCATGATTGACAGCTCTGCTAGGCTGGGATACAGGCTCTTGGGGCTGTTGGGCCTCGTCACTGCCTTGCCAGGACCAAGCTTGACCTGCCCCTGCCCACACATACACACACACCCCACACACACACCCTCATTCCAAAATGTCCAGAGACATCAATCCCTTCAGGCTCTGGCAACCTCCTACTTCTACCTTCCTATTAGGTAGGAAGGCACCCTTCAAAATTCATCTAACACTAAAAATACAACACAGATCCTGTTTCTCCTGAACAAATGTTGCTCTTGTACTTGCTCAGTAGACCCAAGTGTAGCAAATTCAGCAAATGCTGGCAGACAGAGCTTTTCTGCTGTAACATTTGGCACATACCCCAGTGGTATGTATTTAGAAGCCACAGCTGCCTTCTAGTAGGACAGAGGTGGACAGAATTAAATTGTCAAAGAAACACTGAAGAGACAAGTAGATTTTTATCAAAGAAAAAATTCCATAAGAGCTTCATAATGTGAAGGTTGAGAAGCTGTGGTAAGAATCAACAATGACCTCACACATTCCACTAAACATGAGACAATATTTTATGTTTTTCTAGACTTCACCAACACAATTGCACTTAATTTCTGGGCAAAGGTTCACAACCCTTGCATGAGATCCTTCCACTGCATCTGCTAGAGTGTTCAGGAAAAGGGGGCTACATGTTAGACACTTCAGGTCCAGTGTAACTGTAAAAGTAATTCATTACAATTTCAATCATACGCCATAAAGGAAAAGAAACATACATTGTTAACTTAAAGTTCCCTGCAGGATTGTCTATGAACAACTGATATAGGTTAAACTAGATGGGGAGAAATGCATTCCTCACTGTAACAACAGCTAAATTGCTGCCCAAAAGGACAATTCTATTCCCATTTCCTCATCAGGTGCTCCAGGACAGCCCCACTCTGTGGCTGTCAGCTGTTTGATTAGCTCATCTATCTCTAGTCCAGATTTGATGAGCTCATCTATCAGCGCACTGCTGCTGGGAAACTGCTGCTCTTACTTCTTTGTGTCCTTCCTTCTCCTTTCCTTCAGCCACCTTTTGAACTGTCCTTCACATCTTGTAGCAGCCCTAGCGTGTGCTGGATCCTTCACTGGGATGACTGCATCTACCAACCCAACAGTAAAAGTACTGCATGACTGCATCTTGGATCCCCAGATCATTTATCACTGGAGTTTAATGAAAATGCATGGTGAGGAATAGGGAAAATGGATGTTGCATTTTTAATAACAATGATCTGTTTAACTTATTTTGGATTTATTTCATGATGATTTTAACTGTGCATTCCTTATCCATGAAGGTGTTTTCTGAAGCTCTGTTTGAGTTTTGACTTTTGTGGGTTTTCTTTCTACTTTATTGTTTGAGTATTTTAGTTAAGTGTTTGAGTCTGAAGTTTGATGCATGAATAATTTTGTCTCTTCTTCCTTGTTTTAGTATGTTGATATTTGCTTCATTTCTGACAAATTATAGAAGCACACGTAGCTTTGTAGTGGTGTGGTTTTGGTTTTATCAGTTTTCTGTGTGTATTTATTCCTTGTTTTATACTGTTTTTTATAAGTTATAATGGTTTGTCCCATGTACCCCATGTTTTACCCTTCATGGATTCCCCCGAGTTATAGTTATGTGTCAATCATCAGTTAAGGAACCCCCGAGTCCTGTCAGTCACTCTGGGGCCTCTCCCTGTGTCTAGAAAATTCCAGTGAGGGCATCGAGTGATTGGCCAGGATCCAAGGAGTTCCCTCCCTTGCATTATTGATTTGTTCTATTGATTGTCATTTATGTACAGGGTCACCCCCTCCATATCCCTGATTGGTTCCCCACTGTGCCCTTCCCCCTTTCTCCACCCCCACACTTAAGGTGTTACACGAGGGAGATCTGCGCTCTCATGGGCAGACTGTCTGATGGATACATGGTCCTGCGTGGACCTCAATAAACTCCTGCAGAAGTTCCCCATAAGAGTCCTTCCTTTATTCCTCATCGCTGCTCACGCTGCCGCCTTGGCAAGGACCCATGGGATCAGGGAAGTATCTCAGGATACTGAACCGTACCTTCACTGCGGCCGGTGTCAGGGCTGGCCAGGCAACGCGGGACAGGGGTCTCAAGACACAACGGACCACCGCTTAGCTTGACGTTTCAGGCATGACTTTTACACAGTCATCTTCTGGCTGACCTTTTACCGCCGGTGACAAGTCATGTTCTGCTGTGAATGTTCATTTGCACTATGCTCTATTCATATGCACTATTGCTCAGCCTTCATTTTCGTTAAACACAAACAACATTCAATTTTTTTTAATGCATTTTAGAGATTAAACTTCATGGTTTTGTCAGTTCACAAAGCTTTATTTCCATCATTGTCCTAGAATTACACCGGCTTTTTCATTGTGTTGCACCACATGCTCAATTAAGTGCAACCACGTCATGTTTTCTTGAAGTCCTTGTTATTTTCAATACTATATAGCAGAATTTTCTCCAAATTTAAAATCTTACATTATTCCACACTGCTGAATTTATTCCATTTTAGAGCTGCTCTACTCACTCTGTCCTGTTAATTATTGATTTTTATTCCTCTGCTAGCTGCTGCACTAGTGACTCTTCAACACTGTGTTGAAAGAAACATTCAGAAGCCTCATCCTCACAGGCAGCCAGTAGCAGACTGCCAGCCACTTATATATTTGTATTCAGAGAACTTTCATGTTCATTTACTTTCTTGGACATTATCACTTCACCCCTTCCTGTACCTTCTGTCCTCTCTGTAGTCTGGATATGAACCATGCACTTCATGCAATTACATTTTGCTGTACTGAACACTCCTTGAAAGGCAGAACAAGAGGTCGCAGAAGAAAGAATTGCTTGGTCCTGTCTCCCTTGCAGTCATTATCATTTTGAGATGTTTCTTCCTTAATGTATTGGCACTAGAAAAGGCCAAATGCACATAATGTCTGGAGATGATTTGGGTTCAGAATATGAGAGCAAAGACACATTTAGGGTAATTGCATCAAATGCTATTGCTTTTAGGCAGTTAAATTAAAATGTGTTAGATCTGTGGGATTTGTATAAAATGAAATTCAGAAGCACAAGAAATCGGTTTTTCAAGTGAAACTATACAACCACCCTACATTTTATTTTCTTGTCATTTTTTAAATCTTTCCATATTGTAATGGGAGTTATACACTTTATTCAACATAATCAATTTTAAAAAATCACTTCTTAAATCCTTATAAAATTTTGCTGCTATTGCAGTTTCTGTATTATATAGAAAGTCAGTGGAAGAACTCAACAGAAGACTGGAGGGAAAATAATCTGTTCTCTCTTCATATCAATTAAATATAACGATTAGTGTTAGCAGCTCTTTACAAGATACACAGTTCAGATAAGAATAATCAATGCTTTCATAAAGAAAAATATTTCAACCAGTAGTAGCAATGTGCCTTCAGCAGATTTGGGGTGAAATAATATTAAAAGTTTTGTATCAGTCTCACTTCATCTTCATTTTCATTTGTCCCACGTATCCACTTTAGAAGGTTTAATAACTGTAAAATGCTTACCTGAGAACTAGTGAAAAACAATGATCTGGGGTTATTCCTGGATCTAGAATTGAAGAGTTCAGATTCAGTTCTGAGGTGTCCCAAATCTTGTGTGCTTTAAAGAAGTCGCTTAATCTTTGTATGCAGTGTTCCACTTTAGATTATGCAGCTTTCAATCCACTAATATTATGGGATGATGATCCTTCTTGTGTTATCTAAATGCAAACAATAGTAAACAAATACGCATAATGAACAAAAATATTTTGGGTGTAAGAACCTCTACTGATCTGTAAGGAACAGCCAGCAAAAAATAGCCAGCATAAGTCCACAACACTGGTGGATTTAGAAGAATTTGTAACATCTAAGATGCAAGTTATAAGACACTTTGGAGATGAAATTGTGTATTTTATGTAAACCTAATTCCCTTTTAATAATGAGTACAAGACTCACTGCCTCAGAAGGATGACAAGCAATTATGTCCCACATGCACACCAGTTTTGTCTCAACTCAAACAAGAAAGCACCACATTATATATAGGCTTGTATCTCCAATTTATTTTAAGTTCTTTCCTCTTGCTGAAGTAGCAGGGCTCCTCTGACCTGTATATAACAGACAAAGATAATTTTACATAATAATTTTGGTGGTGCCACAGAAAGAAGCAAAGAAAAGAATGCAAAAATGAATAGTAACCTTTTCTTCAAGACTGAAACTGGGGAGAAAAATAATGAGGATTTTTTTCCTCACCTGGGAAGAGAAGAGAAGGATAGGAAGCTAGCTAGCAAGTATACAGTATACTTAATTTGCTAATAAACTTTCCCTTTGGAAAGGAAGGTTCACCAAACTATTGTGTAAATGGAGGTGGGTTTAAATGAATTTCTTTTAAATGTTCTTGAACGATGTTCAGTTGCAGTTTTATCTACTATCACAGAGAGTTCTATCAATCAGCTTAATTTTTCCAGTTTAATTTCTCACGCAAAAGAATGTTTTAAAAAGTACTTACGCATTTCTCTTTAACTACAAACTCTTTGATTTAAATATTTAATTGTGTGGTATGGAACCCCAGAAGACTGTAGCTGCCATAATGGGGACGTAGGACACAAAAGCAGCATCAGCCTTCAGGGTAAGTTCCTGTATATTTACATGCAATATGTGTTTTGGGTTATGATTAGAGATGACAGCAAACATCAGCTCAGAAAAATCTTTGGAATGACCCACAAGGAGATATAACCTCCAATTTTTGGAAGGATAAGCCCCTAGCTACTAGAATTAATTTGTATCAATTCGCAAGTCTGTACAAGTGAATTTTGATAGTTCACAAGTGCTTCAGAAATGTTTGTTTACTGCTAGCTGTTTATTTTATAGTTTATTTTTATCCACCTTGTGTTTGCCTTCCATACTAATCTGTTGTATTTGATTACTGCTGGGCAGTTGATGTTACTAGTCCTTTTAAAGTGGGATACTCACATCCTCATTTTAATGTTATTTGTAGAACTTAATTTGCAGCTCTCTTACTGTGTCTCAAAAAAATAATAGGACACGCATATTTTCATCTTCTCCCTATTACCTATTTACTGAAGAGTTCTATAGTCCCAACCAGACCTGCACATGAAACTCTTTAAAACAGTAAGATTTCTGCTAGCCATGATCCTAAATACCGTTCCAAACAATATAATGAACAACCTGATCCCCCGTTATGACAAAAGGCCCTGTTTAGTAGATGAGGCATGAGTAGATGAAGCTAAGGCTGTTGGACTACTCAGATTTCAGTGAAGTTGAAATCTCTCACAGCATTTTCCTTCAGAAGCTGACTGCTCAGGACTTGGATGGGTGTACTCTGCAGTGCATTAGACTGCCTGGATGGCTGGACCCAGAGAGTGAATGGAGTTACACCTGGTTGGTAGCCTGTGACTAATGGCAGTCATCAGGCCTCAGTATTGGTGCTACTCCTGTTTAACATCTTTATCAGCCATCTGGGTGAGGGGATTGAATGCAGCCTTGGTAAATGTGTAGATGACACCAAAGTGCACGGGAGATTGATCTTCTGGAGGGTAGGAAGGTTCTGCAGAGGAATCTGGACAGGCTGGATCAATGGGATGAAGACAGTTGCATGAAGTTCGAACAAGGCAAAGTGCTGGGTCCTGCACTTGGCATGCAACAACCCTAGGCATTACTGCAGGCTTCAGAAGGAGTGGCTGAGAACTAGCTGCTCAGCAGAAAGGGATTTGAAGGTGCTAGTTCACAGATGACAGCTAAGAAGGCCGATGGCATTCTGGCCTGTACCAGCAAAAAATAGTGTGCCCATCAGGACCAGGGCAGTGGGTGGGGCTGGTTAGGCTGCACCTCAAACACTGTTTGGACATCCTCATTTCAAATGGGTTTTGGGCTCCTCATTGCTCTGTGCAGCTACCTGAAAGGAGGTTGTAGGAAGGTGGAGGTCAGTCTCTTCTACCACGTTTCAAGTGAAAGGACAAAAAGAAATGGCCTTAAGTTGTGCCACGGGAGTTTTAGTTTAGTTAGTGAAAAAAAAAAAATTCACTGAAAGAGTGGTTAGACAGTGGAATAAGTTCCCCAGGGCAGAGGTGTGGGGTGTCTGGAATTGCTCAAGAGGTGTCGGGGTTGCTGAGGAGTACATTCAGTGCAGGAGGCTCAGTGAGCAGCTGCAGTGCCAGCTGCAGGTTGGGCCCTGGGTGGCAGGACCCCCAGGCAAGCGTCTTGAACCTACACCACCCCTTTGCACAGGACACGGGGACCTGTGGCGCTGTGTAGGTGAGGGAACACTCAGACACACAGCACCAGCCAAAGGCTACAGACTTTCATATGCTTAGACTGTAGAAATTTTTGAGGGTATAAAAGACCAGGATTTCCTTTGTTCCTTTTTTGTAGTCATGATTTCCCAAAGCATGAAGAGGAATTCTAAAATTTTGTTGAGAGACATGAGTAACTGAAATTCTCTGTCAATTACTCTCTTTTTCTGCAGCTTAGAAGGGTCTTTAACACTAAACTGATATTTTAAAGTTAGTTTCCTAGCTTATGCTTTAGGATTTCTGAGTTTAAAAAGTTATACATTGTTAAAATTTAAAAAAAAAAAAAAAANAAAAAAAAAAAAAAGAGTGAGTAGAAAAAAATTATTAATTACAGGGTGAACATTCATACAACCAGATACAGATGATATTTAGAATTATCAGTTTAGAGTAAAACCTAAGAAGAAAAAAAAACCAAAAAAAAAGAAAACTTTACTTTTGGTAAAGTTCAGTAAGCTGTAAGCATAACAATAAATAAATAAATAAATATGGTAAAATTTTTATGGTTTTATTTCAAAAATATGAACAACCTACAGAACATCTTGAGATAAAGTGACAAATCAAGTAACCACTATGATTTTGGGGCTGTCCTGTGCCTGGCCAGGAGCTGGACTTTGATAAACCCTGATGGTCCCTTCCATCTTAGGATAGTCTATGATTCTATGATTCTATGATCTGATCATTGCCAGTTAATAAATCTCTGTCTGACTATGTAGTCAACAGTCTTATGTGCACATCAACATAATTTTGTGGGCAAAAGAAAAGCACTTTTTGGTTTTTTGGCAGCAATTTTCACTTTATAAAAATGGAGCCTAAGGAAAGCGTTATTATGGATTTTAAAGAACAATAGAAATTACTGATATTACTCATTGAAAAAATTAAATGCCTGAAAATTGAGGAAAATATATCCATTCTCCTAATGTTTGCCATTTAATTTTTGAAGTGGAGGATATTTCTTGCAGTAAATGCCAGTGCAAGTTTTGAGAAAACATTTCACATAATTATTTGGACTTTTTAACTGAGTCTGATTTTTTTACAGATATTTTTCCACTCAAATGGGCAAGCAAGGTGTTGCTAGCTGAAATATATTTCAAACCAATGGAGCTTTAAAAAATGCTGTAGATGATGGATTTAGAACAATCCCGATCTGAAAGCAGAAATATGTATAATCTTTCAAATTAAATGGGCTTAAATTTCATATACATAAAATTTCAAAGGAATTGTTTATGAGAAAGAGTTATTTGCAGAAATTACATTGGAGAAGACAGCTGAACAATATCATTAGAACAATATATTTGGAGATACAATTTGCAAAGAAAATGAGGCAAGACAGTCAGTGTGCATATTTCATTGCATTCAATTGAAAATTCAGTTTTAAAATAAACTGAAACATCAATATTTCCTCTATTTTTGTGAGGCTGAGTAGAACATATTCTTTTTGTTTGTGAAAGTTTACAAGCAAACAAAGAATATCCATGTACACACAAAGATACTACCAAAACCCCAGCCTGGAAAGCTTAATATCAGCTTCAGGTACACTCTGTAAGAATTCACATTTCACAGACATTTTCTTGCCTAAATGTCAGCAGTATGCACACTTATTAAACAAACTGTCAACAACTGAAAAGGGTTTGCTCTGGCTGAATGTCATCTGCAAGTTGTTAGGAGTCTAATCTCACCATCTGACAAATGTTAATGGTTTAGCAAGGCAGCAGATCCATTCAAAAAAGAAATGTTCCTCGTGAACACAGAAAGCACAAATGGCACCTTACAGTAAAAACTGTTAATATGACTTGCTTATGCAACAGCAATTTCAATCAGTCTTTATAAATCCATGTCTGATGCAGACATTTACATTTCCATTATTTTGCACATCCACTGTATGANAAAAAAAAAAAAAAAAATAAAAAAGTAGTTCCTGAGCTGGAGAAATTAAATCAATGGGTTTGCTTTTCAACTCTATTTCACATCTTCAGGCAAACAGAAATAAATGACGATTGCTGTCCGCTGAAGGGTGAAGAAGGCGAAAGCACAGATTTTCACATCTCCTATTAAATTCAAAGTAAATCCCTTGTTATTTTTCTGAGGAAGTCTCAGTAGCGCTGTAACACCGGTTCTTTACTTTCCTTCTTCACAGAACTTGTTTTTAAATGAAGGGCTATTTCTTACAAGTCTCATGGATAAAATCAAACTTGAATGGATTATTATTATTGAAAGAGAGAGTCATTACCTGGAGAAGGGATGAAATGGAAGAAAAGGGTATTAGAACCATAAGATCATAGAATGGTTTGTGTTGGATGGAACCTTCAAAGATCATCTAGTTCCAAGGCACCTGACATGGGCAAGGATGCCTTTCACTAGATTGGATTGCTCAAAGCCCCATCAAACCACTCCTGGAACATTTTCAGGAACTGGATATCCACAACTACTCTGAGGAACCTGTTCCAGTATTTTACAGCCTTACCAGTAAAGAATTTCTTCCTTCCAGTTCAAAACTGTTACCCTTTTCCTATCACTAGTGTTCCTGATAAAAATTTTTCCCTATGTTTCCAGTACATGCCTTTTGAGTATGATGCATAAGGAATGAATGATGAGTTGTTTCTGTAGAGCAGTTACAGAAAACTCTGATAAATTGGTATACGCTCTTAGTAATACAGCTGTGATGGTCAAAAAACCACTATGATCATAAAACTATCTTCAATATGGCAAAAATGTATTTTTATGAGGAGGAGGAATCAGCATAAACTTAGTCACACACAATTTTCCTTTAGCTCTTCATAATTATTCTATAAGGAATTAGGTCATATTCTTGGTTAGTTTAATTAGGAGAGGGGTAAAAATTGCTTTTCGTTTTCTGTGCATTGCCTAGTTCAGAAATAATTATTTTAAACAGGAATTTGCCATAAATGTAATTCAATTTAACAGATGTTATTGACATGGAAGTTAAGGTTCTTAGTTAAGCTTTAGAGAGATTTGTATGCTTAAAATATCATAAGTTTTGCTACTAAAATTACTGTAATTTATCTTTTCCCATTTTCCTACATCTAGGTTCTTCTTTGCTTTATTGAAATTTTATAGCTTAATTCAACCTGCTCTTTTTTTTGTTATTGACCATCTACACTCCTATATTTTCTATTTTCACTTCTTTGATTGGTGGAGGTTTTTTCTTCTTTTTTCTTCTTATCACTGGAGAGACACAGAAGAGTGTTTTATTTACTCTCTGTGGAGTTAAGAAGACACTTCACTTTAACAATCAGTAGCCTTTGGCCTTTTGGCCAAAAATTCCCTTTTGGCAATTTTCATTTTTTTCTTTCTACAGTATTAGTAATTCTCCAGTTCAAGATTAGGCTTTTCAGTGTAGTCATTCTGGAAAGATGATTTACTTAATTTAATAATATATATGCTTTTACATATTTTTATGGGAATAAGAATAATGAAACTATATGTTTAATTCCAATTTTGTCTATCTTGTTATAGGCTCAGACTGATCCAAATCAAAGCTAAACTGTTTATATTAGCTAAGCAGAGGTCACTATAAATTTCCCATAGGAATTTTTCATTGTGTGCTGACATCACTGTACCTGTGGACAAGCTTACTAAGGTGTTGCAGAGATGTTCTCTCAGACACAGGATTTTTTTCTATGTTAAAGTTAATAGCTCTTTGCCTTATTTTACTAAATGGTCACATTTGGGAGATGAGAAATGGATTTATTTAACCAAGCAAATGCTAATATTATCTTAGAAAAGATAATTGCTGCAATAAATGTAAGTCTAAGAATAAAATAAAAAAAGTTTTCATAATTAAATTTAAAGGATTTATTCACTAAAGAACTAGTGTCTAGAAGGAGGGAGTATACTAAAATATATAAAAGTTTCATTGCATACAAGTAACCACAGGTTGTGATCAGGGTTACTTTCAGACATTTTAAGTATTTCAAGGCAGTTTCCAGTGTAACAAAATATATCAAATTTGGCAAAAATCATTTCCCAAATTCTATTACTGGTCACAGTATCTTGCTTATTTGTTCCTACAGTTTTTCTGTGAATCTATTGTCTTTATCTTAAAATAGATTAGGACCTTTATTATTTTACTTGAAAGCTATTTTACAATTTCACTTCTCTGATAGCCAGAGAACCTCTAATCCTGATCCATATAACAATCACACTGTACTTCAATGCATTCATAAAAGTAGTCCTATCCTTCATGAAATTCAGGTTAGGATAGGGATTCAGAATTCTCTTAACTGATGATAGAAAATGGTAGTGGTGCAACTGATAATGTAATGCAAATGCTCTCCACTGCAGAAGTCTCTCAGGAGTGACAGCTGTTAGATTTCTCCACCAAATACTCACCTAGATGATATTTTGGATACATTACAATAACTATCAAAAAGCTCAGAAAAGTTCAGCTTCAGACAGGCTCTCCTGATCAAGATACTTTGAACTGATTTAATTCATTTTAGATAACAAGATAGACAAAATTGGAATTAAACATAGAGTTTCATTATTCTTATTCCCATAAAAATATGTAAAAGCATATATATTATTAAATTAAGTAAATCATCTTTCCAGAATGACTACACTGAAAAGCCTAATCTTGAACTGGAGAATTCTAGAGATCTGAAGGTAAAGAAGCACAAAACTGTATACAGTATAGAAGCTTGTGTCCTAAGGAAAGGAAGGAGACTGTTAAGCAAAGAGAGGCTACCTAGATGCATCATCCATTTGTAAACAATAAAAAGAATAGATGCTTTAGGAGATAGTGTCTGACATCAANACACCAAGCAGAAGGGAAAAACTGAGACTGGTTCATACTGAAATGAAAACTAAATACAAGCTCAAAAATTAATGTCAATTTTCATTAAGTAGGTAAGATATGAGAGTTATTATTTCCCGAACAGGAACTATGAAAACAAAAATGTCCACAGCTGAGTTGGAAGTAATTTATACCTTGCTCTTGAGGGAATGAGGCAGGGGAAAGGGAAAGAGGATCAGATAACCACTGTTCCAAAATAGTGGTGGCTAAAAAATCCCAGCCTGTGTTATCTGTGTTATGAAATTTAAAACGGCTATGTAACAGTCTCCTCTGGAGCATCCAAGAACTGTGAAACAGCAAACATGGTATTTATTCACACAACCAGAAAAAGGTGTAGACAATTATAGATCTCTGATTAAACACAAATCTATGCAGTTTTGCAAGAGTTTGTAAATAAGCTAGTAATCGAGGGCATGGAGGAAGAAAATGTTTTAAAATAAAGCACTATTTTTATCAGAGGTCAGAGTTTATGATATCAGATTAAACTAACATCTCTTTTTCGTAAGATAATTCACCTTTTGATCAATAAGAATGCAGTAAACATCTAGCTAGATACAAGTAAATCTTTTCATTCAGCACCTCAGGAGAATTTATCCCATAAAGTGATGAAATGCAGTTATTAATTCAGAACCAGTAAGATGGTTCATCATGTGTCCTTGGATGTGTGCTGGAAGCTGGGGGCTGCAGGGCGAGCCTCAGTGAGGAGAGGCTGGAGCCACAACCTGCCAGCCAGTGCAGACAGCTCTGTCACACCCACTGCAGCACACAGCTAAGCCCTCATACAAGCTGATGGCACCTGTGGGAAACCATATTTAAGAAGGGATAAAAACACTTCACAACAGCTGTGAGAGAGTGGGGGAGAGGAGTGAGAAAAAAAGAGAGTGAGAAAAAAAAGAAAAAAAAAAAAAAGAGAAAGACTACTCTGCAGACACCAAGGTCATTGAAGGAAGGAGAGGGGATGCTTCTAGACATTGGAGCAGAAGTTCCCCTGCAGTCCCTGGTGCAGACCACGGTGAGGCAGACCTGGGAGGTCTGCAGTGTGGCAGGTATCCACCTGCAGCTTATGGAGAACCCTATGCCAAAGCTGATGGCCATGCCCTGAGGGAAGATACCTGTGGAAAGCCCTCACCTGCACAGGTTTTCTGATAGAAGCTGTGCCCCATGGAAGACCCATGCTGGAGCAGGTGAAAATGAGAAAAGTGCAGCAGAGAGGAGCTGTTAAGATTCCATTCCCATTTCCCTGAACCAGGGATATAGAGGATAGGAGAATATGGAAATGAAACAGCCTGGAAAGGGTGTTTTAGTTTTTGTTATTTTTTTCTCAGCATTCCTCTCAATTTTGCATTGGCAATATATTAAATTAATTGCTCCAAATTGCCCTTATTTTGCCTGTGATGGTAATTGATGAATGAACATTGTTTATATCTCAACCAACAACTGTTTCCATCTAAACTGACAAAGTGCAGTGAGTAATATCAAAACACTAGTTATTACAGTAATTGAGTTGGGAGGGTCAACTTGAGACACACCCCTCACCCACCACCCCCATTTTCACTAGTTATTTCCTTGTGGTGTGCACCTATGGCATTGTAGATGAAAATGTCAGAAGATGCAGTCTCTGTTGAAGAGATGGCTCGAATGTGATTGTCCCTAGTATAACAGAAGTGTCATTGCACCCTAGTATAACAGAATGGGCATGAGAGGTAGACACACCGTTTTACTATTGGGTTATTAAGGACCAGGGACAAGACATGCACATTTTGGTCCTGTTACTTTATTTTCTGCTTTTACTTTCTCCTCTCTCAATATTCCTCATTCCTCCTCTGTGATTAATTTCCATCCTCTTTATCCTATTGAGCAGAAAGATTCATCCTAGGGGAAAGCACCTTGTGGGAAGACCAAGTTTTCAACACTGAATAGAAAATCTGGGCTTCTAGCCGAGTTGTTGTAATAGCAGTTGCTATGGTGACACACAGGTTGCAACAGTGGCTCTGATTCTCCCTCACAATTTCTGGATCTCTAATAAAAGAGTTGTAGCATCTGTGAATGTTTTTTGATGAGTTTTCTTTAGGGAATCTCTGTGAGCCTTAAGCTCTTCATTTTCTCTTACCCATTTGTGTGGATAGATTATATCAGTCCTGACTCAAGTTAAATATCAAGGCACGAGGCAAAAGCACTTACTTATTCCTCTCAGATGATTGCTATTGGTAGATTCGGCTGCCATAGCATCAAGGAAAAGGGGAAGCTCAAGAGTAGTCATGAACAGTCTCCAAACTAAGCTACATTTTAATTGCCAGCTAACCTTATTCTGTTTGCTTTACAATGAAGACAGGCACTGGTGGCTTCTACACTTCCCGGTCTGCCACTGCATATATGAAAATGAGTCTCAATCTGTTAGTATTTAGAATAACATAGTAAGAGACCAGATGATTATGCAGGACTTGAAAGAGGTTACCGTAATAACCCCACATTAGGTCTACAGCAAAGCAAGGGGAAATTTTCTATCCTTTCTCATTAACACCCCATTATCTTCCCACCCACTTTTAGGTTAAGCAGCAGACAAGGAGATTTGATCACTGGTTTGCAATGTCTCCATTGTTCAGACACGACAGCCTCACGTACTACAGTGCAGAAAAAAAGTTCAGTTTCTGTACAAACAGGGTACATGCTTATGGGTTCAGTCCTGAGTTATTGTTGGACTAAAAAGAGAACATAACAGACTTGGTTTTTAATCCGTGTTTACACTGCTTAGGAATCATATAAGAGCAAGTTGTTAATGTTATATTGCAGCAATGTTCACAGCCTCAAAAACATTTTAAATGCTAGTTTGTTACTTCTGTCAACCAGTCTTTCCTGTAACAACCAATAAATAGAGCAATATATTTCATCAAGTATCTTCTCTAAATAGCCTTAACTTAAACACATAAGGAGACACTCTCTCCTGCTGATTTCTGGCAATTGTGTGGACAACTTGGTTTACTCTTTGTGTTCTCGTTTTTAATCAGCTTTCAAGCTGTCCTCTACAGGTTATGCAGCCAGTGTCCAAAAATGCTTCTATTTTATGATGCACCAGCTACTCTAAGATCTACTGCACAGTTGAAGAGATCCATTCTTCTTCCCAATCGATGTAGGTTTTTTTCCAGGGTGCCAGGGCCTCAATTCAGACCATGACCTGGAAAAAACTGGTGAGAGATTTATTCAAATCCCTGGTGATTTCTCTGAGTAGTTTATTTTTTAATGGATGTCTCAGCATGATCTGCATTGTTCTTTACTTACCTACTTCTTCCTACAGTTCTCCCAACTGCTTCCTGGGTAATTTTACTGATAAGCAGACTTATAAAATCCAATTTAATTTCAAATAAGAATTAAACAATTCAGGGTCAAAGAAGAAGGGTAAGTCAGATTTTTGTTAAAGCTTATTTTTGTCCTGGTTTATCTGCTGTTATCCTTCCTTTTTATTCTGGTTAAATTATAAAAATACAAAAGATCAAGTTAGAAATGCCATATTTGGATTTGAAAATTAATTTCAGTTTTTCAAATATCGTTAGGTTTTGTTTTCTCTTTTCCTCTGTAAGTAGATATGGCTCCTACAAGATGTTATGATTTCAGTAAGAGTTTTGCAGTGGCTAACTTTCTAACAAAGTTTTTCTGACTACATCTGTATACTATACATATTCTTCCTACACCTATGACTGAAATAAAATAGCAGGTCTAGGTAAAATTTAATTGAATCTCTATAATTTTTTTTGTTCTTACTTCTTTTTATAATTGCAAATCATAGTCTCGTGTTAATCTGAATTCTCTTGAAAGTGAAAAATACATAATTTTTTTATAAACTAATTTTTTTTTCTCCACTTAGGCTTTTATATAGCCTCTAGATTGATGATATGACAGCATCTTTCTAGCTCTACACAGTCATTAGAGAGGAAACTTAACTATAATCTCAGTCAACTTTAGGCTGCTGCTGAATTGAAATGTGGTTTTGTGTAAAACATGCCTTGCAACAAATTGGATGTGACAAGCAGTGAAGAGCAGTAGATTACAGTTCTGAAAGTGTAAGAAGAATGGTTATACTCTAACCTCTGCTTGTTACAGACTTTGCCAGGACAATAGAGGAGTCAAGTGTTATTTTCTATAATCTTCACTGTCTTTGTCCAGCAGAGGAATCATTAAAAGTATAATTCCTAGCAGTGTCATGTCAAGCAAATCAGAATATCATAATAGGAAAGTACCTTGGCCTTTTCACTTCTTTGCAATTTGATTGGCTTGTCATTATACTCCTTCCTAATGTTTGACTGAAGCTGTAAACAGGTAAAGAGTTGGAGTGGCAGCTAACCATGAAATTGAACAGGTCAATGCATCATGACACTTAACATCCTATTCATTCGTTTTTCTCTTGCAGTACAAGTGCTGAAACAGAAACAGAGAGACGGATATTTTCCCCTTTTGTCATTAATTGGATCATAGGTGGTTTAACTTTCCTTCAGATTCAGAATGGTTGATCACTGATGTCTTTTCATCAAGGAAACTGAATGAATGCAGCAAATCTAGGTATTACTTTTATTGCCCTCTGTGATTAGAAAAAATACATGCTAGGTATAGTTAATATTTCTGTCTTCATATAGCACATACAAATTTTATTTATAAACAAAATAGCATTCTATATAGCACAATCTTTCCTGTGCTCTTCAAAGCCAGAGGATTCTTCTTTAATCCATGCTACATCAGAGAGTGATTTAAGATACTTCTACTATCTAATCTAATTTTTCATTACTTTATCACTATGAAAGGTGTGATAGGGACGCTCCAAAAGATGGAGAAAGCTAATAGACTCTTAACCTCTGAATTTTCACTGATTTGAACAGGCACACAGCTTCAATCACAAAGCTGGTAACTACTGTTGCCAAAGAATATTAAATGCTTAATCGTGGAATATATTTCATACGTAACAGAAAGAAAGGAATAATGAAAGCAACAAAATGCCTTATCCAGAGATAAGACTGTGATTCTCTATTGATAAATGTAGATTTGTGTATACCACATTGATTTGAAGTACAATTTTTATCTGTGTGGGATGGTAGAACATAATGAGTTTTTCTCCTCAAATTAGCCAAGGCACAAAACTTAATATTTGTGTTTTCATTATGTTAGAGAAGAATAAACAAGATGGGATCCCGTATAAACTGCTCTGGGACAAAGTTAACACTTGAAATTTTTTTAATACATTTCAGTCAGGAAAGGGAATTTTTGCTGTTTCAGTACACTTTACCATGTGAAAGCACTGTCTCTACTAAGTACAGATTTCAAAATGCATGAGAAACCACAGAAATCTCTCATCTTTCACGTTAAACAATTAATACTTCCCACATTTAATAAAATATTTTCAAATATACCTTTTCAAGGTTGAGAGAACTGCAATGAACATTTTTTTTTCTTATTCCCATTACTTAATATAACAAGAATGACTAAGAATGCCTAAATAACCACACATTTCATAAAATACAGGGTTCTGCTCTTTCTCCTTCAAAAGAATTGCGATATGCTCTTTGACTGAAACACATACCAGTACAAATATCACTATGGCTTGTTGGAAAGTAAAAGTTAATTTACATTGAGAATTTAGTGAACTGTTTTATGATATTCTAGGTCTCCTGGGTTCATAAACTAAGCTTCCTAAATGAATTGATGCAGACTAATGTGGTTCCACAGGAAAAAAAAAAAAAGACATTAAAATGGCCGATGACATTGCAATGAATTTGGTATAAAATATTGCTCCCAGGCATGGAGCCAGATTTGAAGCTAGAGCAGTCTTTTACCTTCTGCTAAATTAGAACATCTTATGTGTGTTCTAAGCAGAATTGCTGACACAACTTTGATCAAAACAGGCTGAAATGCATGGCTTTAATAGAGTTGTGCAATCGTTTCCATTAGCATAAACGTCTTCTGCAACACAAGCAAAACAAAACTCTCCATTTACTGAACACAGCAAAGTTTTGCGTGTTTTTATCATCTGTGATTTATGAAAGAATGGATCACATTAAAACCAGCAGGCTTTCCAAAAGAAATAAGTGTTTCAGCAAATGACTTCTAAAAATTAAAACCTCAACTTAAACTCAGATTACAAACTCATAGTCATGATTTAATCAAGGACTTAAAAATGCATCTAGCAAGTTTCACATGACTGGCTGTAAAACGTAAGCTTTCTTCTGTCTTCTATGGATCTTATTTCTTGTGAAGGGCTTGAAAATACTTGGTTTGTTTAAGTCTACTTAGCAGAGATGCAGATGCAGACACAGAGTAGCACCACAAACTTAAACCTAACTGAGACTTCAGGTATCATAACTGTAGCCTGAGGGAAGCAAAATAAATGCCCAACAGTGGAGGGACAAAGGCATATATCACTAGCAAATTTTGTCACTGCAACCTAAACTAAAGACCCTTTCCAGAAGCCCAATTTTGAGAGATGGTAGAAACAAACAAATCTAAGATTCTCTTAACCACTGTAATTATCCTGGACATAGGGACTTTTATTTATTCCAGGTAGGTTAATTTGTTCCTTCTATGATCCCACAAGCTTTCCCTTCATCTGGGAACAGGCAGGCTGTGAACCTGTTGATGTTCACACAGTTCCCTGAAAGCTGCCTTTGCACTTTGGAGGTTTTATTCTAGCCCCATGTTTCTTTTCTGTAAAGCAATTTTTTCCTTGCCTCCAACCCTGGCTGCATGCAGGATGGCTGCAGGGTTTTGGACAGAAATACAACTTGAGCAATATATATAGACCACATCCACTCTTCAAGGCATTTCTGCTCATATTTCTGAGCTTCCAAGACAGGTAACAAACTTAAATCCTCTTCATGTGGCATAGGGGATAATGTGTTAGATAGGATTAGACAGCTAATCAGGGTTTCAGAAGAGGGACTTAACTTTGTTTTCTGATGGGATATTTAAATATCTAAATCTTTTTTCCAGACCTGTCTCTTAGTTTATATCTTCCCTCTCCTTTCTCCCCTTCTCCCCCACTCTTTCTCCTTCTTTTTTCTTTCAAAGACTAGAAAAGTTAACTCTGCTTCTACTGTGCCTTGAACCCAGGAATGCCACTGTGTAAACAGCATCTATTTTGTTGTTTACAATAGCATAGCTCTTGTAAAATAACTGCTGTTTCTACTACCACTATTGATACAACACAGGAAAACAAATGGATAAAAGAAGTATCATGTAAGGTAGAAAGAGAAAACTAAATAATTTGGAGTTTTCTCTCTTCCACTGTAGAATATTTATTTACTAAAGAGATGTTACTGATTCCCTTAAAATAATATTTGAATGCTCCTTGTCTTTTTGCTGTGACATGAAAGTTCCAGTGGCACTGCCAGTGTTTTAAAGAGAAGCTTTTTCCAAACTGAATTAAAAAATATTTGTCTTAGAATGCCAGGAAAAGAAATCATAATCTATTTTATGTGACTCTACTTGTCTGTTTCTTTAAAAAGCAGCATCTACAACTTCTGTCTGTGTTTCTGTTCAACTTAATATAGTGCAAAACTGTAGCCTTTCTATATAAAAATAAGCTATGTGATATAACCATCCTCTTAGGTAACACAAAGGACAAAATCAGCCAATGTCAAACATTTTAAATTGTACATTTTATGGCATTGATTGCAGAAGAAACTACCTCAAGGCAGAAACTGATTACCAGGTTAGAAAGGCCGGACAGTTGTTCTAAGGCCTGACCTTCAGGAAGGTACAGTGATGAAAACTGGCACACTTCTCAGATATGATAACAATGACTTTTAAGACAAACTAAAGGACTGCAGTTGAAAGTAATTATTTGAGCAATGTGGTTACATTAATTTGTGTTTCTAAGAATATTTTTAATGGTGAAAATTATGCTCTCATGTGACATTTAGTTTGTCTGATTTTGGGACTCATGTCCCTTTGATCTTTCAGCAATGGTCTATATTTTCAGCTAGCATGGCAGCAAAATAAGGAGGGTGCCTTTGCCTATAAAGGCAGTAAGCAAGAAGCAGATTGTGGAGAAAGTAAGGGGTAAAGCAGATTTCATAACATAAATCTAATTTTAGTTGTTTATGACAATTCATCCTTGGCAAATTGAAATGAATTGAGATGAAATGTGGTGTAGCAGCTCACTTTTTATCTTTTCTTCTAGACAAATTCAGAAAAAATAAAATTCTGTAAATAGGTACTACAGTCGTGTTATGAATCATGATGGCTCTTTTCCCAATCACTCTAGGACTTTGAAGGATGGATGTGGAGTTTGGCAGTGCGTTCACCACAGTGGAAGGAATTATGCTTTTCATCATGCTTAAGAAAATGAATCTGTATTTAGTAAAGTGGATGTTACTTTTAAACAGCGTTTCACATCTTTTCATCGTATTCTGTAGTGAAATCCTTCACTTTCTCTCTACCAGTGCTTTCTTTTCCTTTCTTACAGTCACTAAGTTTCTGTTCCCAACAGAACCCGACCACTGAACAGGGTGTAGTGAAAATCCCAATGATTTTCCTTCTTAGGATCCTTTCACAATATCCAGTATAACTGGCCTTAAGAACTATGAATGGGAGGTCCCCCATCCCTTGGTAATACAGAAATTGCTTTTGGAAAAAATATCTGGCAAGACAAAGCAGAAAGAGAAGCAGACCAGTTGTGACATTTAGCTGAGTGACAGATGAACACCAAGAGCAAAAGACTGGGAACCGCTCTGGTGCTCTCAAACCCAGCTGGTCCAGCCTGGGACTGGAGTGATAGGAGAATAAGGTAAGGAAGCAAAGGCTGGTGGCTACAGGGCTGTTTGAGATTCCAGAACTGGGACCTCTGAGCACAAAAATTTGCAACTAGTTTCAAACTGAAGAATTTGGCCTGGACATAGAGAAGCAGTGTTTGCTGAGAGCCTGGGTTCAGGCCAAGTATCTAGCACTTACTTGACAAGTCCGGCAAGACTGACTGGTTAGGCAAAAAGCATGCAATGATGTTAGATGGCTAGAGAATAAATGGATTCTGGCTGAGAGAATTTCAAATCTACACTGGAAAGAAAGGTAGAATAAAACCACAGAAGAAGCCTGTTTGAATGAACAAGCAGACTAAGGAAAAAGAGCAGATATAGCTAAGGGACACCGTGTTGGCTTGACAAGAATATAGGGATGAAAAGGGGAAGAAGAAGAATCTCTAGAGTAAGCGAAAAGACTGGGCCTCTAACCGCAGATAAGACAGGTATAGCTGCAGTAGATATTTTGCCTGAAGAATAGAAACCAGAAGAGAAAAGACAAAGGCAACATGACTGGGAGGAGAAAATTGGTTTGGGAAGGAAGATGATTGGAACAGGAGAAGAGAAAACAGTAATAGTATGTGTGTATGGCTGCACATTGTCAGATACAGGATTATATTAGATACAGGAATTGAAGTGGAAACTGTAAAAGATTTTGTTATAATTCTGTTATCGTCAAATACAAAAAACCACTGATCATTTACAAATTGACCACTGCTTCTATAACAGCTCCAAAGCTACGCTCCAGTGTAATAGATCCAGTGACATTGATAACCACTGCAGGTGAATGTAGATTAAAAAATGTGCACTTACTCCCAATATGGCTGACCTTATATTTTATGCCCTTTGTCTGGAATAATAATGAGCTCAAAAGGAAAGAACCCACACAAATTAAAAATGTTTTAAGGTTACTAAATAGGGCAAACATGGTTGGATACTATTTTATTCAAAACATAGTATTTTGAATAACTCTTCATTGCAGTCACTAGGCAGAGGGTGCAAAAGGAAAAAAATAGCACTAAATGAAATACTGTGTCATAGCATATATGTTGTACAGTTAGATTAAGCTTCTTAAAACTACATTTAATTCTGAATCTTACCAACTTTTAATAGTTCCTCACCAAAATTAATTCTTTTTAATGTAGCTTTCTGAGCAAAAATTTTTAAAGCAGCTTTTTCTCAGGGTTCTTGATTCTCTTTTTTTAAAACCTAAATAATCAGGTCATATATCAGCTCTGTTTCTGACATACAGAGATGTCTGGAAAAGCTGGAAGAATCAGATATTTTAGGCAGTTCTCTGCTTGTAGATACCAAGCAGCTGTAACCTCTTGTCAGATCCAGCATAGACCTTGCCCCCACTGAGACGATGCAGCATCATCTTGCTGCATTCCCCTTTTCAGATGGATCCTGCATATTGATGTCTGCTTGTCGTATTTAAAATAGGAATGGAAAAAGTGATTATGAATAATATATAATACAGTATTAGCCATAACTGCCTGTCAGTTATGGCTAATCTACAGAGTGCAAAAGATAATCCTGAAAAACAGGCAGCTTAGAAAAACAGAATAAAATCCCAGAGTTTTATTTAATGACTTTGGTCACTTGACCCCAGTTTATAGCTGGGCTGCAAAGATGCTCAGACTAGACAGAAGTGAAGGGTACCAATGAATAGATAAGCAGACAGACAAGCAGAGAGAGGCTTTTTCCAGTTTAAAAGGTTGCAATACTTTTGTCACAAACTTAAATATATTCATACCTCCAGCACATGTATATGAACAATTCATTCACTTGTCCTCATTACCACTATGCCATGAAGATGACAGACATTTAAATATTCTATTTTATTTGCTAAATACAAGATATCACAACTACGAGCAATTGTATTCAGGACAATTACTGCATAACTAGACATTTTTTGCATTTCTGTTTTTCTGCAGTGGCCATATACGCAAAAATTGCAAAGCTGTGGACACACATCCATTTTAGTCACACCAGGGGAAAATTAAAGCATGTATCACCCTCTGGAGGCTCCTGTGACTATAAGAAAAACTTAACCCTTCATTCTTCTTTTGATGACAGAAACCTATTAGGCAAATTAAGTAGAGTGTAATATATGAAATAATGTATTCATCAATTCATCCAAGAGGAAACTGAAGCAAGTAAAATATTACTGGTTTTGTTGTCTTCAGTCAGAATGATGGAGTATCAATAAGTCATTTTTGTGCATGGACTAGCAACTTCTGTGGATATTTTCAAGGTAGATATATGTTGGGTTTCTTCTGCTTGGACCAAAGAAGTGATTATTTTTGTCTATCTTCAACTTAGGTTATAACATAGAGGCATGCTGGTGCTTTCCGCTGTTAACATTTACATACAGTTTTAGAGCAGCAGAAATACTGTGCTTAGC
Source organism: Cyanoderma ruficeps (assembly GCA_008694505.1). NCBI lineage: Eukaryota > Metazoa > Chordata > Aves > Passeriformes > Timaliidae > Cyanoderma > Cyanoderma ruficeps. The sequence goes on along the minus strand of VZDJ01000998.1, from coordinate 274,617 downwards.
AGTTGCAAAAAGTTCCATCAAAAGCTGCATAAAAATAAGATCAAGCAGCCTCTGCTGGTGTAATTGGGAATTAAAATAATAAGACACCTTATAACACTGTACTTAACAAAATAAAGCATAAATAAGTAGGCAGGTAGGAAATCAACATATGCACATTGCTTCACAGCTTGTCAACAGCTGACTTCTATGATAGCATCAACACATTTGTTAAATTAACGTAGCCAAAAATGTCATTCAGTGTTCCTATCCAAGATGCTGGCTGCATTGCATTTTGGACTTTGTTTCTTCCACATCACAAACCCAAATGAAATAACTAATTTTTGTTTAAGAACCTGAAACTGTACAGTGGCCAGGGTTGTTGTTGGCAAGGGGTTTGACACTGGCTGAAAGCCAAGCACCCACAAAAAAGCATTCACTAATTCTCCTCTGCTATAGTTGAGGAGAGTAGGTGGGGGGGTGGAAAAAGCTGAAGGGCTTTTTGGGATAAGGATTAGGAGAAAATATTAAAGGCAAAACAGGCTTAAATTTAAACTATATAAAGAAAAATTAATTAGCATAATTAAAAGAGGATAACACAGTTGTCTGTGTTCACAGTATGGCTTCTGTCACGCAGAATTTGACTCACTCAAAATCTTTAAAATATGGCATCAAAGACTTGCAGTTTAATTGCCACTAAATCACAACTATGTAAGGAAGGTTTCAGGTCAACCTTTCCAAGGCACACAGAAGTGTTAATATGCTGCTGTTAAAAAGCATGCTTTAAAAAGTACGTATCCCAGCTGTTGAACTTCTGCAGGATTTTAAAATTCAAATAGGGAACAAGGCTAAAATATACTAGATTATCTTAAAATCATAGAATCATAAAATTACTTGAGTTGAAAGGGACTTTTTAAAACACATAGTTCCAACCCCCACTACCATGGACAGAGCAGGAAAAGCCCATCCAGCCTGGTCTTGAACACTTGCAGAGATAGGGAGTCCACAACCCCACTGGATAATCTCTTCCAGTGCCTCACCACCCTCACAGTAATGAATCTCTTCCTAATATCAAAACTAAACCTACCCTCCTTCAGCTAAAAGCCATCACCCCTTATACTGTCACTGCAATTTAATACTTACCTTTGTGAGAAATCCCTGTTCAGTCCATCTCCAAGTAGTGGAAGATGCTGTATGGTCTGCCCAAAGCCTTCACGTCTCCAGGTTGCACGACCTGAACTCACCTGGCCTGTCTTCAAAGGAGGAGTGTTCCTCTGAGCCTTCTGATCACTTTTGTGGCCCTTCTCTGGACTTGTTTCAACAGGTATATGTCTCTTTTGTTGGGTGCCCCAGAGCGGGACACGGCATTCTGGGTGGGGTCTCACAAGAGGTCCCCTCCTTATAACTTGTTATGTGCAACTGAAGTGAACTTTTCCTGTACTATCGGAGAGGCTTTATTTTTCAGTGCTCAAAATATAGTATTATTATACTTCCTTGACCTTCCCCTTGATATCCTAATGGGTCACTCTTTATTTCTTTGACTTTGATTAATTTGTTTTGAGCTGGCTCTGTTTCAGACCACAGCTGACAAAAAATAAAACGTTTGCCACCATAAATCGTCTAAATTTTATGCCAATTTTCTCTAAACTGACATTTAAGCTTCTTTTTCATTGTGTGTAATATAAAGGAGAGATATGACTGCTAGAAGTTAGAGCCTTTTCCTGATTGCTTCCAAAACTAAGCCAAAGCTTTTCTGACACTTCTCCTAATTTCAAGCAAGAATATAGATAAAAACGTACAACTTCCACTGGGTTTCCTCCTACTTTCCACTGTGTTTTCTAGCACTAGACTGGTCAATCATAAATGACAGGATATTTAAATAATTTCAAAATTCAAAACATATCTCAATACTTCAGCATATTATTATTTCATCAGAATGCAAAGTCAGGTGAAATAAGAAAGAAAACAGAACTACCATAGAAAAAAAAGTAATTCAGTAGAATTTCCTCTGCTAGGTAAAACTAATCCGCTTTTCTTCCCTTCTTCATTTTGTTTAATCTCCCATGGATTTTTTGTTGTTCTAATTGTTGTTCTGTATCTTTTGTAAGAATACATGGAAAATATAGTTCCACATGTTACCAAATATTCTTGGACCAGAAGTATAACTTGTGTCCCAAAATATATGTCAGTCATAACTACGATGAAATCAAAGGAAAAACACAGAAAGGCAGTTTCATACCAATTGTTCAAGCATTTCACATGGGCAAAACTGGAGATGCTAATCTTACAGCTGTAGAGAGAACTGGAGTTGCAAATCTTCATAAACAGTACTTCTTTCCAAAATTTTAAAAAAAAAAAGCCATAAGAGAAAAATAAGTTCTCCAAGTCTACCATGCTGTTTGACCCTTTCTCCTTCTAAAGCTGTTTTTTAATAGTAGATACAAAGTAGGTCAAGATTTTGAATCCAAGCATGGTGGTATTTTACACATTAACAGTGGATCTTTTCCTCAAAGATCTCAAGTCCACTTTGTCATTTGGTCCACATATCAGCACCTGAGTGCATGAATGTAATTTATTCCTTGCAGACACCTAACCAGCATTTTTACTGATATAGATTTTGCTTATGGAGCCATTCTGCATATTTTGCTCGGCTATCTTTGAAAGCCAAACTAAAGGAGCAAGTCCAGCTAAATGAAAAACACCCTTGGTGTACGAACGGGAGTTGCATTTATTTCAATACACATTAAAAGGTGAACATATTATTGCATGGTTACGTAGACTTTTTTTTCTTCTGTTGCGTTCCACAGTACTTAGATTAAAAGTTGCTGAAATACATGTATGCACTTTGATGTAACGGGAAAAAGTGGATCCTTATCTCACAGGATCACATGAAAGATCTGAGACCAGAAGACTTTAGATGCTCTGATAAAAAACAAGACTTGGTTTCATCCAAAACTATCAAATTATAGATACAAAACTATCAATACAAATCATAAAAGAAATAACTATATTTCCATGTTCAGGAAAAAAAATTAATTCTAAAGCATTTAAACATCACATGAATATTCATTTACTCTTTATGTATATAGAAAACAATAAAATATCTCTGTCCAATTTGTTTATACTTGTTGGGGTATATTTAAGTTAAGGAAATTTTTGGGCCAAGTGACCCTCTTCCTATAGCATATAACTACCTTTTGTACAAAATATTATTTGGTATAGAAAAATTATAAAATGGCTCCTTGTTATTCCAATGGAACAAGAAGTAATAGCTAGATTAGGATGGAATTGGATTTTGGAGATGGAAAAAGGAGATTGCCCTTTCTTCCATTCAACAACTGAAACCTAAAGACTGGTTACTTGTGTAGCTCTGCTTTACACTGAATGCAGCCTCTGCCTAACAAGATTTCAAGCACTCTCTTTCTGCAGCAGTAGCAACTCAAGCGGCTGCTGCCTCCTCAACTTTATGTTTCCTTGGAATAATGCCAAAAGAATGAAATTAAAGTGCATCAGATAAGAACACTTAAACAGAGATAAGCTACGTTTTCAACTTTAAAATCCCTCTCAATCTATTTAGTTTTCCAGAGATGTAACAGAAAAAGAACTTTTCATGGGCAAGGAACAAGAATAAAAGCTGGGAATGTCATTCCTCCTCCTCCTGGTAGAAAGGAGAACTTTTCCCTATTGACAGCCCTGTGTACCTCCTAAAGAGGCAATTATCGATTGTGGGGAAGTATTTAGCCTAGAATTGTTAAAAATAAAGTCTCGAAAGTTTTTGATGTGAAATTGGCATAACCAAGATCACTCTTTTTGAAGTTTATAAAATATAGGTATTCAGCTCATTATAGAACAGCGTGGTATAAACAGCACAAGTAAGTCAATAGAAAATTGCATCTTTCATTATTTGATTCAAAGGTTTAAAAAAAAATTGACCTTAAAAGGGCTACAATTTGTTTTACTGCTATTCTCAAAGATAACAAAGGGAAGAGGATGAAATTACCATGAATGAATTTGCATTACTATTGCAATGGAGTTTTATGCTCCAGAAAGGAAGCATATTCTGAAGGAAAGATATAAAGATCTGTGGATGAGGATAATGATTCCAGTAAGTCTCCTTGAATATTATTACTGGTAGAAATACATTCAGGAATATCTTCTAATTAAGTAGTTACTATTAGAGTCTCAGTCAGCACTGGAACTAATTCTGAGTACTTAGTAGCCATTAGATAATCCTAGAGACAATAGGTCAGCAATTAATAAAATACAGGATAGAATAATTGCTTTGCCAATAGAAATTACAGGCTTGCTCCTGGTTTATTACACTTAGTTATCCCTTGCTGTGGTTTCCATTTGCTTTAAGAGAAACCACAAATATCTGCCTACTTATTTATGTTTTACTTTCTTAAGTACAGTGTTATAGGCTTCTTTTTTTCATATAAGAAAAGAATTCAAAATAGACTATTAGAAAAAGTCTTTGGTGTTATAATTTAAATGGAAATTGAGGTACTTAATATCCCAAGTGCTGAGTCCATAACATCAGAGTGTTACCATTTAGAAGTATTCAAGGCCAGAATGTGGTCCCAAGGAACCTGACCTGGTGAGTGCTTTTCCTGCCTATGGCAGGTGGTCTTTAAGGTCCCTTCCAACCTAAACCATACTATGGTTCTATGAGTCCACAAGGGTATGATTTTATGAAACTAATTCCCAAATGATTCAATTTCTAAACTTTGACATTTGAGATAACAATGTATAGTAATTTATCTAAACTGTCTAGAGTCAATTTAAACTCTAATCCTCCACTAGTTTATGTGCAATCATATTCAGTACCATGAAGTTTCAGAGAAAATTCAAGGTACAAAGGTTAGGTAAAAGCCTAATGTACAATGTACTACCCTGGATTTCTAAAGGTACTGTCCATGTACATTAGTATTCCTCTACCTGGGAAAATATTTTCCTCCATCAGCTGTGATATATATTTAAGTTTAATATATTTGTAATGATGCCATAAAGAATGAGTGATACAATGTTCTTTTCTTTCACAGCTCTATAGAAAAAATATGATGAGTCTGGACACAAAAATATTCCAGTATAACGCTGACAGCAGACTCAATCAGAATACATTGAACTCTACAGCCCTGACCTAGCAAAGCATTTCTGTACCTGCTGTATACTAAACAAACAAGTGATATCATCAGTTCTACAGGACCCACTAACACTTTAACTCAGAACTTTTTTTAATATGGTATACCACATTTCAACATTAGACAAGAGATGCAAAGCACACCTGCTAAGACCCTGGAGGCAATGGAACCTAAGCCTGGGAAGACAATTTTAAATCAGACATATGAAATCTATTTTAATTTTATAAAATATCCAGCAAATATATTGGTAAATTTGGGGATTTTTTTTCATCATTAGGAAGAAGTATAATATATTTTTGGAGGTAGGAAATTGATTTGTTCCATACATGATTTCTATGGTCAAAATCACTTTATGAAAAAGGAGTGCTAAAGTTGCTTGAAAGCTTGAACTTTTCCAGCCTTCTAATGCTTGCTTGAGTGACAGAATGATATTATTCTGAAGGTTGCACAGTGACTCTTTGATCTTAAAGCTTGTAAAGGCCGTCTCACATGTGCGTGTTCTAATATTCGCTGATAATCTGACTTGAACTTCAAGGCTATAAGACCTTGGATCAGTGATTTGCAATTCAAGTGCCTCAAAAAAAAAGAAAAAAGAATACCAGCTTAGTCTTATTAAGTGCTGTTGTTAAGCTATTGAAAGCAATTTTTTCTTAAGCAGCTCTGAAGTTCTGGATAGAAACTTTGCCTACATAAATACATAGAGAATGTCACAAATGCGTGGGCTCCCTTAAGTCACCTTTTCCCTCTGCCAACCTGTAAGAAATCCACACAAAATCTTAAGTTAAAGTTAATCAAAGTAATAAAACACTCAAGCAGGTAATCTAAGAAAATAGGACAGAAGAATTTCTTTTTTAAGCTGCATCCTTAAGATCTGCCCCTTTATCGCTATACATTGTTTTTACTGCAATGCAAATTGTGAGCCTTCTGGATAGGACTGTCATAATGCAATCTGTACACTGTGCAGAGATATAAAAGGGGAAATAATATTAAAAACATATAGGAAAGATGAGATGCAAATACTAAATACATCCTGATCAAAATATAAATTGTAGAGACAGCCTGAAATAACCTGTCATTTGTCTGTGCAAATTTCTCTGTCTCAGAAGACCAGCCTGACTGAGAAGGGGTTCTCCAAGGCTTGATTGGTCCAACCTGTCATGAGAAATGTCCTCAGTGGAAGGTGACTGCACTGGGGGCCAAGACTGTACCAAGTCAAAGAAACAGTATCTTGCACTGAAGAAAATGGAAAACTAAGTCTACAATTTGTGCCCTTTAAAAATCAAGTCAGGTCAAAGTTCACTCAGAGTGAAGGACTGTTCTATTTTTTTCACTGATTTTCTATCTCTCTGCTCTGTCTCCTTTGGCCTTGTTCACATTTTACATTCTTTTTCAGTAACTGCATGAAATAATTATGCCACTTTATCAGTTTTCATGTAATCACTGCTCCATCTTTATTTTAAAATACAGAGTTTGCCTCAGCAATTTTCTTTAATTACTGTCATACGTGTGACATAAAATATACTTATTTCTTTCCATTCAAGTCTGTATTTCCTAAAGAGCAACAACATACATATTTGAAGATTGTGCTTGAAAGGACATTATGTAGTATAGGAAACAGTATTGGGTTTGCGCAGGGGAAGAGACAAATTATTTCTGTCTGGAGATTCATAGCCTTAACAACTTTGGTTTTGCTTTCCTATATTTCATGGTAATAGTAACAGTAACCAGTGCACTGAATGTATATAACAGTTTTCCAAAAGATACTCATAAGCAAAGAAAAATAATTTGTTAATCTTTGTGGAAATTATTTTTTTAAAAGCTACTATAACCCTTAGAATAATGTATAACAGAAATCATTAACAATTTAAAACATTTCTGAAACATCTAGAAATAGTAGATTAGTGTTACAGCCTTCAGTTACCTTGACTGAAAGAATGAATGTTACAAGTGAAAGACATACAATAATGATTTAGTAACTAAATCCATTATGTGTTTCACTAACACGGAATTCATCAGAGTTAAAGCCTCGCAAGTAACAGGATGTAACAAAAACAAAGGAAAAAAAAATGAAACTATGGTTTGGCCCTGAATTATAAGGAGACTTTATGGTAGAGGATGATTACTTGGCTTTCTACCACACAAAGTCAACCAATAAGCAAGGTGCTTTAAGTTTCTGAAGATTCAAATCACACGTACCTTTATCTGGTTATCTTGGATAGCTGTACATGGCCTTAAATTATTTTTAGGAACAACAACATCTTGTGATACACACTTTTCCAAGCAGAAAATCACCTTGGGCCCCAAGACCACCCCAACATATTAATCCAGAAGTTCAACCTTGAAACTTGGCCTAGTGCTCCATACTTTACTGTAGTGGATCTGGGGAGCCAATTCCTCTGCCAGAGATCTAGGAAACAGTCTGTGAGTCTCCCTACATTACTTAGAGTAATATAGCTTAAAAGATCTGTTTCAATGAGAAAAATAGGCCCACATTTGAAGTAATGGAAGAACTATGCATTTTCTATACAGTTTTTTAAGGAGACCAAACACAACAAAGACTCCGGGCAGTAAGTAATTTTTGCTGAAAAATATGGTAGGAATGCATTAAATTTAAGGGTACATGACTGAAAATTTTTCAAATTCATTATAATATATGGAAATAGACCTTTAATTTTTTTTTTTGTGCGCTCTAGCTAGAAGTTACTGTACTGTTCCATCATTGTAGTTTTACAGGTTTCACATTATCTTATAAATGTGGATGCATCCATTTTTTCCCCTTTCTTATCTAATTTAATTGATTTTATCACTTCACTGTCTATCAGTTCCAAAAGATAATTGCTGGGTTTTTATACTGTATTTCTCCTCTTTTTATTTCCTCCAGCTGCTTGATCTGTCAATCAAAATTACACCTTCTATGGGATAAGAAAAGAGCAGCTNTTAGCTTAATTTGCTCTCCTGCTGCCCTTTACTTATTAGCTGGATGTACAGAATGATGCATCATATTAAGATAGATAGATAGATAGATAGATAGATAGATAGATAGATAGATAGATAGATAGATAGATAGATAGATGGATGGACTGGCTTAAGAAAAATATGGGAAAAAAAAGAGAAGCAAATGTGACATTACAGTTAACAACCACAAGTCTACAAAATCTCTATTAAAACAATAGGAATTCTACATGTGATTGGATGCAGAATTGTACCATAAATCCAGAATGTAATCCCATATTTCAAAATCTATCTCATTTCAATCAGAAATTCATAGATTCAAGTTTAGTTTAATTTTATTTACTCATTGTGACACAAAAAGAAACAACCATTTTGTCCTATAATAGAGACTTTGCTAATGAGAATAACAGCTGTTCTCCAAGTTTCTGTACTCGAAGGCATCTTAAAAAGATTGCACATCTTTTTTATGTGTAAAAATGGTTGAAAGCTTTATGTGTAATTATTTTGTGCAGTAGAGGTGAAATTAAAGTTCAAATTTAATCAAGTGGTTTATGCCTCTTAATGTTTTGTTATACTATTTTTTGTAGTTTAAAAGTTTAATTTTTATGACAAAGAGCTAGTCATAAAATTAAATTTTACTATTATACAATAAAATTTTTTAACAAAAATTGCATAATAAAAATTATATACATCCATACCTATATCACTTATACACATATCTATATTTGCTTTCTACAGTAGACCTTTATAACATATATATTAGCTCTCTTATTTCTAGTCTATGTGTTTAAGAAAAGATCACATTAGACACATGCTAATTAATTATTCAGGATTTGGTTCTATTTTGTTTGCTAAGCATACCAGTGTAAAAGCACCATAAAGCAAAAGTTAGTAAAACGCATCCATAGCTAGCTATTTAAACAAATATGTGATACAGGAGATACACAAGAGGAATATGCGGTGCACACAATAATGTGTGTCATGTTACCCATACCTACATTTTGATATATACCACCCTGTCTTTGCATTTTGGTGAAAAATTGGTAGCAAACTTGACTGCCAGTATTTTTGGGTTAGTTTCCCTATATGTCAATCAAGGGAAATAAATTTCTCCAGAAGGCATTTGTTAATGTAAATACCTATGCTCTGCTGGTAATATTAGGAAACATGAATACGATCTGCTTCTAGTGACTTCCCAAGGAGCCTTTCTGATATTCAGTTTTGCAGTTCACTCAAGTCAAACTGATATAGAAAAAAATCTAGATATCTCTTTAATAAAGGCAGGCAACTTGCCTCTATGGCTCATAAGGCTATATGCTACAAAACAGATGATGCAATTGGTAAATAGACAGCAGAGCTACTTTGATTTCACTGGTACTACATTTTTCACTATTTATTTTTCATTTCTGTATTTTTTATTTTGCAGAAAAGGCATAAAATTAAATCAAACTGAGCTAGAGACTTGAATTTTGCATGCAAGCACAAGTAAAATATGGAAGTAAAGGAAGAAATAGCAAATGAATAAAAATGCTTATTGAGTTAGTGTAGTTAGATGATTTAATTTGTAACATATTTCCTCATTGAAGTGTTTTCTTCTTTTTCTATCAAGTGATAAGCTTTCATAAAGCATACGATTTGCTTTTTCATAGCACCATTGCAAAGTTTAATGTACTTCCCAACTGAGCACGACCACTGATAGATTCTTAGAGATTTTTTATTTTGGAGGCCACAACATGAAAGAGAAGGGTTATAAGGAATGAGAGACAAGCTCAGTTAGGGAAAGTTATATAGCTTAAATGTCTTGATGATATTTGAAGGTCATATATGAAAGAATTTTATATAAAACATATGTGTAACATAGAATCATAGAATGTTAAGGACTTAGAAAGGGCCTTAAAGGTCATCTAGTCTCAGCATCCCATCTCAGGCCCTCATCAACTCTGTCTTGGACGCTGCCAGGGGTGAGACATCCACAACCCCCCTGGGCAACCCTTACAGTAAATTTCTTCTTAATATCTAACCTAATTTTCCCGTCTTTCAATTTGTACCCATTACTTCTTGTCCCGTCACCACAGTTCCTTATGAAGTGTCCCACTCCAACTTCACTGTGTGCCCCTTTAGACACTGTGAGGTTGCTACAAACCCTCCACACAGGCTGCAGTATGAATGGCCCCAGTTTTCTCAGCCTGTCTTTGTAGTGGAGGTGCTCCAGTCCTCTTGTCAATTTCCTGGCTTCTTCTTGACTTGCTCCAAGAATTCCATGTCCTTCTTATGCTGGGGACACCAGAGCTGGAGGCAGCACTCTGGATAGGGTCACAAGAGAGTGGAGGGCCAGAATCCCCTCCCTTGACCTGCTGGTCACATCACTTTTGATGCAGCCTAGGATGTTAAGACCTCCACCACACCTCCCTCTTTTCTTTATCTCTGTCTCTCTACCGCAATCTACTGTTGAAGAAAAATCTGTGCTACTGACTTAAGCATTTCTACCCTAATTTGGGCAGAGACATCGCTCTAATAATTTTAATAATCAGATCTTAACACAATCAAATCCATGTCTCTTGATTTGGAGAAAAGGATGTTGTGCAGGACAGTGTCAAACATGTCTGCAACTGTTTTGTTACATATACAAAGTGATTTTTTAACTGACAATTCATATTTTTCTGATTCTCATAGTTTAATGTATGCTGAATTCTTATTTTTGCAGATAAATTCTAGGGTTTAGGTGAGCAAAATTATTCCAACACAGAATACCCCACAGTGATAATGTTTATAACTATGAAGTAACACTATCCCTATTTTATAAGAACTAAGAATGAGAGGATATGAGACAAATCCACAACAGGCCCATAAAAATTCTGGAACTTTAATTCACATATAAATCTTCACTTCCATACAGCTCCAGCTCTCTAAAGAACAGATGAACTCCAGTAAATTAGCATTTACCTTGGGATTTTCCATGTATTTAAAGTTGTGTCTGTGACCAGTATCTATTTCACCTCAACAGGTTTTGGTCTCTAGAAACTGTAAACTAGGTTCTGGATCGGTAATTATAAACAACAGTCTCTGAGGTCTGAAGTTATTTAGTCAAGATACATAAGCTATCATTTTTGAGATCACTACAATTGCAACCTAATTTAAGATACTTCATTCTGTGAAGGCCATTTGTACCGACTCTCAGACACAGCTAACAACTCAGCAGGAAGGTATCTTTCAGTCTCCCTCATTTTATTCCAATACAGTACCTAGAGAACTGTAACGAGAAAGAACAATCAAGCTATTTTAGGATGAGACCACAAGAACTGATATCTCTTTGAATACAGCAAATGACTACCAATAGCTGTTTATCTGTATATTGTTAAATACCTCTAAAACACCTGAAAATAAAATGAGATGTAGATTGGACTAGCAGTCTAGTCTTATTATGTAAAAAGCATGTTATGTTTCTACCTCCATTTTGACTTTATACTTGATTACCTCCTTCAGAACAAATTGTAAGCTGCTATTGGAGTGTATGTTTATTGAGTGTTTGGCTTTTAATAAAGGAAAAATGAATTTTGAAAGTCTCTTTGAAAGCTTAAAGGATGCTTGTGTTCCTACAATGTTTACTCTCAACTGGTGAAATATCAATAGATGAGTTACAAGAAGAAGAAAAGAAGAAAAGTGTCTCCACAGACAAAGCCTTGACCTAATATTCAGAGGCATAAGTTTTGTTGGTAGAAGGCGGAGCACACAGATGTTTACTGTTTCCACACTGTGCCAGAAAGGAAACAGTTGATGTGAGTATGCCTCCCTGCAACACATTTCTTTATGAAAAGAAGTTTCTGTATTCTTTACATGATCTGTCACGTTTTCAAAAGCAGCTGATTAACAGATTGCTAATAAGAGCAATCTGCAAAAAGAATACACAATATATTGTGCATGCTTAGGAAGATTCAGTATTAATCCTGAACTGCGAGCATGGCTTTTCATATGTTCAAGGAGATGTATCAAAGAATACTATACACTCTTGGATGTTCCTAAAAGACTGCACTTGAACAGATGGTCCAGACTACATTAAACTCAGCAGGTCTGGAAGGAAAAATGGGATCCATTATCACAGTGGAGTGATCATCTACAAAGTGTCTCTGTAAGGATTACTATAGGTTGCATTTTTATTCATTATTTCAACATAGTGGTATGATGCACTGATTTATGAATGTGTTTGACGCTCCCCAAACATCTCTGTACCCCAGTACTTTTCAATAATAATATACCATACTGCTAGTATATTAACAATATGGATGGTTACATAGGTTGCTTAATTCTTTATCAATTTTTTCACTAAATATCAGTAAAGGCTGCAGCTGAAATTCCTGTAGGCATAGCTATCAATATTGGACGCACTTAGTCAAAGGTGCTTTTTTTCTGCAGAGTAGAATGTATGTTATCATAGTGACCGGGCTTTACATCCCTTGCTGTTTGTGGGAGGGAGAGTTCTTCCTGACATGGCATACCCATCTGCATGAGAAGCTAAATATCTTCCCTCCCAGACATGAAATCTGCTATATTCATGTGACAGCTATAGAAAGAATATTGACTGGAATTTGAAAGAAAAATCTTCATCTAAAAAGCAATTGATTTCTGCTGGGCATGAATTGTTTTTTTGTGAGTACTCTCCCATGAAATTCACAGAGAAAAATAAATATTTGTGGATTCTTGATTGGACTTGAAAATGCATGATGATTATAGTCTACCTGAAATATCCACATTACTAAAATGTGCCATAGGTCCCAAATATTTAATAAAGCCACCTCAGAACTCTGGCTTTGTACTGCAGAACAATCTCTTTAAGTGAAGACTAAAGCCTATCTGTTAAAGAACTGTAATATCATGATATTCCAAAACACAAACTGACATTGCTGAAGTAATTATCAGATCTCAAAAATATTAGAAGTCAAAAGCTGCCACCACTCATCCATACATAGAGATTCCTACACTGAGTCAGCTTCAATACTTTGAATGGTGTGTGACTGTAAGAAAATACAAGCTTGAATGTAGTGGCAGTGATTTATGTTTTCTTATAGAGAATCTTATAAATTACTTAAACATATCTTAGGATCCAGGAATTGTTAGAAACTGTTTTAGTTGTATTGATTGTCCTTACAGCACTGAGTACTTCTTATCTATCCAACTCTTCTGTTCTGTAATTAGCCACTCATGGTGAGAAATGATGCGCTTTGATTTAATTAGCTTGAAAAACATCCACATTAATCTGCTGATATTTTTTCATGCAGGATGCCCACACAGTCTCAGAGATGTTACAAAGATATGTTTTTACCTATTATTTGGTTTTTTGTTTCTTTGTTTACTGCATCACAAGGCTGGCACAGAATCACAACTGTTAACAAATATTATTCACTGCAAAAGGATTGTGTTTAATTACTCAATGTCTTTCTGATTTAAGGAATCCATATCAACTATTTAATTAGCATCCTGCTATAATTATTTGAATGCTCGCAAATTAATTAAGGGATTCTCACCTTTTGTTAGCTCAGCAACATCAAAGGAGCATTCTGAGAAAAAGCAATATTTACATAGTAAAGGCAATCCCATCCTAGCTTCAAAACCCATATTGGAAAGACAGTAGCATGTCCTAGACATTGCACTGCCCTTCTGGATAGTACAGTAGACAGCTTCCTGGCACTCAGAATTGACAAGTTCTCCTTTATGAAACCAGTATTCACAGCAAATTCACTTGGCATTCAGGCAGATATTCTCTGGTGTAGGAGTTCAGGGCATCCCTTTGGTTGCCCTGGAAGGTCACAGACCTCGGCAGAGAGGTCTGGGACCCAAGCAAGAGGGTTTGAAGTCTGTACAGGGGGTCTGTCCAGGGGGGTTGTAGTAGACCCTGCACAGAGCCCAGGAAGACACAGGCTTTGATTTCAGTCCATGAGAAAAACTTCCAACACAGAGACGAATTACAAGCCACAAAGGTGTGACAGACGGTAGTGTAGTTTATCACTGGGTGGAAAATTCTGTAGTCTTGGGGTTCTTAGCATGGAGATGAATGGGGAACAAGATGGAGGATTTAGGGCGGCGCCCTGGGGTTTTCTTGTTCTCCCTGGGCATCCATCTTCTGCAGTCATGATGGCACAAAGTAGTTCAAGAAGTTCATTTCAAACTCTCTGCTTTTCTTTATGAATCTGAACGCAGGTGGTTTTCAGCATCTGACACACCAAGCTTAAAAGCCAACCAGGAGCAATTTGCAGCAATTCTGCAGCAAAATGGCTCCTACTTTTCTGCACATAAAGTTGATCTGCTTAACTCTCTGATCCTGTATCATACAGTCTTTAGAACTTCAGACAGTGAACCAGCCATGTCACTGAAAACAAAAATTAGAGAAAACTGGAATTTTGCATTATAAGAACTTTCACAAAACTGTACATAAAACCTCTGTCTGTTATTTAAACTTTAACTATCTACATCAGTAAGGGAAGAATTCATACTTAAACACTTCCAATATGTAATTTTATCTTTTTTCATGAGCTTCCTGGAAGAAAGTAAATAGGGTATGCCAAATCTGCTAAGTTTTGTGCTGTTGTAGTCCAGAAACAACAAGAGGTGGCTGGTTGCCTACTTGCCAAATAAAACTCTTTTTTTGAGTTTAGTGGTACTGACACTTAAAAAAATTTGGCCAGTGATTTTTAGATTTATTTTGGAGAAAATAAATTGTAAACACAAAATTTTAAGTAACCATTTCTCAAATGTTGATTAATCACCACTGCTGAAAAAGGTCCAGGATAAGGAAAAATTTTCATAAAAGTGAATTGGCTGATTGAAACCACAGGCTTGATCCCATTGAATGCTTCATTTCAGCTCCTATGGAACCAGTAAAAGTGTCCTGGGTTATAGAGTGTATTCCATTTTCATCTGCTGAAAACAGTTGGGGGGTTGTTCCTCTTTATCTCTTGTTTACTCTGGAGGGAGNGGTTTGGTGGGGTGGTTTTGTTTTTCTACCACATTTGTATTATTGATATTCTTAGTAAAGAACTGTTATTCCTATTCCCAAATCTTTGCCTGAGAGCCCTTAATTGCAAAATTAGAATTTGGCGGGGGGTGAGGGGTTTACATCCTCTATTCTAAGGGGAACCCCAGTTTCCCTGGCAGATACCTGTCTTTCTAAACCAAGACAAAAAGGAAAGGCCTCCACATTTCTTGAGCACTGCAAAAACAAGTTTGACAAAACAAAAATCTATGTAACAAAACAGAGTACCTCCTAAGATGGGAGTTTCATCACGTTTGTTATAAACTCTTTATGATAGGCACTAGCTAAGGAATTCTATTCTACAGTTATAATCTTCTACAAACATCCTGAACCTGATCCTTGCCCAGATTTTTACCAGGTCTCATCCATGCCTAAAACTGCTCTGATATCCAGGCAGAACTGTAGTCTCAAGAATTTCCTTCTATTGGGCCTTATTTGGTATAAATTTCATTATGCAGATTGAGTGTCTCAGTTTCTCCTAAAGAGAAAGAAATAATTAGGCTATCATTTTTGCTTGGGTTCCTTCGGTTATAACTGGAACTCTCTGATAGGAAGAAATATGCTGAATGCAGTTGCTCAAACATCACACAGCAGCCAATATGCTAAAACAGCAGCACAATAATTTGGTTTTGCCCTCCATGTTTCTTTTGTGTTTGATGAATATGAGAGGGTATTGTGACTGGAAAATAAATATCTCCTGTAAAGCCCAAGGGATCCCTTTGGCATGTCAGTGCACCATTTCTACTTAAATCAAAGTGAAGAAAGCATATACAAAGTGGAAACATACTGTTTATACACATAGGTTCTACAGTGTGTGGTTAGGTAATCTGTTACAGCTTGACAGGAAAGAATAGGTTGCTTTGTCTCTAAGTCAGTGTAGAACTGCTCTCCACTGTTCAGATACTGGATTCAGATCAAACATTGTGAAAAGTGATAATCAGGGAAAAAAACCTGAAGTGATCTGAGAGAAGAAATAGCAGCAAAAGCAGCATAGAGTTAACAGAATGCGGAGCATTTTGGAAATGCATCCCAAGTGTGCAACACTATTAGAAATAAAAAGTTTTAGGAATAGGATCAAAATGTTTTAATCTTTTGGGGGTTAAGGAAACACAACATTTCTATTTGAATAAATGATATTGTGAAAAATACTAAGAAAATTTTATCCTCATAACACAGTCATCCAGAGTCATCCTAATGTAACCTTAACGACCCTGTTGGTGCGCTGAACATGAACTATAACAAAGATTTTCAGACTAAGTTATCTACAGCTTTTAGATGTTTGCCTTTTTCCTCCAGTCATTCCATTGTTCGCTTTGTTGGTTTTTTTCCTAACAATGATAAATTTCCAGGATGCATTTGTTTCAGATTTCTGCTAATGTTACCCTTTCACCACAACAGCTCATCTTCCTTTTTTGTGGTGAAGGGGTAACATTATCATTGTCCTCATCTTTGGACATATTTATGTGTATCTGTCACATGCTTCTCGATCTTTAATTTATAATACGATACAAATTGAGTTCTTTAAATCTCCTGTCATGAACAAGCTTTCCATTCACGTTATCTTTTTTTCAGTCCTTCTCAGGTAATGTTCCAGGCTGAAATCCATTTTTCCTGAATATGACCTGAACTATATGCAGTACTCCAGATTTAAGTCTTTTCAAAACATTGACTTTACTTCATCTCTTTCAGAAATACTTTTCCTGACTCATTCCAAGGGTGCATTACAGGTTTTATAGTCCCATCACACTGATGATCAGAGATGAGTCTGAACTAGCTAGTCTGTCAGGTTGTTCTCTGCAGATATAAATTCTAACTTATCAGGTTACAGCTGAAATGACTGTGATTAGATTGTCAGCACATAATTCTCCACTGTTGTGTTTTGTGCCCCATCTGCTTACAACACTCTTCCTCATTTATTTTCTAGAGCTAAATTACTCTCTGCTAGTAGTTATAACAATTTTTAAGGTCTAATTCCACTGACCTGTAATACTTTCCCATGTGAAGGCTTATCTCTAAGTTTCAGATTTCTAAAAAATGCTTTTTTGGTGCTTTGGTGAATATTATCTTTAAGTAAAACCTAAAGTAAGTAAAGACACTGAAAAACTTAAGTAAAATTGAGAGGGTTTTTTCTATTTCAGCATTTTGTATAAGAAGGCAGTTTTCTCATATATAAAGTCCTTTCCTACATGCTTTTTGCTTCTCTTTTAGGGAATACAGATTCCCAAGAGCTTCAGCACTTATTTGTACAGCAATTCCACTGTTTATGCCTTCCAATTCCCAAACTCCTAGTCTAGAGCACTTCCTCCAGCTAGTTGCTTTACCTGAGTGATCAGTTTTAATGATAGTCTTTTCAACATTTCTTACTATTTCACTTAAATTGAATCTGCTTGTGGTGACTTCATCTAGAATCTGTTACCCAATGCTCATTCTTCTCTAATACCCTAATTTCATATCAAAAACTAAACCTGGAGTAATAACACTTTTTATTGATTCAGCAAATATTTGGTGAAGGAAGTTCAATCTCATCCAGGAATTTCACTGTCAATATCAGAGTAATATATTCTTTCAAACATCTTTGTAGGGAAAAAATAACATTAACATAACAATTGGTAACATTTATTCGTGGTGAAAGCACATATCATGATCAACATCTCATTCCAAGATCTACAGCATTTCAAACCATCATTCACCATAAATAATCTTCACCCTTCCACCATCATGACCAGAAGTGGTTGTTTTCTCTACTCCATCCATCTTCATTTTAATACAGTCTATCACAGCACAAATTTCGATTGAGTCCTATTTTTCTGATACTCACCTTAAGAGCTTTATTTCCTGGCACATGCCGACCTCCCTTGGTGTTCTTGCCATCATTTTTGTCTGCATTAGTTCTGCTTACAATGTCACTGTCAACTATAGCTAGCCTGAGTGGTAACATCTCTGTAGAAATATATCCATTATTTCTGATTTCCTCTGGTACTTAACTTCTACACTTTACTGTTCCTAACAGCACATATACTGTCTTTTTGCTTCTTCTAGGAAGTCTTATTATTAACTGCTTGTAGATTCTTTTCACAACAAGTATTGAAACAAATCAATCATACATCTCAGGATTTGTCAGCCCGACATCCCAGGTGTCTTTAGTCAGGTCTGAGGTGCATGGGAGAAGTGTTTTCTTCAGGAATATCTCCAACAGCTCAACAGCCCAATCCTCCTTACAGTAATAATCAACATAATCAAAATAACTTTTTTGTATTTAAATTGATGATGATCAATTGGTTCTTTAGAAGACAGCACCATCCATTCTCTGAGTTGCTGTGAAGTCAAATTCCTAAGATATTTCACACCTGTAGTTCAGAAACTGTTATGTTGTATGGTCACACAGATTTTTTGCTTCAGCCAACCTGAAATCCTTCATTTGTGTTTTTTTATTCTGATAAATCTTCTGCTGATGAAGAATAGAGTAGTTCAGGAGTTTCCCGATATAGTAATACATATATATTAATATATAGGTATTGATATATTCCAAAGAACATAGGACTTTGCCTATACCAGCAAATTCTCCATATACTCCATACTGGTTATTACTGTTTACTGTAAGGACTCTCTGCAAGGCCTGATATGGAAGCCAAACATGATACAAGGCAATAATTTTCTTGTATTCTTTAGAGTGAACCTGCAGCACTTACAGGATGGCCAGGGTTTTGTTTTTCTACCACATTGGTATTATTGATATTCCCAGTAAAGAACTGTTATTCCTATTCCAGAACCTTTGTCTGAGAGCCCTTAACTGCAGCACGGGTTTAGGAGAGATAGGTCATGTTTGACCAACCTGGTCTCCTTTTATGACCAGGTGAACCACCTGGTGGATACAGGAAAGGCTGTGGATGTTGTCTGTTTGGACTTCAGCAAGGCTTTTGACACTGTCTCCCACAACACACTCCTGGAAAAGCTGGCAGCCCACAGCTTGGACAGGTGCACTCTTTGCTGGGTTGAGAACTGGCAGGATGGCCGAGCCCAGAGAGTGGTGGTGGAAGGTGCTGCATCCAGCTGGAGGCCAGTGACCAGTGGTGTCCCTCAGGGGTCTGTGCTGGGGTCAGTTCCGTTCAATGTTTTTATTGACAACATGGATGAGGGTATTAAGTCTTTCACTAGTAAATTTGCAGACAACACTAAGGTGGGAGCACATGTTGATCTTGCAGACAACACTACACTGGGAGCATGTGTTGATCTCTTGGAAGGTAGGAGGGCTCTGCAGGAAGACCTGGAATGGTTGGATGGATGGGCAGAGTCCAATAAGATGAAGTTTAATCAGTCCAATTGCCAAGTCCTGCACTTTGGCCACAATAACCCTCTGCAATGCTATAGGCCAGGGATGGTGTGGCTGGACAGTGCGCAGGCGGAAAGGGAGCTGGGGGCACTGATGACAGCAGCTGAACGTGAGCCAGCAGTGAGCCCTGGTGGCCAAGGAGGCCAACGACTTCCTGGCCTGGATCAGGAACAGAGTGGCCAGCAGGAGCAGGGAGGTACTGGGCACTGGTGAGGCCACACCTTGAGTGCTGTGTTCAGTTCTGGCCCCTCAGTTTAGGAAGGACGTTGGGACACTCGAGCATGTCCAGAGGAGGCAATGAGGCTGGTGAGGGGCTGGGAACACAAACCCTGTGAGGAACAGCTCAGGGAGCTGGGGTTGTTTAGCCTGGAGAAAAGGAGACTCAGAGGTGACCTTACCACTGTCTACAACTCCTTGAAAGGCAGTTGTAGCCAGGTGGGGGTCGGTCTCTTTCTCCAGGCAGCAACTGACAGAACAAGAGGACACAGTCTTAAGCTGAGCCAGGGGAAATATAGGTTGGGTATTAGGAAAAAGTTTTGTACAGAAAGAGTGATAAAGTACTGGAATTGTCTGCTCTGGGAAGCGGTGGAGTCACCATCCCTGGATGTGTTTAAAAAGAAGATTGGATGTGGCACTTGGTGCCATGGTTTAGTTGAGGTGTTAGGGCTGGGTTGGACTCGATGATCTTGAAGGTCTCTTCCAATCTAGGGATTCTGTGATTCTGTGATTGGTGTCACTCATGAATCATGTAACTGACTATTGATGTTACTATGCTTTGTTAGTCTTTATAAAATTACATAAATATCCATCCATTTTTTCTTTATATTTCTGGTATTTTAAAATATAATCTTGCTTAGTAATTCTAAATATGTTGAAGAAGAGAATCTGTGTAAAGTAGAAAACAAGCAGGTACAGTCAGTGGCAAAAGGTACTTGTCTGCAAAATTCTAGCAGGCATAAAATGAAACAAACAAGAAGAGAACTCTATATACTAATGTCTTGGTTTAGAAAGACAGGTATCTGCCAGGGAAACTGGGGTTTCTCTTAGAATAGAGAATGTAAACCCCTCACGCCCCGCCAAATTCTAATTTTGCAATTAAGGGCTCTCAGGCAAAGATTTGGGAATAGGAATAACAGTTCTTTACTAAGAATATCAATAATACAAATGTGGTAGAAAAACAAAACCACCCCACCAAACCAGCAAACAAACAAACAACAATTTTGGAAAGCCCTGACAAGGTCAGAGCTACAACCTGATGCCCTGTTGGTCAGGGTGTCGGAAGCAGTCCAAAAGTGAGTCCTCCTGGAGTGGCAGATGTGGTTCTGTTAAGATACAGATGATCCTGTAGCCAAAAGGGTCCAGAGGTGGTGAGAAGGGTCCAGTCTTCCTCCGGTAATCGGATGAAGCAAGAGGACGTCCTGGTCCCGAGTCCCAGTTTTATCCAGGTAGGAATGGTTGGCTCCTCCCACTGGGTGGAGCATCTCTCAATAGGATGATGGAATGTGGGTATGTGTTGGGAAGGGGAACAGCTTGGGGAGAAGAACAGCCTGGGGAGTAGTAATGGCCCATCATGGAGAAAGATAAGAAGCCTGGGGAGTCATAATGGCCCATCATGAAGAAAGATAAGAACAATGCCCTACCTGGTATTAACCGTTGGGCCATTATCAAAAGGTACCCGGCCCCCTCCCTCCAGAGTAAACAAGAGATAAAGAGGAAACGATCCCTCAACTATTTTCAGCAGATGAAAATGAAATACACTCTATAACCCAGGACAACAAAGTAAATACATATACATATATGGTAACCTTGTTTCCCAAAACTTTTGATTAATTTGGTATTTATGTACAGATGTTCAGTTGTGTTCTTGGACTTCCTGAAATCTCAAAGGAGTATATTCCATAAATTAAAAAGTACAGTAGAGTGAAAAGCAGACATCGATGCCAGTGCAATGTGACACTGTCCAATAATTACTTACCTAATGGTCATGGGAAAATGGATCCAGTATGTATTTACTACACTGATAGTGAAATGCTTATCTTTTTAGCTGCCTTGCTTATTTTTGATAGAGACAACCCCCATCTTTAAGATAGGGTTTTCAAATAAAATTACTTATATCCATTTCCAGGAAGTACATATTCTAGTAGAGCTTATATTCTTTTCAAGTGTTCTTAAAACTTGGTTTCAAAGGGGTGTCTGTTTTCTTCCAATAGATCGTAAAGAATTATGTATTCATTATTTGTAGGATAATCGTGCATGTTGGCCATTGACATGGGGAAGAATCCCAATGTGCTCCACACTGAACATGAGTATCATTAATTAACCACCACCATGGCTTACAACTGACTAAGAAAGTCAGCTGTTTCATTAGCTTCAAATATCAAGAACTGTATACAAAAAGGAGGCCATTCTCATTTCTAGATTTCTTTCATTACTCAGGTGGGCTAAGAAAAATTACCATAGGCTCACCATGGGAAAATATTTTGAAACAAATAAAAAGACAACTGAATTCAATACTTTACAATATTAATATTTTCCTTACTTATGTTAGCAAAAAGCCTTGATGAACTGTTTAAAATTTGTAAAAATTATGGGGTTTGTTCCATATCAGCTAGGTTAGCTATGAAGTAACACAGACAAAAATGAATGAATCACCCTCTATCGAAGTGGTTTTATGTATACCTACATGAACTATTCAACATAAAGTATTTTTCCACTTGTTTCCCCTAAGGAAAAAGTGTGTTATTTCTAAGTTCCTAGCATTACTATTTCTAGTTTATAACAACATCGTAACAATTGGCAATGCTATCCATTCACTTAGCCACTCAACAAGTGTAGCAGAACTATTATAAAATAAGTAATCAAATTCATTGCTAACAATCACACAAATAAATATAGTCAATTTTATGCTGATGATAATGTCCTGTCTGGTGAGAAGGGTCACAAGGGAAATTTCCACAGCTGGGTACAGCATGCACAGCATGCAGCTATTTTGAATTGCATTTATTGATATCAGACTAAAGTAACTTTATTGTGCCAAATCAGATAATTCCAAGATAATAATGAATGTCAAGGAAGAGAAGTGATGCCAGCAAATCCTAATGAAGAATCACAGTCAAACATGTTTTCAATATCCTAGATAGGAACACAAAATAGCATGGAAAGTATATGAAATACAATTATTCAGAGCACATTGTTACAGTAAATGCACTTTTAAACCATCACATAAGATATCTTTCAAAGAAAATGCAGTATTCACTGGAGGAAGAAACAGGATAAATAATTCATCAAAGCATGAACTGAACTGGTTTTTTTGTCCTGTGCACTGCATATATTGAATTCCTCTGATAAACATTTTGCTCAGCTGCTGTGACAAAATAGTCAGAAATGGTTGTAGTCCCTGTCTCTTGATAGGTTACTCTCTGTTCCTCTTTTCTAATGGAATGACACTGAAGACTTACTGAGCTTCTTATTGGCAGACCATCAAAGATAAAGATTTTGAAACCCAGAGCTCACTGGGCAGATGCCACAGTGCATGACTTGTTTTTTTCATCTCTTCATCTCCATACTACTGTTGTATTCCACAGGGCCCTATAACACACACACCAAGATGTGTTACTGAAAGTTGAAAAGTTTTAGGTTAGTTGATTTAGGCAATTACCACTATGACTCAGAAGTATGTCTAGCTGTTTAAAGAGTGTAGTACATCACTAAAAGAATCCTTACATGATCTACCTATAAAAGCTTCTGCCATGCTTAAAATAGATGGGGTTTGGATCATATGTCCACCCAGTCATCTACATTTCAGCAATCCTATTGATGCATTAGAACTGGATATAGTAGCTCAAGATAATTCTGAAAGAACATAAGCTAGTTTCAATAGCAGTGGCAAAACACCTTTTGATAGAACATTGCTGCTAATTTACACAGCTATAAAACTACTTCCATACAATAGTGATAACAATTGTCATTACCACGCCACTTGTAAAAACAAATTCTATCATAGCTGCCTTCTTCACTGACTTCCAACATATTGTGTTCCATCATGTTGCAATGTGAATGATCTTTGCAGCAGCAGCTGCATTAAATCTAGAAATAACCATATCTAAGCACAAACTCTGAGTCATTGAGGGTCAGTCCTTCCTTTCCACAAGCCTGATTTCAACATGTTTGTATCTACAAATTTGTCTAGAGATGCTTCCAATAAAGTGTGCTAATTCACCACTTATTTTTATGAAACCAAGATTTTTCATGAATATCCATTACCAACAATAATTACGACAACTCTCTGACAAAATATCAAGCTCACATTTGCTCTTACACTCAACTAAAGCTTCTTCTTTTATGTTGATATCCAGTGAGTTCTTACTAATGTGATTATTTTTCTGCTCCAGTGGGCCCAGAACTGTGTCCAAAACTGAACACAGAACTCCAGATCCAGTCTTACCACGACTGAGTTGGATGTCAAGATCATTTCCTGTGTATAACATTGGCAACATTCTTCCTGATGCAGCCCAGGACACCATTGGCCTTCTTGGCCACCAGGGCATACTGCTGGCTCATGGACAACTTGTTGTCCATCAGGTCCACCAGGTCTTCTATGCAGAGCTGCTTTCCAGCAGATCAGCCCTCAGCCTATGCTGGTGCCTTGTAACTGGCATTATTCCTCCCCAGGCACCGCACTTGCAGATTTGCTTTTGTTGAACTTCAGCCTGTCTAGCTCATGTTGACTGCCAACACAGATATCTGCCATAGCAGACACTGCTTCAGGTTTTGTATCATCAACAAGTTTGCTGAGGGCACACTCTGCACCTGTAATCCAGGTCATTGATCACCTGGGAATACAGCTAGCTTCAATTTATCACAATCCCCTGAGTTTTACCATCCAGCCAGTTCTCAAACTGCCTCTCTGTCACTGCTTTAAGCTACATTTCCTGAGCTCATATATGGGATATCATGGAAGACAGTGTCCAAAGCCTTGCTGAAGATAAGGTAGACAACATCCTACTGGTCTTCAGTCACCGCCGTACTGGCTGTGGAACAACAATTGACCCCTGACATTGCCTGCCCGTGGGGACGCCAACTACCGTCAGCAATGAAAGAGGCCAGAACGACTGAGGGTTGATTAGAAACTCATTTATTATAGCATCAGATGTAATCACATTTAGGAAGATCAACCTTCAGAAGACAACATAATGCAGAAGGCATGCCAACATATACCCTTGGCTACAGTGCTTCCACATCCAACCCAACCCATCAACAACTTTACTACCTTATATGGAAACATAATTTCACCAATCACTGACAATGTTGCCTTATATGAAACTATGACATAGTCTATATTAACATAGCAATCACACAATCCTCTAGTCAAAACCCTTTAACAAGCTGCTTCAGTAAAGTACTTTAGCTCAGCTTATTCAACTGTATATTTACTCAACATACCATAGTATGTCATGCCTAAACTGGCAGGTGCTTTAGCTCAACAATGGCATCCATCTTGATGGTACCCACACTACTCTCCACGCCAAGTCTAGACATTCTATCTCTTCAGCACTTTGAATCCCACGGTCTTAGTTGGATGCCTTCTGCATAGTCAGCCAAGGCCAACTCACTGTCAGTCCCCACCAGCCAAACTCCCACCCTCTCCCCCCACCTACACAGTCATCCTAGCCTAGAAGTCTATCAGGTTGGTCAAGCATGTCTTCCCTTTGGTGACTCCAAGTTGACTACTCCTGTTAAACCTCCTTTTTCTCCCCAGGTAAATGATGTCCAGGATAAGCTGTCCCATCACATTTCCAGGGATGCAGGTGAGACTGACTAGCCTGTAGCTTCCTGGGTTCTCCCTCTTGCCATTTTTGGACACTGGAATGACATTCCTCCTGTCTGCAGGCAGCTCTCCATGACCTTAAAAAATTTGGAGAATCGCTTGGCAATAACATCTGCCAACTCCCTCAGCACTTGTGGTTGCATCCCATCAGGGTCCATGGATTTGTGGCTGTCAGGTTTGCCTGTATGATCTTCCAACTGATCCTTCTTGATCAAGTGAAAGTCTTTATTTCTTCAGACTCTCTCTTGCCTCCAGGGGCTGGGGTTCCTGCGGGCCACACTTAGCAGTAAAGTTGAAGCAAAGAAGGCATTTAGTAACCCACTCTCTGTCACTAGGGCACCCATCTCGTTCAGCACTGGGCCACATTTTCCTGATTCATTAATTTGCTACTGATGTACTTGAAGGAAACTTGCGGTCACTGACATCCATTGCCAGATTTAATTCCAAATGGACTTCACCTCTTCTATCACATTCCTGCACACTCTGAAAATATTCTTATATTTTTCTCAAGTGGCCTCTTTTTCCATATTTTGTAAAATTTCTTCTTCTGAGTTTTGTCAGAACTGCCTTGCTCATCCATGCAGATCTCCTGTCTTCTTTACTTGATTTCTTGCTCACAAGGGTGTAGTGATCCTTAGCCTGGAGGAAATGATGTTTGATTACTCACTGTCTTAGGCCCTTGTGCCCTCTAGATCCCTAAGGACTAGGGATCTTCCAAATAGGTTCTTGAGGAGGCCAAAGTTAGTTCTTTTCAAGTCCAGGATTGTAATCCTATTTACTATCCTGTTTTCTCGACGCAGAATCCTGAACTCACCACGTTATGGTCATGCAGCTAAGGCCATCCTAGTCTCCACATCCCCATCCAGTCCTTTTTTGTGTGTTATTTCAAGGTCCAGCAGCAAATCTTTGCTTGTTGGCTGAGCGCCGAGCAGAACCATCTGTGTCAAATGCTCTGGATGTGCATGTGTGTGTATATAAATATATATATATTATATAGATGCTCTCAGATGTATATAAACACACAGAATGCCTTAAGATAGGAAGAAATTAAGATAGAAAACTAATTGCCAAAAAGTCACCATGAATATGCCAAGTGATTTTTAAAATGCTTGGCTTCTACTCAAGCATACAATCAGAGACTATTTTCTAGTCTTGTTCATATTTTTTTTTTTTTTGCAATTCTGGCTATCTCACAAGTTTGCAGGTATTGCAGTTGTTTCTAAATTTTATTTTATCCCTCAAAATTATTTTTGTCATCTTCATGGTTGAAATTAATCTGACACTAACAAAATCTTTCCCAAAAGGAGTTTTAAATTCAGTTATCACATAATGTCAACACCATATCTTTACAGCAATAACAATAATCATTGCCTCAGCAATAAAAGAAGACACACCAAAGATACCAAATGTTCTACACATGCAAAAATACTCTTTAGTGTCACTTTAAAAACCAAAAAAACCCCAACAAATCAAAAACCCCAAACAAACAGACCATAGACTTATTTTGGGGTCAATGAGTCTTTTTAAAAATCTTTCTTTAAGATTCTTTCTTTTTTTTTTTTTCACTTGTTGTCTAAGTCTTTTAAGAGGTCTTAAAAAATAGATGTGACTGGATTAACCCAACCTGGAAATAGTGAATGTGATGACCTTTATCGGGGGACAAAAATGAGCTACTTCACACACAAAACACATATTAAAAATAGCCCTGCTACTTTATTTTGTAAAGCATCCACTTAGAGTCATCAAGCAATCTTTACCATATGAATTTGAATCAGTGTTATGACTATGTAAAAATGGAGCTTGGTAACTCTCTTACTTTTATCAAGCATTTCAAGATAGGTGAGAAGGGAATGTAAAACTTTTCCTATAAATTTATAAAAGACAGCTTCCTATTGCTTTATGTCTATCACTGTTGTCTATTTAGAGTTACAATATATGAAGTGTATGTACTATTTGGAATTATCAGCGTTTTCCTGCAAAAGTTACATTACTCGAAATAGGTCAATTTTGGTACTTGCAGTTTAAACTGTTTCCTTCCTTATATGGAAAAATCAATATTAATTTTAAATCAGGAAAATGATATTTCTATGCACAAAATAGTGCTGAACATACACATTTCAATTAAAAAAAAAAACTGCCTAAAGGAAAACAGCAGTAAGTAAAGTATTTTACCCAAAATAATGTACTTAAGTTAACCATTAGCCTCAGGTCTTGAACAATATAGTACTAATGATAGAATACTGATAGTCTTTAACAGACTTTAAATAACTGGAGAAAGACCTTTACCAAACCCAAGCCTTGCAGAGTAATAGGGAGAAAAATGCATTTTTCTAGCCTGTAGAAAAGAGAAAAATTCCATTCTTTGAGGTTCCACACATTTCCAAAAGCAGAGCGAGTGTCAAAGACTTGGATTTATGCAGCCACTAGCCTCTCACCTCTCTCTGCTTGCACTCATACTAACATGTTTAAGGATTTAACTGGCAACTCCAAATAGCTTTCTAACTGTAGCATTGCTCATCTCTCCCAAATTGGAAAAACAGTCCCAGAAAACATGCTTATAGATTTCCCTGAGGAAAAAATCATAGATGGGGAAAACAGAGAAATCAAGGCATTCCTTTGATTCCTGCCTATTGCACACAACTGAGAATCATGTTGAACAAACATTGGGCACTGTTTTTGTTTGGCTTCTTGCTTGTTTGTTTTCAATGGAAGTTCAAATGTGTGCAGTGATCTCTGCCTGGAGCAGCTACTCGTTTGTATTCCTGTCCAATAAAGGAGTAGCAATACCTCTAGAGGCAAATGTAATTGAAGTTGCTAGAACAGTCCAGGATGAGAACCAAAAAATAGATGCTAGCACAAATAAAGACTCAAAACAACAGCACAGTCTCTCAATTTTTCTTTTTCTGAATGTGCACAGCAGTGGAGCCAGAAAAACTCAATCCAAAACCATTTCAAGCAGAGCTGTTTCAGAAGAAAGACAGACCATCAGAAGGAAAGGCCATAGCCACAAATGTAAACTGTGCTAGCTCTCTCTCATTTCTGAAAGGCGTCTGTGGAATTTCTTACCCATGTATTTCCGTGTCAAAACTTGCTTCTTTCTGGATGGAATCCTACTGCATTAGTGTTTTTAAAAGAATTTAGGATGAAAAGTTTTTAAAACATGGGTTGTTTTCTTCACTGTTTTCCAATCAGATTGTCAATAATAAGTTTTCTGAATAAGATTTTTTCAAGCTTTAGCACTTCCAGAAATAACAAAGGTGAGGTGTGAACATACTTGTTACACCCTTGCTTTTCAAACTTTGAAACCTTTTCACCAATTTCAGTACCTTTATGTCTATATTATACCTTTACCTGAGCAACTTTATTAAAAAAAATAAATAAAATAAATAGANAAAACAAAATAAAATAAAATACATACACAAAAAAAACCCTCCAGAGTAAAAGAATTTTTATTGAAACATCTCATTACTCCTTTTTAAAACAAAAAATCTGAATAAAGCAAGACCAAACTGAAGCCTCTTGAATAGAGAGATTTTAGAATAACTAAAATTATTGTGCTAACAACAGTGAGTTACAAAATCAATTTCAGGTCAAGAAAATAATTTGAAATAATTTATTGAAAAGTAGACATGTTCTTACATTGGTGCAACAAACAGAATTATTCTGTCTTCATTAAACAAAAGGTGTCCCTACCTTCCTAACTCTACCAGCTGCAGCCCATACATAACCTAGAAAAACAAGAGTAAAACAAAGACAAAAACAAGTCAGAGAATAGCTGAACAGGGAAGCCTTTTTATACACAGATTCTGCCCCTATTCCTTTTCTAGCACAGCCTGTCTTCCATCTTCATAAAACCTTTAGAGGATTAATTCAAGAAGTACCTACCATGCCACAAAAGTATTCTTCAGCAGGCTACACTGTCCTAGAATGATCAGCGCTGCCAGAGAAGCTAATTTCAGAAAATGAGTTACTCCAGACCACAGAACTGTGGTGAACATGTTGCAGGAGATACATGATCTGCAAGATTTCAACAAAGAAAAGTAAATATTCCTATGAAGGAAAATGAAAAAGACATGCCTGTTAGGTTGGTGTGGACATGCTATACCTAAGATACCCACAACATCTCCCCTCTGCTCCAGGGATATGCCCAGACTTCATTGATTCTCAAATATTTCACTCTACTGCAGCTATTGATGGACAAATTGATGAGGGAATCTAAATGTCTCCATAGTTTGCTCTTCTACAGAAAATATGATATCACACAATACTAGTTGCTCATAAATTCAGTGGCTTTGGGTGCACAAAGACTTTGTGTGGGTCATAAAATGGGGAATAATAGGGATTTTTCTTTCTCTCGATTACCTCTAGATGTCTAAAAGCTGGGATATTTTTCTTATGTTCCACCCACACCTGGGGAAGATTTTGGATGTATCCTGCTCTCTGCACTGCCAAAGTCCTCTCTTTAGATGTTAGATGGCTTGCATAGCAGAACAGAGCATTAGAAGCTGAGTTTTAGGGCAAACAATAATGCTTGTATAGACATGATCGCTAACATGAGTAAAATGGCAATTATATTTATGAAATATATAATGTGCCAAATATATATTGGCACAATAAGATGTTGATAAAGATAACTTTTATTACTGTGCAGATCTCAAACAGGTCCATCAATTATAATTTTTGAATATTGTTGAGTGATAAATCACCATATATGGGGGCAAATCTCTGTGGCAGTTTTATCATGAATGATTACACAAGGAATGCTCTTGGGTTCACCTCCTGCCCATGGTTTCCCAGCTGAATTCTGCACTCTAAATTAACCACTGAGCTAGTTCTTGACACCTTGCTTCACCTTCTTCTGCTGCTCTAGGAAGGAAAAACCAAACAAACAATGCTGGTTGAAGACAAACTGGTATGTCTCTAGCACAAAGGAGGCCTGAAGTCATTTCCATGACATGTGTGGTTTCCATTTCTCATATTAGATTGCTTCCTCAGGTGCAACTGGCATAGCACTCACAGCCCCTTTAGGACCTTTTCTGTTTACACTCAAAGCAACAGCCAAGCAACAGTGCCAAGCTACTCTGCATTGGAAAAATAACATCAGCCCATTACAGGATGAGGATGGTCATCTCACACAGAGGGACAAGGCAGAGGTGTTTAACACATTCTCTGCCTCTGCCTTCAAGACAGATGACAGACCAGGGAGGTCTCAGTGCCCTCAGGTGGAGGACCATGACTGCAAGAATGATCATTTCCCACTTGACCCTAAAATTGTATGAGATCTGCTGCTCCAGCTGGATCCCTATTTTGTTGTGGGGCCTGATGGGATTCACAAAGAGCTGGCTAGTGTCATTGCAATACCTCTCCCAATGATTTTTGAGTGGTCTTGGGAATCCAGAGAGGTCTCATCTGACTAAAAGCTGATGAACATTGTCCTGGTTTTCAAGAAAGGCAAGGAGGATCCAGGAAACTACAGGCCTGTCAGTCTCAGTTCAGTGTCTGATACAGTTATGGAGAAGATTATTCTGGGGGTTCTGAAAAACACCTGAAAGACAATGGAGTCATGGGTCACAGCTAGCATGTCTTCATGAGAGGGAGGTCCTGCTTATCAACCTGGTTTCCTTTTATGACAGGATAACCCACCCAGATGACCAAGGAGAGCCAGTAAAGTTTTGACACTGTCTCTCACAGGATCCTTCTGAACATAATGTTCAGCCCACAGCTGGATAAACACATTATGGTAAGCACCTGGGTCACAGGTTGGGCACAAAGGGTTATAGAGAATGGGGTGACATCAGACTGGGAATTTGTCACTGGAGGGGTTCCACAGGCCCCATCCTCGGCCCTCTGCTCTTCAATATCTTCATAAATGACCTGGACACAGAACTGGAAGGAAAACTGAGCAAGTTCACAGATGATACAAAACTGGGAGGAACTGTTGACTCCCCTGAGGGGAGGGAGGGAGGTCCTGCAGAGAGACCTTGACAAATCAGGGGTCTGGGCAATCACCAACCATATGAATTTCAACAGGGGAAAGTGCTGGATTCTGCATCTGGGGTGGGGCAACCCTGAATGTATGGACAGACCAGGGAATGAGACACTGGAAAGCAGTGCCATGGAAAGGCACCTGGGAGTCCTGGCAAGTTGAACATGGGCCAGCAGTGCCCTGGCAGCCAGGAGGGCCAACCCTGTCCTGGGGTGCATCAGGCACAGCATCACCAGCCAGGCAAAGGAGGGGACTGTCCTGCTCTGCTCCGAGCTGGGACAGCCTCACCTCAGGTGCTGGGGAGTGGTTTGGGTGCTACAGTATAAAATAGACATTAAGCCATTAGAAAGGGTCAACAAAGGTGGTGAAGGATCTGGAGGGGAAGCTGTATGAGTAGCAGCTGAGGTCACTCGGTCTGTTCAGCATGAAGAGGAGACCAAGAAACTTCATTGTAGTTACAACTTCCTCATCAGGGGAAGAGGAGGGACAGGCACTGATGTCTCCTCTGTGGTGCCCAGTGACAGGACCTGAGGGAATGATCGGATGCTGAGTTAGGGGAGATTTAGGCTTGATATTAGAAAAAGGTTCTTCACCCAGAGGGTGGTTGGGCACTGGAACAGCTCCCCACAGTAAAGGTCACAGCATCAAGTCTGACACAATTCAAGAAGGATTTAGGAAATGCTGTCAGGCACACAGTGTGACCCTTGAGGATGGTGCTGTGCAGGGTCAGGAGCTGGACTCGATGATCCTTGTGGATCTCTTTCAACTCATCTTATTCTGTGATTTTGTGAGTCTGCATTTTGTCTGGGAAGATTGGAATCTGGATTGAGCCAAAGATTTTGAGTGGAAAACTGTTTAGAAATTTTTCTTGCTTCCATTTATATCTTTCTTCTACTTTGTCTACTGGGAGTATCTGAAAACAACCAACAATGAATCCATCAAGAAAGTAAAGCACCCAGTAGTTGTTTTCATCCTCAGGACAAAATTCAAAAGAGTGTGTTTATTACCAGACTTTACCACCTGACTAGGCCATTTGCAGTCTTGAAGAGAACCCTAACACTAACATATTAAAGCTAGATAGTTTTTTTTTTAGTGCCTGAAATTGACTCATAAAAGAGATCAGCATTCCTGTACACCTCTGCCACCAGAGACTGAGGCATTTGGACAAGCATAGAGCATCAGAGAAACTTCATTTATTGGTTTGTTTGAAAACAGGCTTTTCCTTCTCACATTGTACACAGCTGTTGCTGTATTTCAGATTCACTGTTTGACTAGAAACGATGCACTGATTTTACACAACGTGCTAATCACAGAAAGCACTTGTGCCATTGTAGGGCATATTCACTGAGTTGTCTTGGGCAGGCTCCTCAGTCAGGGCAGCAATGACTTTACCCCACCTTCCACGTGAGCACACAAACTGCCACTCTCCAAAGCCACTCTGCCAATGCTGGCTGTGAGCTGGAGAGCCTTCACCAAACGTGGGTACTGGGAGCAGTGTACCCCGCTCCTGTCCAGTGGGAGCATGCTAGAACCATTCCAGAGACAGTGACTCCAGCATTCCCGGGAAAGCATTCCCCAAGTTCCTTGAACACTTACTACATTGTTTCCATCTGTTTGGCAGAATATGTGCAAATATTGTACTCTGATTAGGTAACCTGTTTTTCTCCTATTTCCTGAAAGAAAAATTCTAATTATTTTTTCCAGACTAGAATCTGAAGTAAATTACACAAATATTAAAGCATTTTTGAGGAAACGAGGCATTTCCAGCTGTGGGGGGTGGAAGGGGAGAGGGGAATGTAGAGTTTTTCCCATGATATCAGAATACTTGGGGATGAAAAAAATAAAATAATTTCATTACCCCAATACAAATTAAAAACAGAAATTGCATGTTCACGTGGTCAGAAAAAGCATAGACTTGTGGAATAACTCCTCTTACATTTATCATGCTAGATCCCAGTTTAGAGTTTAATCTGAAACTTGGATTTTAGCAGCCTGGATACAGGCAATAGCCTGCTTTTATTAAATGTTTTCCCTGGGTGTCAAAACAGAATTTGGGGTGCCAGTGCTTCAGGATGACTAAAACACATGAAAGCCAGAGCAACTTTGTCAGGGAGAAAAGCAAATTACTGTTTTAGGTAGGTGTACAAACTGATTTTATATGCACACACACACACCCNCACACACACACACATATAAAATGATTTTTATATATATTTCTTAATACATATATTTATCTATTTATCTAATTACAAGTCTTTGTCATTCTTTTCTGAATTTAACAGCGATAAAGGCAGAATTTTAAAATGAAAGCAACATACAGCACTGCTTAAGCAAAGATATTTTTACTGAAGAGAAACAGCAAAGTTCTTTCCAGTCTCAGAGCTGCTGCAAGTGCCATATGGGAATCCTTATTGTCCTTAGCATCCTCAATTAAAGTGTGCATTGCAATAATAAGTAACAGCTGCACAGGAGGTGAATCAGGAAGTCAGAGAGGAAGTTTTTAATCTTTTCTGGGAATGTTGACTGCACCAGAGAAGGCTAAAGCAGTGGTCCTAGATGCTGGGAGAACTGCAGTGGGAGGACACTTGCTCTTGTAATTAAAGAGGTTTAGCAGAGGGAATCATTCTATCATTCCCCTGTGGTGGAACATTGCCTTTGAAAGACATATGGTTGCCGGGAGCCAGGGCTCCAGCAGTACAAAAACTATCCTTTCCCAGCATGGTTCAGCATTAAGAGCATCATAATTGAGTACTCACAGTATTAAAAGGCAAGAAAAAAGTTCATCTGGGATCTGATCCAAAGCACACTGATGTTAATGGAAAAAATCCCACTGAATCCAATGAGATTATGGTCAGACAACAGTGTATTTAGACGCAATTTAAAAAAAAAATCTTTAGCTGTGTAACTATCTATTTTCAACAACAAAAGACAGGTCAGGGAATTATGTAAGGGTGAATCAGTGTATAAATTACCTTCTTAGTCCAGAGATAATAACAGTAATAGAATAGTTTATTTTTCTATGGTTTATGTTTTCCTAGTGTTTATGTTCGTCCAGATACAAGCTAATGGAAAAAACAGTAAAGTCTTGTAAAAGTGATCTCTTTAGCTGATAAGAGAACCATCAAGTGGCTTAAAAGCACAGAACTCTTGTCAAGGGGAGAAGGGAATCTCTCATGAGGCAAAGGGTGGGAAGCAGAAGAGTATTGTTGATGTACAGACAAAAATGAGAGGTCAACGAGCATAGAGGAAGAGGAAAATAGATAAGTTTTTATTAGAGAAAGAAAAAAGAGAACAGAAAGAAAATTCTACAAAAACAAAAGGCTATTTGACATGCTTAGAGGAAAACAAAAGCAAAGATACCATGGAATTTTTTCCTCACATATACTTAGACTGTATAGGGAAAGAGAAAGGAGAGAAAACAATGTTGGCTGAAGCAGCTGCTCAACACTGTCATCAGAGCAGTGAGATCACTGAAGCTGGGAAAACACTTAGCAAGGAAAACACCTCCAGATGAGGTGCTATGGATAAGATTATAGGAAAGTTTTGTAATATCAAAGCAAAACCTCTGCTGATAAATGAGAAGATGGGACAAGCCATTATATTCAAAGCTCATTTTAGATTCCTTCATATTAAAAGAGGTGTTTACTCTACCAGAAGTTATCATCAAAGGTTTGTTGTGCAGCGAGATCTTGCATTGCTTTACTACAGTTATTAATTATCTAACATGTTTTCTTCCTCAAATACAAAGGGCACAAGGCTGAACCTTGAGTCAAACCTGGCAACATAGCTTTCAGAACCAAAGGCCATGGTTGAGTCTATTCTAAATGGTTTAGTTACATGTCTTGCAGTAAATAATATTTTCACCTATTCTTGACTTGGTTTGGGGGGATTTTCAGTGGGTAAGACTTTAGCTTCACTTAACAGCAATGTAAGAATGCAGCAGAGAAATTTCAGCAGGATTTACTGAGGTGAAGTCAAAATTTCATACCTTTACAAAAAGGCAACAGCAGACCTGTCAAAAGAAAGTAAGCAAGATCTAAGCCTCTGTAGCACCTCAGTTCCTAAGATCTACAGTAACCACACCCACCAATCCACTAACACAATTCTGACAAATGCAAGCAACAGGTCTCTCCACACTCAATTTCCCATCCAGTGCTCAGAAAGGAAGTTATCATTAGATCACAGTTACTGGGTCACTGCAGATCTGTCCGATATACACTCTTTACAGAAGCTTTCTGGTTTCTGAACGGTGAAAAGGGATGAAGAAGGATTCAATTTCATATATTGTCATCAAGATTACTTAACACTTCTGTGAGCTGAGAATTTCTTTAGGTAGCAAGCCAAAAACATGTGATTGACTGCTGCTTTTACAAAGTGAAAGAAAATTTGTTATAAAAGGTTACAGAGTCAGAACTGATGTCCAAGTGGAACTGACTAGCAAGAGGCACAGAATAATGTTAGGATGTATTGAAGCTTCATTCGCATTTTTTCTTTTTCACTGTTCTCTCTTGGTCTCCTTGAAACTCACCCGCATGTAACCACTACTTGGTTTTGAACTAATATCACAATCCTGATTTAAAACTTAGCATACAAGTAATACCTTAGTGCAGGCCAAATTTATTCCCTTTACACTAATCCTTGTCTACTTGTCATTGTCAAAGAAACAGTAGATGGCATAGAAAAAGTACCATAGTAAATGAAAACAAAATTTATGTGGCTAAGCTGCACAGCATTTATCAAGAAGTCAGAGTGCACAGTTTTCTGGCTGGTTAACACACTGTATGTACACTATAGCTGTGCCACAGCATCACATTTGCATATACATCCCTGTGCTAAAGAAAAAGAATAAAAATATCATAACTCACTTTGGAGAAACAGTCATTTCTCATTAAGACTCCAATGGTGACAATGATTCCCAGAAACTTCAATGGATTCATGGTTGAACTGACTGTGGATCTTCTAAAAAGGAAGATTATTGCATCCTGAAACATTGAACCATTTATTTTGCACTTTCCTTCCAGGTGAACTGCAAGTAGCAGGATGTGGTGCAATTGTCCAATATGAAGGTGAAAAATATGTGAATGGCCATTAGCAGAGCTGCATCCACGTAATGAATACAGCTATGAGAGGGAAGTTGATATTCCAGTTACTTCTGTGTCCTGGAATAGAATTTTTAAAAGCCTCATGTATGCTTACAGCACCCACTCCCTTTGCATTTATAACAAAGTGCTGATATGTGACAGTGTGGCGCTGCTCTCAGGGAATTCACATCCCATTTCAGGCTAGCTCTGGTACCGAGCCCACAGTGAAGGTCTGGGATATATTTCCAATCTTTGTGGGTTCTTGCCTTGGGCAGAAGTGTGAGCAGTGGCAAGGAAGAAGGGAGGACGCGTGTGAGGAATTCAGCCGGGGTTTATTAGGTCCATGTGGAGGTTGTACACACCCAGAGAAAGAGCCCACAAAAAATTTCCCTCTCTGTTCAGCACCTGAAGTATGGGGGTGGGGAAAGGGAAAGGGGACAGCTTGGAACCAATCCAGAAAGGGGGGGAGTGACCCAGAACACAAAGGACGGTCAATAGAACCAATCAATACATTGTGGGGGGGGAACTGAAGACTCTGCCAATTACTTCAATTACTTGACATCCTCACTAGAACTTTCTAGGCTTCAGGGCGAGGCTGCAAAGTGATGGGCAGGACCCATAATTGTGATTGACACCTGACAATCACTTGGGAGAAACCAAGAAGGGTTTAATATGGGGTACATGGGACAAATCATTGTAAAACAAAGAACAGATGCATGCAGAGCTGGTAAAACCCAAAATGCACCACTACACTGATACTTCCAGAAACATCACTCAAATGTAGACTACCTTATTAATTATGGGTGGTCCATATCCATTATTATAGTTTTGCTTTTGGAAAACTAGAAACAGAATAAGAGCAGATAATCACTCAGGATGAAGGATGTAAAAATCAGCATGCACACATTTCTGCTAGGAGGCAGTAGCACTCACTTGAGCACTTACACAATTTTTTAGCACATCTTCAATATTTCCTGGACAAAAAGGCAGATCAGCACTCCAGCAGAGATGGAGTTTTCCAAACAATAAATACGAGAAAAAAAATCGTTATAGAAAATGCTTTTGTATCACAGGTAATAAGAGTTTTCACTGTTAGTCTCTGAGGGACTTTATTGTGTGGATGGGAAAGGAAGAAACATTAAGGATTTCTATACATGTAAATCATAAAGGAACAGAATTTATTCTAGTGCAATTACTAAATGGTCCCCTTGTTTGATTTGAAGTTACCCTTAATGTGCTCTTTCTTCTCTATTGAGACAGAGCAAAGAAACTTAGTCCTGAAGCAACATCTCTTTCTATGGAAGTTTGATTTCCTCCTACGAGCAGGCTCCCCCATGTCAAAGGGAGCAAAGTAGAGAGAACAACTTGTTGCAACTTAAACACAAACACCATCCCAGAGACATTGCAGCAGCTTATACTTAAGTCATATCTACCCAGTGCAAGAATTTCTCCCTCAAAAACTTTAGAAAATGTAATGAGTAGAACAACATTACCTGAACAAATCCAATCTTTAATCTGTTCTCTTATCTGTGTTCTCATTTTTACATTAGCCTGTATTTAACTTCTGGCTCAAAGTCTGTAATTTATTTATGCATTCTGAGAAAAAATTGATCTCATTCTAAAATTGGCTCATTGAAAATACTAAGCATATTATTTTATTATTATTTATGGGGGCTTAGAGAGCCAGATAACTTAAAATTTTAAAGTTTCTTTCTATTATTTATAGAGTGTGTAAAAACAAACCTTCAGCCTTTATTAGTTCTATTATGTTCATTAAGTTTTCCTACATTTGGTTCTTTATAAAAGTAATATTCATTGCCAAAAAAACCAAAACAAAAACTTAAACAAAAACTAAGGCTGTATGGAATGAGTTGTGAAAGTTTGAGATGACAGATCATAAATTATTTTTTTTAATAAAATAGAGACCATATATACCAAGATTTTTTTAATGCCTTCATACAATAATCTACAAACCTCTATTCTTCTCCTTAAACAAACCAAACACACCAAAAGACACCCCACATTATTATATTTATACTGTGAAATATACTCAGCACAACTAGGCAGAGCCACTACAGAATATTTCTAATGGCCGAGATCTCAGAAAAATCACAATTGTAGCTGACACTAATTGGGACCCTTACTGGCAGCCTGAACAAAGGGACCATGGCTTAGTCAAACATAGCTACTAATCCTTAACCCTGGAGGAAGTCTCTCTGGGTCAGTGCTGCTATACATCATTTGAGCTGGATGGGCAGGCTTGTTTCACCAGGCATGGCCAGTGCCTGCCTTACATCCATACTTTCAGTGTGTTTCTGTCTTTCCCTTGCTTGTAAAAGAGTATCTGTTTACTACACTGAAAATGTAGGTGAGCACTAATCACCTAGATTGTACAGAAAGAGGAAGAGAATGGGAATTTTGATAGCACAACATTTGGAAACATTGAATAATACTGTGCATACTCTAAAAGGCAAACAGATACTTCACTAAAATTTAGAAGACAAAGAGTAGATTGGTGTGGTGCAATAAATCATAGATGACAGACAGGCATGGGAAGAAAACTCTTCACTGGGTGATACCAGTCAAGTTATTGAAGTCTGGTTCAGACAAATGACCTGCAAACCCCCCGTTATCCTTTAAGCCTCTGTAACTGTAATTTAGGACACAACAGATCAGCCACAAGGATTCAAATTATGTCATCGTTCAACCACCCACAAGTGATTGCACAACTCTATCAGGAAAATATTTTAATCTAATTCTGAGCATCTTCGTGGATTTTCCCCATCTTCCTCTAAGCCCAGGTAAAGAGAACAATCTCAAGAAACATTATCCTCACACTAAATACAGTCCACTAAAATAAATCAGTTTGAGAAAGCTGGAAGAACATAAACTGGGCTTTGCTAAGTCATAGTGAGATCAGGTGTTGTTTGAGATATATCAACATAGACTCTACCAAATCTAGCCCAGTTCTGATCAACAAGAGCTGTAATGTTTATTTCCTAAGAATCCATTGAATCTCATTCACCAGCTAGACAGAGGATGCTGCTGGGGACTAGCTCTGTGGGAGTACAAAATCTCATATCACCCTAAAATGTGTCCACTTTTCCTTATCCTACAGACAAGTTTCCTGTTTCAAGGTCAACCTAAATTTCTGTGCCCAAGTGTAAAGCAATTGATAAAACATTTACTTAATACAGTGAGAAATGTGTTAATAAGTCCATTCTGCTTCTCATTATCTAAAAATATTTAACGATGGCATTGCAATTAGCTTAGATATGCAATGGATTCTACAAAGAATGTTTAAAAATTGCTTTTATGATTATGTTTTCTCTCCACCAACCCCTTGTATTAAAGTTCATTTAAGCCTAATACCTCTTAAAATATTTACGAAAAAGTAGAAAGAATTTTCTTGATTAGACAGCTTAAAAGTACATTAAACTTCCATAGTTTAGCATAAAGCTTTTAATAACAAAGATGTGGCATCTGTAAATGATGTGTGTTTTTATCCATCTCAGATTTTAGGGCAGGGTTTCAGTATTCTTGGTTTGGGTTTTTCCTTTTATGTTTTCTTTTTATTTTTTTCTTNTTTTTAAACAACGCTTGCTCCATCTAGTGGCAGTTTCTCAAGGGAGAAAAAAAACCCGCACAAACACTCACAAATGAATATAAAATGCATACAGGAATAAAAATCTCATCGTAAAATCAGGAGTGTTTCCTCTCAGATAATTTGGCTTGTTTCAGAAAATTTTACACAGAAAGAAGTAAAAGACTTGTGAAAACATTTTATCCTTTCCACAAAATAAAAAGATAATCTATTATGCAGTAAAAATCCACTGTAACTTCTTGTATATCATCAAATACATGAAAACAAATCCTTAATTTTCTAACTCTACAAAGACTTACCACAACCATCTTTAATGTGCTGATTAGTATCTTTGAGTAATCAATTCCTTAATGAAATGCCTTACCTTGCTGATCGTCCAGCTCTACTTGCTGGTGCATTTTTTGGTAGTGTCTATGTAACTGGGCCTGTTACCTGGCAGAATTGTTTCAGGTACACAGGGGAGAAGTTATTCTTAAACTAATTACACTGGCAGCATGGTGAGAAAAACCTCTTCTGGCCCAGCTTTGTCTCACAACAATCTCTTGATAAGCAGCTTCGAGCAGCTGCAAGAAGATCTGTAAATTATTTTCTGATGGCAGTAACTGAAGTGCTAATGGCTGGAGATTACTGTTTCAGCATTTTCTCTTTTTTTTTAAGTAATTTCCATATTAGTTACAAGATGTATTTTTCCCCATGTGATAAAAGCAGTCATTCTTACAAAAAATGTAAGGGCTCAGGGCACAGTTGATTTTTTTATATATATTTTTTTTTTCTGCCACAGCATCCCCTAAAGAAACATAGGATTCAGATTATCATATCCATACTCCTTTTTGTCCATTTATATCCTCTTATTTCTCTGCTTGAATTCATGAGGAGGTATTGCCTACAATTCCGGACTTGAAATCAAGCATTCCATGATATATATTTTGGCAAATTGGATTAGTCACTGAATTTCTCCATATCTGTTTTTCCATCTCAAATATTTATAAGTCATTGTAGAAATTAATTTTTGAACAACAATTGAAGCTGACTAGCATCTCCTGTAGTTTTTGTAAAGGAATCCAGGAGGCAAGTTAAACTAACTCAAAGGTTTTAAAAAAATTGAGAAATTTTAACCACTTCACATAAAATGGGGTTTTTTTTAAGCTGTTTTCAAATAATGCACTTTAAATGGACTTATTCATAAAATAAATTATGTGAAGGCTACT
The DNA here is from genome assembly GCA_008694505.1 of Cyanoderma ruficeps. Lineage (NCBI taxonomy): Eukaryota > Metazoa > Chordata > Aves > Passeriformes > Timaliidae > Cyanoderma > Cyanoderma ruficeps. Next base: position 233,488 of record VZDJ01000998.1, on the reverse strand, counting down.
TAGTTGAACAAATAGACTATTAAGGAAGGTAGCCATAGAATATCATTAAAAATATACTTTTTAGAGGCACATTCACGCCCTTCCCCAACCACTCCAAAGAAAAATGTGCCTTTCTGTTTTCACACTATGCCATGAGCATCAAGTTAAAGAGGCAAGAACTCCAAACATACACTGCAGAAAATGTCTGACCAGTCAAGTCCATCCAGGTGAGTGCCATTTTCTTCGCAATTCGAAAATACATACCTAGCTGCTGTTTGCCAGGTGCCAGTCCTAACAGTTGTTGGTATAACATTCTGCCCCACTTGTGAATACTGTGATGCTTCCCGAAGTGAATGATTTAAAATTTTAGCTAACTTTTTGTTATAAATGACGTAGCCAATTTAATAATCAAAAGCAAATTTTACTTCGCCACAAAAAGTGATCTCGAAATGCCACGATTAAAAGGAACAACACCGATCCCGGGATCAGCATTGGGTGAACCTTAGATTTGGCCTCTATCGCACCAAACCTATCCAGTTCACAATTTCAGCTTTGGAGGGGTCTGTTTTACACAGTTTTTTTTCTCTAAGACAGGGTCTTCTGTCCACCCTTGCTCAGTTTGCGTATTTATGTAACTTCTCTCTTGCATTTGGTTCTTTGAAGCCTCTTTCCGGGCAGGGATGAGGGCTTGATGCGATTTACAGGAATCCAGCATTGGGATGCACATCCCGGATGTCTTATCGCCTCAGGTGTAGTCGCCTAACCCTGGTAACGAGCCATCTCCAACCGAGCCACTTCTTTTTTGTTGTAAATTTGAGTCTTCCCTGATGCTGCCCGTGTTGAACAACCACAGATCCTCCTCGTGCTTAGGGTTTTCTTACAGTATTGGGTTCTTTAATTTGCAAGCACAAATTAATATATATGTCATATATCACACTTTTTAATCCAGCTTTATTTACTTTAAGCACATTCAGCCAAAACGGTTGTGCTTGATTGCCTTGGGGATGTCACTCTTGCCTTCATAGAATTACTATAAATTCAAGCCTACTGCAATCACTACAGGCAATAAGAGTGCTTAATTTACCATTTGGATCCATTGCAAATTTCTCAACAAACCCTCACACTTCCTGTTTCACTAGGTAACTGAATAATTCAAAAACACAAAGATACAAAAAGAGAAGTAACAGTTACAAATTGTAACCAGCACTATTTTTCAGGTCTCCAGCTGAAATGAAAAAAAAATAGTTTTGAGGCTTGGCCCTATTTCTTTTTTTCTTTCTTGGTGACAGAAAAGGGAGGTTTAAGATGAAAAAAAAAAAAATCCAAATAATGGAATAAAACAGAAAAGCTGGATATAAAAGGATGTCTTTTCCAAGAACAAAATGGTTTGAATTAAGATATTCCCTTCACCTCATGATGAGAAAATTTGGGATTTAGCTTCCCATGGCTATAAATGGGAGAATGTTCCAAACAGCCAATTATCATGTGCTCTCTGCTGGACCTTGCAAGTCTATTCACTAGTGAAAAAACTGCAAACACCACATTCTGCCTGTAAATAAAATAGGGAATGGGTACAACCAGACAAACCGATTTCCTTCCATCACAATCCGTATTTTAAGACACACTACTTCAGAAGGACAGGAAGAGTTTCCTCACAAAAATGCCACATGATTTGGGACAGTATTCTAAGATGAAGAGTTTTGGATACACATGGGTGTTCTGATACTAGTAGAAGATACACAAGCAACTCAAAGGAAATGGGGAGGGTGTGCTCAAAAGTGTATCAGTAATTTCCATTACTAATTCCAGTCCCAGTATCTATCAAATACTGGGTTATGGTAGGGGATGGCAGTGTTGGGAGGTGGTGGGGAAGGATTTTTAAATTCCAGATATCTGCAAACTGGTTGAAATATATACCTTCAGCAAACAAGTCGTTTGCCTTTTTAGGATTTATATTTAAAAGATTTTATGTCAACAGTTAAGGATTCTATTGCTTTGAAAGGCACTTAATGGAAACATTTTTAATTGTTCAGTGACACAGTATTCAAAGGACTCTTTGGGACCTGTTAGTGACCTCTACCTCAGGGAAAAGGATTTAATTGCTGAAATAACTGCATGTTGGTGTATTTGCCTGCCCAACTCCATTTTTAAAAAAGAAAGAGGATGTGTTTGTGAACTGCAAATAATTCAAATAGAAGAAATTAATGGGTTAGGGGCATTGAGCTGTACAGGAACCCGTGCAGGCGCATGACAAAAAATGGGATAACAAAAAATTTCCACAATTACTGCTTAAGGCATCTAATTTTATTTGTGGGGTTTTACTTACCTCTGCAAAGCAAGTTTTAAAAAATGTCAATTTTGCCTCAGAAAAATTAAAATTTGCTTTATTTGACATTTGGGTTACAGTGGTTATTAAAAAATTCTCCCAGATGATAATGCAGATAAAATGCACTCCGTCTTCAATCATTATTATGTTTACCTTAGATTCACCCTCCTCCAAATCTATATGATCAGATTTTATATGAAGTTAAACAATGCCAAAATTATTCTAATGGTTCACGATTTCTGTGCAGTTGTCTAGTAGCCCAATTCACTAACATTGGAATGTTTTGACTGGGGTAATTGATCGGGCCAAACGGAAAAGGACTCAGCCATTATGAGAAGTGAAATTAGTAGGGATAACTGCAGCTTTGCAAACTGAATAGATGATTACTCATTAGGTCTGTCAAGTGACAAATGTTCTCTTACATTCATCTCAAGGATGTATGTCATATTCCCACATCTAGCCCCAGCTGGCACCAAATTCAATACAATTCTAATTTGCATTGCTTTGTATCACAGCATAAAAGGGGATTTTGTGTACAAGGGATGTATCTGAAACCATTTTATAAGAAGGAAGATGTTGCCATCAAGAGAATTAAGGCCATGGTCTATTCCCATCTCTCAGATGAATCTCCTAGAGCACTTTTTCTTCAGGCAAGAGTGGCAATTGTCCTTTAAATTCCCAGTATCTAAGGCTGTGCACAGTCTTCACATTAACTTCCAACCTACACTTCATTGTATTCCCATACCCATACAAATAAGGGAAGAGTTTATTTATAACCCTACTTACTATCTCTTTTGCTTCAGGATGTACAAATACAATTACTCAGTCCTGGACTGAAGAAGTAATTTCTACCTTCCTTTCAGTTACAAAACTTGCAGCTTCTAAATCCAGCTGTCTCAAAAATGGCTGTCTTACTTTCCCACATGCATGTCAGCAAATTTCTGCATGCACAAAGGCAGACTTCCCCTTTTCAATTCAGGATGAAATTTTCAATTACCTTCTCATGGCTTCCAGCTACAATGCAGCCAGGGCTTTCTGACTGCACATAACCCATGACTGGTTGTGATAAGAATCACTCCTGCCTCAGAAAATGATGGTCTCTCATCATCATTATATTTCTAAACTTCATTTTAACACCTCTTCTCCCCTTTGATATGTTTGTGGATATCTTTCCTATTCTGGCCTCATGGGTGAAGGATTTCATTTGTTTGCTGAATAGAGGTTTTTTTTCCTTTCAGAAATTCACACTGCATAACCAACTTGTCTGTTTCTTTACACACGCACTTTGACAACTTGACTGCATTATCCTAAGTTTTAATTTTGAGCATCTTAAAGCATTAAGAAGCTTGCAATTATTTTTCTGCTACAAAAAAAAATAATACTAAAGGATTCTCTAATGTATCTTCTTTTTCTTTTTTTAAAGTTAGATTTGACAGATGACTGACATAAGCTCCCTGTCTATATTAAAACAAAGCAAGTTTCCTGAGTTGCTTCTCCAGCAGCATGACAGTGCCAGCAGTGATGCAAGAGAAACTGGAGATCACCATTAGTTGCCCTACACCTGGACAGAATCAGCATAAATAGCACTTTTTTTAACCTGTCAGAAATAAGTCCAAAATGTTTTTCGCATTTCATACCAGTTGTATCCCAAAGCTCATGGATGTGCCAGAAACTATTATTACCAGAGCTTCATATTCACACTGAAGGGGTTAAAGACAAACATAAAGACTAACATTTAAAGAAACGTCTCTCAAACTTTCTGTAGTGAACCACTTGGACGCTGAGGCTAAATTTTGCCTTAATCAAGCTGTTTTCAAGCTAAAGGAGAAGAATCTTTAACTGGAGACAGGATAGAGGGGGGTTGTGCTGGTCTCTTTCCCACCCCATGAGCCACCACTGCACAACTGCAAAACTCAGAAATTTTAGCCAGAAATTTTGTGCAGAAACTTTGTCTAGGCANCTTTGTCTACTTTTCCCTTTCCAATTTTCCTCTCATATGATGATCATAAACTCCAGAATGGCTATAGACTCCTTTTCCAATCCATACAGATTTTTCCAGTTAGATTTCAAAGCAGTTTCTCAAATAAAATTCATTTTAATATCATTTATTTTGAGTAATTTTTTTTTTAACCTACCCCAAAATACCTGTTAACAATGGACTTGGTTGCCCTGCCTCAGAAGCAGGTCATAACCCTCTCTCTTGATCTTTTGTATCTATTAATAGACCTTAGCACAAAAAAAGACAGGTGAACAAAACATTCGGATTTCAGAATGATGTATGGTCTAAGTTTCATACAAGATGCATAAAAATATACAGCCCCTTGCTTGTGAGATGAAATATTTTGTTATTATGTGTTGTGGTGCATTTTGGGGTTTGCCAGGCTCTGCATGCTTTAGTTCCTTGTTTTATAATCGTTTGTCCCTATATTCCCATGTTCAAACCCCTTTGGTTTTTCCTTAGTTATGGGTCCTGTCCATCACTTTGCAACCCCACCCAGAAGCCTGGAAAATTCTGGTGGGGCCGTGGGGTGATTCAGCAAGTTCTCGGTTCCCCTCCCTTTTTTATGTATAGAACTGTTCTACTGATTATCCTTTTGTTTTGGGTAACTCCCCCTCCCTTTGGGATTGGTTCTAGATTGCCCCCTGCCCCTTTACATGCCCCCTGTACTTAAACTCAGACCTGAGAGGGAAAAGTTCACTCCTGTGTTGGCCCTCTGGGTGAAATAAAACCCCAGCTGAAGCCCATGTGGGACTCCTTTCTTATTCCACACCATTGTCACGTTTCTGCCAGGACCCATAAAATCAGAAAGGTACCGAGCTGTACCCTTGAATGCTGATTTGGTAAACGAGCTAGGTGGCAAGCAGCTCCCAACCCCCGCAATTATGCATCAAACAAGAGAAAAGAAAGGAAAAAGGTGTCAAATTTTTAAATGGTAGAAGGTTAACAGTGTGTTGTCCTCCCAGCTTATATGACATCCCATGTTTTGAGGTGTCTGGAAACCCATAAGATTTGGATTAATCTCAAAAAGATGCCATGAGGAACTTCAGGGGCAGCCTTATTCAGGTTAGGTGAAAGTTAAATACAATGTCAGCCTATATGGAGTAACACTGTAATAACACACATCATGCTCCTATATTGAAATCAATGGCTCACAAAGTCATTTAAAAGAAATACTTTTGAAACATGACCTGTAATTAGCTGTTGAATGCTAATGACTCAGCAGGTTGCAAAGGCCAAGAATTGAAGTGTTAATGAAATGAATGAAAAGGGATCATACATTAATTTGAACATCACAAATAACTAGTGCCATGAATGTGGGCCTTTTGCCAAGCACTAGCTTGCAGTAACAAGGATTAGTCAACTTTGAAGGTTTCCTATTAAATTATATAAGTAACAGTGGGTAAAGCTACCAACCACCCAACACGGGATGTTTCACAGAGTGAGAATTGCACTACAGGCCACATAATATACCACTTCCCTGCTGAATGACAGGGTTAAAGGGGCTACAACATAAAAAAGAAGTATTTTACAGAGGAGGAGTATGAACATAATATAATACTTTGCACAAACCAATCTTTCCATGTATTATTAAATTGCCAGGTGACATTTCTCAGCCCTATAACCTGCCTGCCTGCTGGTGGTCAAGCCAAGGTTGCTTTTGTTTCCTGATTGGCCAGACCCATCATGTTGACCCTTCCTGTCTCCCAGCTCCACCTGTTGTTATTATTGGATCAGCTTTCACAGAAACCCTCTCAGTTTCCCAACAAGAATCCCAATAGATAATTTATAAATATTTTTTCCTAAAAAATATACAAACACAGAAGAGCATACACTGAAACAATTACCTCTCAAGAACTGCCTTTTCACACATTTTTTTCATCTCAAGTCTTCCCAGTTAAGGAGACTGGGTAGACAAGGCAGCTTTCTAACATATAACTAAAAATAAATTACTCAGTGTTTTCACAAAATCCACTCTTGCTATATTTAACAGCAAAATCCTCCCCAGGATCTGAGATCATAAGCATAAATTATGCCTTCAAACATGAGTTCTCTGAATTGTTCTTCTAGTACTGATAAGTTCTCTTTCAAAGGTTCTTTCTCCTAATGGGCCTACAGTCGTCTTCTCACGAAGAAGAAAAGCACTAAAGATGTGCAGCAGCTGGACATCTCTGTGGTAAGGTGACAAAAAATTACCATGAGATATCTAAAAAAAACTGTAAACATAGAGAAAGTAGAGCAGTTGCACCTACATGAGCATTTAGAGACAGCAGCTAACAATAACAAATGGTTACAGCAACATTATTTCTACCTTACATGCTCCATGTAGAAAAAGAAACAATTTGTGTTTCTGTTAAATAACATTAAGAGGATATTTATCATCTCAGTAGCATTATCTCACTTCCGTCTGAATTTTTCCCTGCTCCCAAACTCTCAGCATGGCTGCTGATATCCCAAGAATCAAGGCAGAACATGGGCCAAGCCAGCAAGATGAGGGCTCTAAGGAGAGGCTGACCTTTCCCAGGAGATAGAGCACAAACTAATTTCTGTTTTCAGATGTTTCCAAAGCACAGACCCATGTTTGCAGCAAAAGTCACAGAAGTGATCAAGCCTTTCTTGTGAGAGGTGTTTGACAGAATCCCTGCATGACTATGCTTATACAGCTGTTGACAAAAAAATCTCATATATCTATGCCTCTGCATACTTCTCAAGTAAGGGAACAGTTTAAAGCAAAATTTATGTCATATCGTATTTTCCAATGGGACAGCATATATCTCAAAACAGCTTCTTCTTTAGTCTTTCATAGAACAAAAACTTACCCCCATTCAAATATTTAATTCATGATCTAAAGTGTAAGTAAAATGTCTACAGAACAAAAGCAATCCTGTATTTTGTAAAATACTGATAATGCGTTTTAATGCTGAATTACAGGTCAGGTATTGAGTACAAATTATAGATTCCTGGCATTCCTGAAAATAATGTCAGATACATATACATAATTTTAATGACAACAGAAAATATAATGTGTCGAATTCTGCCACTTGCCTCAATCTTTGACAACTGTTGTTAACTAAGATCTATCAGATTACAGTAGGGTATGAAATTTGTCTCTAATGTTTCCCAAGAGCTACATACAGCACAAAAGTAGAAATGAACTGAGTGACTAGAGTATTATATGTTAATTAGGTTTTCTGTCACAGCAACAAAAGTTTATTAGCCAAATTTCATGTTAGATGTGGAAAGGGAAAGGGAAACAGGAAGGAAAAGGGAAAGGGGAAGGTGAAGGGGAAGATGCTGAAACCCAAACAAACATGCATTCCTCTGTCATTTTAAAAGTCAATGAGGTTCAAGCAATTGTCACATAAATTACACTCTTTGACTAAAATTTAAAAAAAAAAAGTAGAGTGTAGAACATTTTACAACCATGATTTATACAACCCTAACAGAATTACAACTAATATTGAGATGGTCAGCAAACTGTTTTTCACATTCAAAACTTCATTTGAACTGTAACAAACAATATTTTTGAGGATAAAAATTAGACATATATCCAAACTTAATACTTCATAATTGTAGCTCTCTTGTCTGTCCTTAGATAGTATAATTCTAAAAAAAAAATCTATTTGAATGTAACTACTCATTAACAGCTCATAATGTAAGTTGTTTTGAAGGTTTGAAATATATGTATGCATGCTACACAATTGAAACTGATTTTGAGGACATATTTTCAGCAACTAATTGTGTCCAAGGAGGCAATAGATTAAAAAATTTGCCAGTATTTCACTTTTTATTTTTCTGTAGCATTTCTGCTTGAATTATTCTGGTTAAAGTTTAAAAAAAGCATCCTTCCTTTTGTTATTTTACAGTGGGACTTATCCTCACACACGAACTTTAAAACAAGGCTGAAAAAGTATCTGGTTGAACAAACTAATACAATTTACCATCTTTTACAAAAACCAATAGATTTAAGCATCAGAAGAGGGCACAAAATATTTGATTAATCCACAGTAAGTATTGAGAATTATTTTATAAAATCACAGTTCTATATATGCAGATTTATATTTGTATAGTCAACTTATGGGTTTCTCCTAATTTTACAATGTTTTCTTAAATTCTGAAATAAATATAGATTAGGAAGTGTAATTGTATTTCAATAGTGAGTTTTATCTCTTGAGAAGTTTCAGTGAACATGGATTTTATTAAGAAGGAAGTAACACTTCAGATAGTTCATAAAGTCACACTCAGAATTTTTATTTTTTTCCACCAGATATTTTTTTAAAAATACACATTGGCCACAACTTCATTGAAAAAATTTCAAGGGTTTGTTTTTGTTTTTTTAATGGAACCATTTTAGATTAAATCTAGAGACATAGAAATAAGGCCACAGCACTGGAAAACAGACTTCTCAGGTGGATTTATTTGCCCGGAATATATGGGTCTTGATACTACTTTAATAATAAAAGAAAAATTCCTAGAAATCCATACACTTTTTTAGAAAATAAATATGAATCATAATATTCATTCTTTTTCTGAAGACTAAAACACAGCAAGAGCATTCTGATCTTGTATAGCACAATTCTGGCCCTGTATTCATTCATTTGTTCAAACCTAAAGACAAAATTAATGCCAAGAACTTTATTGAACTTATTAAAAGAAAAAAATATATTGTATTTCAGCTAGCCTATGACTGCATTTTTCCTGGACAGTGCAACAGACTGTCAATAATAGAAGTGAGAACTTTCCAGCTAGCTAAGCCAGAAAATCTGGAAAACAGTGAAGAACAGAATGGATCTGTATTCTAACATCAAAATGTACCCTCTGGACCTTTTTCCTTTAGGGGAATTAGGAAGGTCAGAATATATTTTGCTTTTCCATTCCACTTCTAGAATTTGGTTTACTGAGTTTTGTACTATCCCAACAAAAGCAATACTGCAAATAAAAATCTGAACTTGTCTCAGGATTCCTTTCAAGTTTGTAACCATAATAACATCATTTCCAGCAAACATGGAAAAATGGGTTATCACTCTGACATGAAAACAAGACCATAAATACCATAAGCACACCAACTGATATTTTTGTGCAGAACTTTACATTATGGCAGCAACTCATATACCCAGTCTGCTGGGTATATGGAAGAAATGACAAATTGCTGAGATGATGCACCATATCTTTTGATACCTCATTGAGTGCCTTAAAAAGTGCTGTACTGCTCCATAGGGGTCAGTCAGCACATTTAGAGGCAGCTAAAATATCCCCAGATTGTGCAGCCTAGAATATTGCCACTGTTGTCAACAATATACTATTCTACAAAAGCACTACTGTTATACTCACAAAAATTGTTTCTATTTGAATACAAATATTTCCTTTCTTCTCCTCAAATAAAAAGTAAAATAAACCAATTTTTCACCACAAAAAGTGTCAGTTGCCTCAGAGTGCTTCTGTGGAAGACAGTGTTACATCTCCCATTTACCTGAACAGCAGCAAAATGTTGCCAACATCAAGTAATCTTGAAAAATCCTAGTCTTCGTCTCAAATGTCTTGAGAATACACGCACAACAAGGATTAAGTTGTTACTGTATATGTTTCATAATATTTTCTGCAAGAGATAGCACTATTTCTCATTTAATGAGCTGTGACATTTGGTGGTGAAATCAAACCTGTTGCTCTAAAGGTTACTGCTATGCAAGCTCTGATGGAGCAAGCAACTGAAAATTTAGATGGATTATTTTTTCCTTCATACTGTGACAATAAAAAATTAAACCTAAAATCTATTCTTCCCTTAGTGCTGAACTGTAGGCATGCACCAGAAAAGCACGACATTTTGAAACCCCTGAGGTATTTTTGAGTGGGACGGAGGCCGGAGCATAAAGCTTAGAGTACTTTTCTTACTCCTCCACCATGGTATGGTTATTACCCTCTCTTACCATGTCCTGAGAGGTGGACAGCAGGTTTGTTGGATGGGTGGGTGGGTGGGTGGGCTGGTGGGTTATCCTTCCACCTCTTCTCTGTGCCTGTCTTCACACAGCAAGGAAGAGGACATTTGTTACTGAGAGGTGGTCTTCCATAGAAGCATTGGTGTTCTTTGGGCTTGATTTTGAGGGCATCAGCTAGGTGGTGTAAGTGTGGAGAAGATCCATCAGTAAGAAAGAAGAGGTGTAGAAGAGGGAGGAAGTAGACATCAAAGGTTTTGTGAAATATCAGTTCAGCATAAAAATACCTCAGAAATCAAGACGGGAGAAAAACAGAAATCACTAGGGGCACAAAAATTGAGTAGATATAGCCTGTTAATCTATAATAAGAAATATGGACAGAGTTGTTATGGAAAATTCTAAGTGGAAAACCTCAGAATTCATAGTTGAAGCAAAAATGCAGCTGTAATATCTGAGTGTTTCCTGGCTAAAAAATTACAAAATGCAGAAAGCACTGGCTGACCAGTCCATGCAGAACACAGATGAAAAATTACAATTTCAGATTGACAATAAAGTTTTTTACCTCTGAAGGAAGGGAAAAAAAGGAAACTTTTCTTGCACCAAAGTATTAAAAAAATGCTATGCAACATCCTCTCCTGCTCTACCACATGGATGTTCATTAGGTGATTTACAAATCAACAGCAGTTATAATATATTTTGCTTAAATGTTCTGAATGAGAAGATCCTAAGGGACTGAAGGATGGCAGTGAAGATCTTTTGTCTCTGTGCTGGTCTTGAATGGAAGTGTTAAAGTTTTCCACAGTATCTGTCATGGTGCTAAGGTTTGTGTTTGTGCTGCACACATTGTTGATAATACAGGCCAGTTTTCATTACTGCTGAGTGCACTGACACAGGGTCAAGTCCTTTTCTGCTCCACATCCCATCAAGCTGACTTGGGCAAGAAGCTGGGGCAGGGAAGGCATCTGCGACCGCTTACTCCAGCTGACCAAGTGGATATTCCATACCACATCAGAACCAGTTCAATAATAAAAACCTGTAGGAAGAAGAAGGGATGGAAGATATTTAGAGTTATGGACATTCAGAATAATGGCATCTGCCTTCCCAGGTAGCTGTTAAGCATGGTGCAGGCTTGCTTTCCTTGAGATGACTGAACACTTGCCTGCCCATGAGAGGTGGTGAGTGAATTCCTTGGTTTGCTTTGGTTGTGGACACAGCTTTTGCTGCTCTTCGACTCTCCCTGCGTGAAAGTGAGCGAATGACTGTGAAGAACTTAGTTGCTGGTTGGAGTCCTAGAAATGCTGACGGATAGATTTTTCTACACAATGTAAAAAGGAAAAATCAAACTGTTTTCTCTAAACCAATTTCTGTAGAAATTCAAAATTTGCATCTCTATACCAAAATATGCTCTTCCCAGATTCAGCTGAGATTTTAATATTAAAAAATTGTATTTGTTTAATTTCAGATATTTCCTGGGGACACTGGTGCATTTATTATTATTCAGGGAATAATAATGATTTGGGGTTTGAGAATTTAGTGGCATGAGGATCAGGCATTCTTAGTCTGCATTTTTCACCTCAACAAGATACAGTATGTCAGAGTACATCTAAAGGGCCGATTTGCAATAACAAAAAAATATATATAAATATATTTTCTACTGCCTAGCCTTCTATTTGCATTACCACACAGGGTTCATTATCTTTAATAGACTAAAAGGATTTTGGAGATGGTGAATCTCATTTAGCGACTAAGTAAAATTAAGATATCTGCAGGGGAAAAATATGGACTTATTTGTGTGTGGTAAAGGTGAGAAAGAATTCTATACATCTCACAAAATGCCAATAGAAGTATGAAGTTAGCAGATGTCTGATCACATGGGCTTTTTTGCTTAGGCTGTGTTTTGGAAAAGTTTTGTTAATAACTGCCAGTAGTACTAATGTTCCTTCAATCCAGCTAGGCACAGCTTTTTTAAATCTATGTAATCTAACAATATTTCAAATCTATGACTGGAAAAGTGATCAGATAAATAATGATATATTAGACTTGCTAAAATGAAACATTTTGTAATGTAAAAGGGAAACCAAGTGGTTCAGTATATCACAGCAAATGCCAGAAACAAACATCAGTAACATTCAAAAAACCCATATCCTAGTTTTCCTGGCAAACATTTCTAACACCAATCAGCTATTTAATACAAGATAAAAGCCACACTAGAGCAAGTCTGCCTGCAAACGGAAATGTTATTTTCTGTTGTGTCTGGAAATTAATACTAACTTTCAAAGATCATTCCTTACAATAGATTGCCTATGTTAGAAAGGAAAGAAAAGGAAAAAACCCAAAAGCAACAATAAAAAGACTTGTAAGGAATTCAGAGATTTTCTTTTTTGTTTCTTCTTGTGTCTTCCAACAATAACTCCAGCAGAAATATATTTGCAATCAACTTGCAGAAAGGCAGAAAAAATGCAACATGAATTTAACTGATGGCATGGTTTTGAAAATTATACTGTAAACACAAAGGCGGCTTTCCCAGAACAACATATAAATTGGATCCTTTCTAAATTCCCAGAGTGGTTCAGAGGAAAGCTATCTGTATGAAACAAGTATCCAGTTCTTACTGTTGAGTCAACTTACAACATTCAGCAAAAAAGCTTTTGAAGAATTTACAATAAGTTGGAAGGCATCCAACAATTACAGAAAGAAGAAAACTTAACAAGAGGAAAAAAGTTAAGTGTGAATACTACTGTTTCCAAGCAATGCATTCTGTCAACATAGACAATGGTCAATATATAGAGGCATATGTTTCATGTGTTGACATACATAGGAATGCATGTATCAACTTATAAATTAGTATGGGGAACAAAGCTGGATAATGATTACTTACAAAAGCAGACAATAATGCAGACTGGATTCATAATTAAATATAACATTTATGTATGACATACCATACCTCTCAACACTAGTGACTGCAGACAGAATATTAATTTGCAAAAGAGTTTAGACTTCGGGATAATTAGAGACAGAAGCAGAGATGATCAGCTAAGGTATCACAGAAACAGCAGAAAAATCATTAAGAAGCAGAAACCATGGATATAAACAAAAAATCATCCTAAAATAAGAGAACAAAACCAAATCTTAATTATCTTTTTGCACAGAGGTGCTTTAAAGCATATATTTGCAGGAGTTTTAGGCATACTAAATCAGAAAGAAAAAACATTTATACCCAAGAGCCAAAAATCTCACCAAAACCCACACATATCTATAGGCCTTATAGTCTTTAAAATTATGGAACATGATTTTTTTCACCTATGTAAGATACACCATGAAAAATTTTTTTTAATTGACCCAGACTAGTAAGAAAATAGCATAAATATTTTTTAAATCCTCTCCAAAATGTATTTCTTCTACCATCCTAACAATAAGATTTGTTATACTGCACCTCCAGTTGCAAAAGACAGACTTAACACACCCACTTCAAAAATAAAATAATAAAAAAAGAAAATTAAAAAAAGAAAGAAAGACTAATTACTCCATTCTTTATATTTATGTTTATGTCTTATTAGTCCTCTCAGAAAAGATCTCTCCATGTATTCCTTCCTTTTACTGGAAGGAACAGGTTCAATTAAATAATTTGTCCAACCAGCAAAAGACATTAACCAGAACACTGTGTTTGCTGAAACCAGTTGTAACATCCACAATTCCAAGACTGTCGGTTAGAAGATTCTTGTGTTATTTTCACCCCTTCCCACAAAGGATATAGCTCTTGGTATCTAAAAAGCAGCTGCTATTTTAAAAATCTTACGAATTTAGAGACTTAAATGGTTTCTAAAGCAGACAATATATTGATGACTACCTGCAGCCCAGGAAGGCTTCAAACAGTTTAAAACAGGAGTACTCACACCTGGAATAGGTAACATGAGAGTTCCTAGATAAAAGAAATTCAAGGAGTTTGAATGGTTTGGCAAGTTGCTGGAATAAACAAGATCTCTATAACACAATATATCAAAACCCAAACTAACATTTTGGCTGAAGTATAATGCATTCAAACTTGGGATAGAGCCACTTACAGTGTCATAAAAAATTGTAATAAATTTTAAGAAATTGTAAGAAAACAAAACCAACAAAACAAAAACCCAAACAAACAAAACCCCCCAAAACCACAAACAAGTTAACTCCAGTAGCGGAGTCACTAATTCATTAACTCCTTAATATGATGGTTTCGAAAAAAATCCCTCTAGGAGGTTGCATGTCAGATCCACAGAGAGCCTTCCAGTAATGATTGCTTCCTCACATTCAGAAACACAAGCCTAAAAATCTTGCCCACGCTCACAAATATTTGATTTTAGGAGACAGATTCCACAACTCCAGAAGGTCTGCTTTGTCACATTGCTAGAAGATCTGTTTTATTAGGGAAGAGTAAATCCCCAAAGACTGAGCAAACACGCCCTTCCTAACAACATTTCTCCAGATAGCTGATATACTTCAAGCTGCAAACACACATCTATGTTTTCATTAGGTTAATGCACATAAGCACATGTTTGCTTTAACAGAAGTCACAACAGGTGATTTTGTCATCATACTTCAGGATGAAATGGCTTTTCTCCTTTTGACACAAATTTTAGCATTAGGAGTTCAATCTATAATGTTAGTCACAACATTGTCTACTTAGCAATAAGCATTTGAACCCAGTGTTTCCAAAAGTACCATCCCAATTCAAAGACTACTGCAAAATCCTAGGAGTAAGAAAAAAAGGAGGACCTAGCCAATCCATTTTATTTACTTTTGCACAAAGGAGTTTAGTTGCCCTGCAGCAAGGTAGGAAAGAGGATTCTGTACCCTCCCGACATTGATTTCAATGCCAGTTAGGATATTAAAAGAACGGCACTTGTGACTCAGCTGCACTGAGCTATTTTTGTGATGAAACAGTGTAATAAATCCAGCTTAATTTAATGGGTACATTTTGCTTACAGCTAATACTTGTTACTGACAGAAACTCAATTCTAAGTTCTTTAGGCAAGAGACTATCTTTTCCACAACATATTTTTAACATGCAGGAAAAAAAGGTTGAGATTCACAACAGAAACAACAGCAGCAGACAGAACCCACTTGTGAATCAGCCTGACATTTGCTCTAGACAGCTATTTCAGAAAATTACTGTTTAACTTTGGGTCACCCAATTAGACACATAGTACATACGTACAGAGAGAATCCCTGGTGACTTTGTATCTTGTCCAGAGCAGGCAAATGACAGGTTCTTCTGGATCAAATTTGCCAATGAAATATTTTTTGCAGACTTCAGTGATGGAGACAAGGGAAAATAATGAAAACGCCTCTTCCCAGGCAGTTTCTCCATTCTTGCTCTCAATCACTTTTGAGAGTTCAACATTTCATTATCAAATGTACCAACTACAATTTAATTAGTCAGCAAAGCCTAGGCACACAAAACTAGTCTGATAAGTTTGGTATTATGAAGAGTTAGATATTGCTTCACTTTATGGAGCTGTAAATAGGAATGTTACTCTTGTCAGCCTTTTCTAAATTAAATATGACAGCTTTGATCTTTTATATGAAATATAATATATCAGGTCGAACAGCTGGATAAGCTAGAGCTTTAACCACTTACAAGGTTTTGTGAAATATTAAATCAGTAATTTATTTACCATATCAGCTATATGCTTTACAGTTGCAGTCAAAAAACCTCAAAGCTTGAATAGATCTCATTTGTAGAAGCCAATATATACTTGTGCATGTAGGACAGTGTGTTTATGTATCAACACATTTATAATATGTACAAGCAATGGGGGATTTCATGTATCCACATATACACATGTACTTGTGAATACCATCTCTCACCTACACATGCACAGAAATCACTGAATGAAGGGTGAATGAATCATCCTTCCACAAATTCCTGTAAAACCTNAGAGGCTACCTGAAACAGAGGCTGGACAGAGTTAAAGGAATAAAGTAGCTATTTATTAAAATGTCCTTCAAAAGATACAGCTTAGGCAGTACAAGAGCCTGGCTGTGGCTCTATCCAAGATGGATGCAAGATGGACAACCAGTCACAAGTCTCACATTTTTATAAGTTTTGGTCCATTTACACATTGGGATCAATTGTCCAATTACAGTTTCAGGTTATGAAGTCCCATCCTCCCAGTCTGCTCTCCTCAATTCGCTGTTGTTTATACCTTTTGGGCCTGAAGCTGTAACAGTGTCCTTGGTTCTTGGGCTGGAAAAGGATTGTTTCGTCTAACTAAACTGTGGAGAGAACTTGTTAACACTTTATATGAACTTCAGAGTCACGCACTAAGGCAGTACAAAATCTGAAAAATAAGAAAGTTAAAACTTAAGGCATCACCATTAGTTGGGATCTGCCATGATCTAGTCCAACAGCCTGACCACTTCAGGGCAGACCAGAAGTTAAGTCCATTATGAAAAGCATTGTCCAGATGCCTCTTTTAAAGAGATTGACAGGAACAGGGCATCAACTTATGGTCTTGTTTGTACCTTAATTCAGGCATAGGCAATTCTTTTAGTTTGATCACAACATGACGGCAGCAGCATGGTTGTCTTTTCCTGGCTGCTTACCTGCCAGGCAGCCTGATGCTTGTGCTGGTGGCTGGCTTTGTCTCTTCCCAGGGGCAGGACTTTGCACTTCGCCATGGTGAACTTCTAGGGCCCCCTGCCTTGGCAGGGTTGGGTGGTGGAGAGCAGCACCAAGTCGTGACTCCAGGCAGGGGGAGGGAGTTGGCAGTGGGCATAGTGAGGCTGCACAGGCTGGTAGGAGAGCAGAGAACCAGAGTGTGGGGGTAGAGGCTGGCATCATGAGTGTCCTGGGTGATGATGAGCTGTGGGGCGCAAACAGGACCTGAACACCCCCCCATCCCCCCACCCCGCTGGAAATATCTGCCCTGGGCCTGACTACAGGAATGGGCCTGGAGAAGGCCAGCACTAGCCTTCAGACAAAAAGAGCACAAAAAGAGTCTGGAACAACCTGGCACATATAGAAGGACCTCTCTGTAAACATCCTCACCTACCCATCAAGAAAAGCAAAAAACATGAGGACAGCAACACCACAAGCCCTGTTCATAACACTGAGACTTCTGTAGTTTTCATGCAATTATTTTATTTGAATAATTTGATCCGGAGGGCTGGTTTGGTCAGCACCCAAGACACACTCCAAGGTGACCGGTGCCGTGTCAGCCTCTTATTAGCTGGAGAGGTGTAGGGCTATTTGTCCTTCTCTGGCCCACAGCAGAGCCTTCACTGCCCCAGCTGGAAGTGGAGGGGCTAAGTACAGGCTACCCCACCTCCTGCTGAGTCTCTTTGTGCTCTGCAGGGATGGCAGTCACAGCAAGGGAGGGGCTTCTGGTTATCTGCAGTTAACATAGACCCCGTCCACTGGCTGTGGAGGAGGCGTTGGGGAGCTCACTGTCACTGGGTCTTGCAGCACTGCTGAAGGAGGCTGGGATGGGACTGGGATTCTCCATGGAGGTAGCAGGGCCAGGGACACATGCAGGCTGCTCCCTTGCCCCTGGTGGGACAGGTGGCCTGCCAGCCTAGCAGACGACAGCCTCTGATGCACCATTGCACAGCCATGAGTGCACGCTGTTGCACAAATATCACCATGGCAAAGTTCTTCAGCTCATGATGCACACAGGACTGCAGGATCTGGAGGAGTGTTGGGTGGCTCTGGAAATTGTTCATCCAGTTCATGGCCTGGAGGTTGCCCACAGGATGCCTGGACACCCTTTCTGAAGCCCACCATTCGGGTGTTTCTTTTCCTTTTCCTCTTCTCTGCAATATAAAATTTGTCAGCTTAGAGAAGGACATTCCAAGTGTAACTGTGGTCTTATGCAGCATACTGTGTCTTGTGCCCCAAGGACAAGAACATATTGCCTAGATCTCTAAGCCTGCAAAGCTCCTTTCACTCCTTAAGAAAATTTATTTCTTCTCATTCCTGGGCCTGGCAGGCCCTGCTCTCTCAGCAGTGAAGGCACCACAGGGTACTTGTGCTGTGTGGAGGAGTGGCATCTGATCATCTTCCTAGTGAGCAGTGTTCAACACAAGGTACCCAACAAACTCTGCCAGCCCACAGGAAACAAACAGAGCTTACTTAGACAGCTTAATTATGGGG
>VZDJ01000998.1:194943-213543 GCA_008694505.1 Cyanoderma ruficeps | reverse complement strand
AAGAGGAGTATGCTCCTCTGCCGAAGCAGGACCAGGAAAAAGAGGAAGTGCCTCGGGAGACCTGGCTTTTAACCCCTTGTGTCCTCAGAGGCGTGTCCAAACTCTCAGTGGCCACCACAGATGCCAATATCCAACCTGGCCATTGATTGGTTTGACCTGGGTTTCCTTAAAAAAAACTTCACTTCCACCTCAAACCACGACAGGCTTAAAAAAATGAAACACTATTTATTAAATGTACATCAATGTGCCATTCTAATTTAGCTTTTTTGTAATACTTCACATAATAATACTGAGATACTGGGGTGCATTTTCACTTTTGTACAACCTGTCAATTCCATCTTAAGGCTTTTTTGTTTCTGCTGTGAGTATCATCCACAGCCTCAGTTCAGTACCATCTGCTATACACCTTATGACTCCCAAACAACAGCCTTTCCCTTCAAAACAGCAATCATTTGGAGTCATAAAATCCCCTACTGTGTTGGTATAATTTGGGAGGCATCACACAATCACAAATTTCATTCAATGTTTCTCGATCAACTATTTTACTTACTTTTTCTCCTTTTTTATTAGCATTTGAGCATTCTAGATAGAATTGGTCTCTTTTTTCCTGCTGATTTGATAGTGATAAAACATGCAGGAGAGACAGCATATTAAATTTTTCTGTGCTGTGATACTGTCCTGCTTAGATGTTTATGAAGACTTGTCACCTTTCTGAAAACACTTGTCATCGGTTCCCCAGTTCTTAAAGACAAGACAAGAGATAAGGGCAAATTCCAACACTGAGGTGGCAACTGGCTTGAAGACAATTGAGTGAAGACAAAGATAAGCAATTTTTTTTTAAATGTCCTTAGAAACAATGTTTCAGATATTTCAAACACTCAGTCTTGATCTGTCTGAAAGGAAATTATCCCTTTTAGAAATTTTCCTTACATTTGAAAAAAGCCTTTCACAACCCTGTAGAATCTTCTAAATTGAAAAATCAAAGTTTAGTTGCATTTTCAAAATGGCTCCAAGAGCATATCATGGCTCTGTGCTAAGGCAGTACTAAACCTTGTGGAGCCAGAGTGAAGCTGAGATGTGTGTGGTACAGGTACACAAGTTGTATCTGAAGAAGTGAGTTTGCACCAGAAACATGTAGCAGCTCTTGCAAAGACCTTCATATGATAAACAGGGTAAACCAGCCTGTAAAGTAAAACCAGACTGTGAAAGGACTGATTCCAGAATCCAAGCTAGCTTCACTAGCTCTTGTTTTTCCTGTGGTCTGCCCTGCAAGCCATCCACACACAAAGTGCTTGAGAGCTTTGCTTAGTTTTCATTAGTACCCAAAGCATATCCTAGCTTTGTAACTGTGTGCAAACTGAGATTTTCCTGTTCCACAGTTCAGCATCACAGAGCACAAGTACTCAAAAGACTAGACTGCATTGCCGTATAATTAGGAGTGTTGCTATCACAGGGCAATTCAAATATCCCTGGCACCCATAATATTTAATTTTCTTTCGTTTGCTTATTTATGCAGGAAATTATTAAAGCAAAAATTAAATGAAAATTGACTCCAGCTATGCTAAAAATGTAAGTAGTTTCTCAACTGTTTAGTCAATTCCTGACTGAAAATACACTGTATTTTCTGTGTATTGCAAAAAGAGAAGGGCATAACAAGATTATTAATTAAGACATTGTTTGAGGAGATATGAATAGCTAAGCTGACCTTGTCTAATTGAAAATAACCACAACTTTGGCTATGGTCCAGGAAACTTACTTACAAAAGCCAACAGTAATCAAGAGTGTTTGGATACAATATACATAAAATTATGATGGCACAATGTACATCTGGCTGGGGCTTTTTTTTTTTTTANTTGTTGTTACACAACGAGTTTGCTACAACACAGAATTAAGAGTTTTGTACTTAATCATGAACTATTCCATGTCACATACAGGTTCATAGGTCTGTACAAGTATTCTGCTCTTATAGGATTACAGAATGGCTTGGGTCGGAAAGAACTTTAAAGATCATTTGGTTCAAACTTCCCTGCCATGGGCAGGGATGCCTTCCTCTAGACCAGGCTGCTCAAAGCTCCATCCAACCTGGCCTTGAACACTTCCAGGGATGGAGCCTCCACAACTCCACAGACAGAAGTGCTGAAAAACTGAACTAAACTATGTTTATATACGATAACTTTTCAAAGATAATTTCCCTTCAGCAGTGAGTTTTTTACCAAGCTTCAGGACTCAGCAGTTCACCATTTAATTTGAAGATTTTTGAGGAAGCAAGTTACTACTACATGCTTTAAAATTAATTGCAGCCTGGTCCTCTTGGGCAATTTCAGAGTCATCTATGGCCCTTAACATCACTTGCTCTTTATCTTTCACTTCTTGTTCCAAGGCATTAATATGTATCCTATATTGCTTCAGTAGTTCTTTCCTTTCACGTCATGAGTTAATTTTTTTTCTGAGAATAAATACTTCTTGTTTAACCTTCTGATAGCCCTATTAAATGAACATGCAGCAGGAGATAGCAGAGAAATAAGAAACTATATGTTAGAATCAACAGCAAAAAAAAAAATCCCCTTGATAACTGCAGTCAAAACCATTCAGAATATGAGCTGGGAAGGCAATTATACAGAAGACATTTTGGTCTTTGTGCAAAAGATGAACTTTGTTAAGTCTCTGTGTTGCACTGTCTTAACTTGAATTATTTCATAATCCATTCAGATTTGTCTGGTTCAGTAGAAACTTTATAAAAATTCATCTTACTTTCAGCCACAGTGCCAGAAAGAAACATGAGATACTTCAGGTCCATGACTTTGTAACTATATTTACACCCTATTTTTTTTCGTACATGTATTAGACCTCCTAAATAGAGCGTAAACAGGGACTATACAATGTGTCACTTTACAGCAATAGACAAACTTAGTAGCTGTATATTTTCTCTGGAAGATATAAGGTTCTCATACTTAGCATCTGAAGAACACTGTTTAAAGCAAAGAACATATTAAAATCACTTTTTATTTACCTGACTTTGAATATGAGTTAATCTTTTGATCTCTATAAATTGAAATGCTATGTTTTAGGAGGTGGTTCTCTCTGACTCAGAATTCACAAGCATACTTGCATGAATGCAAAACAAGTGAAAGAGAATTCTGCACACAATGAGGCAAATCACCACACTGATAAAGCCCCAATGTCATCATCACATTGATGGAGAACATAGGAGCTGGTGATAGGGGATAAAGAAAATTGCATAGAAGGGTTTGTAGAACAGGTGGAAAACAAATAAGCAAACAAAGAAAACACCAACCGAAACCAAAACAGAACAATCTAACTTAACTTGTGATTATATTTAATGCTCAAAACCATAAATTTCCTTCTTTAATTTCTTTTTTACCAATTTAAAAATATGGAAATCCCTTCTGAAAAGAGGGCCACCTACAGAATAATTTATATTATGGATGAATTCTACTGAAAAAGTGATAATTAAAGCAGGAAACATTTCTTTTGTGTCAGCTTCAGAACAAATGTAAACTGTTCTGTCATATGTCTTTGGTCCTTCTGAAAGCGGAAAAAGTAGGGAGAAAAAATCATCTTTATAATTGTAAACAAATCTCTCTCTCTCTCTCTCTGCTCAATTAAAATTTAAATTAAGTGGAATAATTGTACATATGGCATGCATAACAACAGCAATAACATCCTATTCAATTCACTAAAATGGAAATCTTCTCCTGACATTAATGGTATATTATGTCACCAAATTTAAAAAATTGGATTAAATAAAAGGCAAAAATACAGTCCCTTATGAAGCCTTATACAATGAAAAACTGAGTACCTGACAGGATCTCAGGAAATATGTTCATGACTGTAAGATGGCCAAAGGCTTGGAAAGGATGACATTCATCTGATAGACCTGTTTCCTGGTGCATGCAATAAACTTCTCCCAACATAGGGCATGCAAGATGCGATTGCAATAACACCAGATCTTTAAGCTTCATAAACTCAAGATCCCAAAACATCAGGAAAGAACTACAAACAAATTTTGAGTCACATAACATTAAATTGAATGTCGTGATATCTATGATTAAAAGATAAATTATTCAAAAGGGCTGTTAGTAAGACTCTGACACCAAACATTTTTGTGATGGTTGCAACTGGCTACCAAAAATTCTGTAATTCTGTCACAGATTAACATAATATTTTTGTTTACTTGGAACCTTGGCACCAGTATGAGAATTTTCAGTCTATTTTGCATACAGAAGTAGTCCACTTCTCAACAAAAAGACCTCAGTTCCTTGTCAATTAGAATGTTACAAAACAATACTCCAAAATTCATGTACATCATCAATGGATATCTTATTCCTCAGTATGGGTAGCTGACTACTGTGTCATATATCATTAGGCCTGAGCATTACAATATTTTCTTTCTTGATGTCCACTCTTACTAATTTCTTTAAGCTGTAGGTAATACAGGTTCTAGGAACAGCTGATAATATTTACCTTTTAAAAAGGTTTTTAACTGATTTAAAACTTACCCAATTGCATTTTTAAATAGAAATTAAAAAAAGACACTGTTCCATCTAAAAGAAAGAATGACAAAAATTACCAGAAATTGTTTTTAATCAGCGTTAGATAGGCAAAAAATACTTATCAATTTAACCATACTTTGATGGCTTGGGGAAAAGAATAAACCATTCACATGGCCTTTTTAATTCAGATTTTTCCAGGAGTTTTTACAATGTGAAACACATTTCTAGTCTCATCAAAATTGGAGATTTCAGCTTTCATAAAAAGATTTTATTACAACTCATAGATAACAAGCATCCAAACTGCAGTTTGTTGGTTTCACAGAATTTTTTTTTATTGAAAATTTAATTCTAATTCTATATATACAAAAACTGTTGCCCTAAACATGACTTGAAACTGATTCCCTTTTATTCTAATTACTTTATATTTTTTTGGTTTGATTTGAGATTTTATATTTGAGACTTTTGATATACAAACCAGCTGCATTCTTCAAATGCACAACATGATCCTCTAGATGTGAGAGCTGAAAGAGAGAGAAAGGAAAGGAAGGGTTTATAGAAAAGGACATACTACTTCATCACCCAGTCAGTCTTCATTGATTAGGTTATGGTCAAGTCTTTACTTCTTCTACCTCTTCTGAAATAGTGATTTCTTCTTGAAGATAAGTTGTACTTAATTTTCTGAAGCAAAGAAAGACATAGTAGGCATGGAAACAAAAAGTTACGTCCTTTAGGGAAATGAGAGTCCAATGTCTACAGCAAGTTAACATAAAAATATCTGATAGACACTTCATGGTTATTCAGAAATAGCAGCCTAATAATTATGCAAATCAAACCTTTCTCAGTCAGAGTGCAGGGATTTACATAATTGAGAAATAAACATACAATTATGGGTCAGTGATGGCACAGCATCAGGGTACTTGAGAGGAAATATCTCAGTATCACTGTATTTAAACCAAAAATACAGAGTAATTGAAGGACGATAGATGTAGCACATTAAGCCTAAGTCTACAGAAATATGAAACCCATGAAAAATTTCATTCTATGCACCAGAATAAAGTACAAATCCTAAGCTGCTAAAAGCCTACACAGCTTCACTGATTGAAATGCAGCTATATAAATTTCAGTAGCTAGGAACAGAGCATGGGTAGAATAAGTCAGTGTGCTATGCAATCAAGATAAGGACATGGAACCAAGATAAAAGTTCTTAGAGAATTACAGCCTTTCCCATCCCCACCTTCCCCCCATCTCTCTGTTTTCTCAGAAGAATGAATTTGTTTGGAATCAGGGTTACCCCTAATGTTATGAAGACCTGATCAATGCCCTACCAGTACTGAAGGTGCAAGTGGAGCAGCAGTCCCACAAACTCTCTGCTTATGCTACACATCAGCACACACACAAACTTAGTGGCAGATGCTTGGGCAAAACCTTTTCACCCAAAGATGGAATTAAATAATATTTTCTGGTGTAATCTTCCTCCAGTTACAACAGGTAAGTGTCTGGCCTATTTAGTTTGATTTTAAATTTCACAAATGCATAAAAAGAATGTTTGAAAGTTGAATACTATTTTTACCTTCTTTTAATTTCATTAAGAGAAAGCAGGAAAAAATGCCTGTAATAGGAAAAATGAACCTGTCGCACTTGTCCCAACATTATTAAAAAGACTAAAGACTTTGTTAGAGGCCTCAGAACAGAGTATGAGCTAATTTTCAGCTAACAAGATTATGTGATTTTCTGTGTATCTCTTCAGACCCTGAAAGTTTGGACCTCTATTTCTGTTTGTGATTTTCGGATTTGTCTTTTCTTCAAGCAAGAACTTCACTACGGTTTTTCAGTTCAATTATCCTACTTTCTAAATTATTTAGCTTCCTGCCAAACATTGCTTACAAGTCTTTTTTTTTGCTCATGCTGGAGTCAATGCCATGGGGCCCTTGAGTGTCAATCAAGAGAAGGGAATTAATGAAGTCACATAAACTTGTCAGATGTTACAGACATTTCTTAAACCATGCAGCAAAAACAAAGAAAAGGGTGCTAGACTTAAGACAGAAACCAGATTACAAAAACGCACACACAGTCTGTATTTGTTCGCTGGAACAGGGAGCTGGAAGAACAGGGAAAGATTTCCCTGAGTGAAAGATTATTATTAACCTTTGGTGGCACCTCATACATTATATCACAGAGGATGTCGAGATTCCCAGTTTGAGAAAAAAAGCTTTGTCCATACCTTTAGCATTTGTTACTTTTCCGTTGAAATATCTTCCACATACTTAGCCAAAAGAGGTCTGTCTTTTAATTCATCTGGTTGCTTAATTGATTGATTGTTGTGCAAAAGCCTAAATAAACCCACAGGATGATTTCTGTTTAGGTAGCTGAAATACATCCAAAGGGAACTGAAATAATATTATCACATCAATGATGAATGTAGTGTCAGGTTCATATTGGGTTTTTTGCTGTGTGTAGTCTGTTTCCAACCTGCTGGGTTACAAGAAATTGTCTCAAAAATCTTTGTTTTCCTCTGTCCAGTTTCCCTTTCAATTGTTATTTCACAAGCAGTTAGAAAAACACAACACAAACGCATCACAGAAATAACACTTGTTTAAAAAAGTTCAACCAAAATGTGTGTGTTCTCATTTGCCAATATGAAACATATACTTCATAATATAAACTATGGTTATAATAAAAATATGATCAAAATACTTCTACAATGCAGACTCAGAAAATATAGTAAGTATAAAACAAATTAATGACTCAAAGTGCCACATTAAAACAGAGAATGTGTACCATACAACACATGAGTTAGGCTTTATTTCAGCATTGATTTTGAAAGGAAGGTATTCTCTCTTTTTAAATTGAAACAGCTTTTTTTTTTTTAATAAACAGAATTTAAATACAAGAAAGATATTTTAATGCCTGTGGTATTCAGTGACTTCCCACTGGCCTTATACTAGTGCTTTCTTCCTCATCTTTATATGACTTAATCTTACTAAGTTGAATGTTTCTGCACTAAATTTTGCAGAAGCTATTATTTATTTTAGCAGAAACTATAAATTAAATCTATTTCTACTCTTATATGAAAGCTCCTATAAAACACTTGTTTTACTTTCATTCAAGATGGTTTGAAAACAAAATATACTCCAGAACTGAGTCCAAAAAACCTCTCTTCTCCTTAGCTGCACAACATACATGTAAGGACCCTGGCAACCTTTAGTTCATATATTCATAAAATCATGGAATGGTTAAGGTTAAGGTTGGAAAAGACCTCTAAGATTGTTAAGTTCAACTGTTTAACTAACGCTTTTTGTGGACCCTTCTTTTCTCCAGGCTCAACAATCCCAGCTCCTTCAACTGCTCCTCATGTTGCTGGGTGAAGGATTGCTTGCCCCTAGTGGGTTAACACAACGATAACTTTACAAAATCATTAGGCTATGGAACTACACCTTCAAAAGTTGCAATAAACATTGACCAAGGAGAGGAATAAGAAACTACACTTCATTGAGCTAAGGACTCACAAAATAATGAACTAGACCAGATGTGTTAACTTCTCTCCTAATTTGGAAAAATAACACCAATTCATCATGTGGTCAGACACACCTGTGAGTTGGCTGACCACCAGAAGAGATCACCAACACCCCCAAGACAGAAGAACCTATAGGCTGATGGAAGGGAATGTATGTGTTAATAGCTTTGGAGAAATCATTGTCACATATACGTTTCTTCTGGGAAAACCCATGAATATGTATGTAAAATATAGTATGCAAACAGCAGCTTTTTCCATACTCAGCATGAAAACAGGTGGAGCTATTCCCTGTGCGTGTGGTGTCACAATGAAGAATGCCCTGCTCCCAAATACAAAAATTATAATCTTAAGAAGTTTGCTTTTTTCTGGTTTTTGACAACACTCATAGAACTTATACCCCCTACTCTTCCCCAGCTTTGATGACCTTCTGCAAACTTGCTCCAGCACTTCAAAGTCTTTCTTGTAGTGAGGGGTCAAAAACTGAATATAGGATTCAAGGTACACTGGTGCCAAGTACAGGGAAAGGATCCCTTCCTAGTCATGCTTGACACACTATTCCTGATACTTGCACTAACAATGGCAACGTAAAAATATTACTTAGCTTCTACACTAATTAAAAGCTATAAATATTTTTCTTATCTTGGTTTTCATATTGCTGTAGATTTTGCACACCTCCTTAATAAGTACATAGCATCAGCAGCAGTACCAGGCTGCTGGACAAAAGGAAAAACCTCCACAGCTCCAACAGTAGTAGCAATCAACACCTTAACAGTAACATATGGGAAAGACAGTGAAAGTACTGGAAATTAACACTAAAAGCAGATTTTAAATTACACCTTGAAAGTTTTTTAATTAAAAGGACAAACTAGTTTATTACTTCCTGGTGACTGCTCCTGGCTAATTTTTTTAAGACAAGCAAGATGTGTGGTTAAGGTTTACTGTACTTAAACAAGCTTACATTATTCAAACAGGTGGAGTTATAAGGTGGATTAGGAACCCACAATTTAGTAACAAATTTCCATTTCCTGTTTGGTGACATCAAAATAATGATACTGATCTTAACAAAACACTTGATTCTTTTGCTCCAAAATGCACTTCTGTAACAAACTGATTAATTTCTGAGAAGTGGAAAGTTTCACTGTACGTGCTTTATATTTTTCTGTTCAAAAGGAAAAAAAATCTAACATTTAACTGACTAATCACATTCACTCTGAAAAATGAAGAGTTCATAAAATAATGTTTCTAACTGATATTTGTATTTATCATTGTACTGGATTTGGCCAGGATGAAATTTACTTTCTACACAGCACCCCTTTGGGTGCTATGCTCTGTATCCATGGCTAGAACACAGCTGGTAGCCCACCTGTGTTTCGTTTATTGCTGAACAGTGCATGCTTGCACAGTATTAAGGCTTTCACACAAATTAAGATTCTTAAACAGAATTATAAGACATTTAATTTTCATAGAACCATAGGACATGCTGAATTGCAAGGGACCCATCAGAATCATCAAGTCCAAGTCCTGGCCCTGCACAGGACACCACAAGAGTCACACCATGTGCCTGAGAGCATTGTCCAATACTCCTTGAACTCTTGTCAGGCTGGTGCAGTGACCACTTCCTGTGGGAGTTTGTCCCAGTGTGCAAACATCTTGTGGATGATAAACCTTCCCCTGATATCCAACCTAAACCTCCTGTGGCTCAATTTCATACAGTTTCCTGGAGTCCTGCCACTGGTCATTATTCTGAGGGTGGGAGAAGGCGTATGTTTAAGGTTTGAGAAATATTTAAGAATATCCATATAGATATCCCTTCACAAACTTATAAACAAGCACAAGGACTTACCTTTGAAACTAATTCAAAATCTCAAAAAATATCATCTGACTTTAAGGTGGAATATTTCATGATGGCAACACAGTAAACATGAAGAATATTTTGAGATACTGGAGAATTATTCCATGGGCTTTCACATAAAAATTTTCATCATGCAAAAAGAGCTGCTTCAAAATGAAGCACATTCATTTTTCCTTATTGAAAATAAGTGAATGAAGTACTTGTGGAAAACTGAAATCAGAATATGGAGACCCCTAAAAGTTCTGTGTAGTAAGAAACTGGTTAAAATGTGAACCATGTGACTTCCCCTTGATAACTTCTAACATGATGAGAAGAATCAAGATTTGTCAGTAACCAAGATGATGGAAAATCACTAGTGTGGGCATCCATAGAAAACCAGCACATTCTTTGTACATACTTGAATATGTGACAAAACTAATCTTGCTCCACACAGCAGTGCTGAAACACATACATTGTTCAGCATGCTGGATGGCAATTTATTCACCAACATAAAATACAAAAAGAAAGAATGAAAGAACAATTTTTTTTTAATGGTGGTGGTGGCTATTACTCAAAACAATAAGGCAGTGTAGACATCCTAGAATCAATGCAAATACCATGAAGAGAGAACTGTAGATCTTACAGACTAGATGAGAACTGTTTAAGAATGAACAATGTTTCCGATGATATGCATTAGAGAATTATGCATAACGACAGGGAAAGAAATCTATTTAAGGGCAACCTTGGTACAGAACAAAACAAATGCTGACTAAACGAAAATAAAAAGGGAGAAGGAAGTTTCTAATTGTCAGAATACAAGGCTTAACAACAACATTTGAGAACACTGATAGCATGAACCTGGGGAAAGGATATTATGACATTTCCCATTCTGCTTGACAAGGAAATGCATTCACAGATTTTGAAAAAAGTTATGTCTATCAGAAGGTAGGTTGATGGAGCAATTTTTGCAATAAGACATGAGTCTTACCACAAGAACAAAAAAATGTAATTTAAAAAAAATATACTTAGAAGTTAGCATAAGATAATTTTATCATATAAAACTATAAGGCTGGACAATTTTAAAATAATGATAATGAGTAGCCAGCTTATTCAACATTCAGTTAAGACTAGGCAATCAAGTCAAGAAATACAGTGAAGAATGTGGTGAATAAATTACAAACTTGATCAGCACGTTCTCTTAATGCCTTGTAAGTTTGGTACGACACCTTAGAGGATTTTTTGTTAAACAAAAATCATTCAGCATGTGGCATTAACACCAATGTTGGTTTACAAAACAAAAATAAAAATACTTCCAATAGTCAGTAAAAGAAGAAAACAGCAACTTCTGACTTTAGATAATAGAGCACTTGTTCTGCTACTGTCTATCCATCTATATCAATATAGATATTGTATATAGATACTGTGGCTGCTTTCTTTTGATATCTTCAGAATTTTTCACTAAATATATTAGTGGTATCAAATTATACCCTCTTTTATGAGAAAGAACTACATTTTCAACATCAAAAATGACAAGAAAATAGTAGTTTTCTAAAGCAGCTAAAAATGCACGGAAGATACCTGTAAACTCAGGGGAGAAAAAAAGAAAGAAAATAGATATGGTCTAAAAGGCATGGTTGAAACAAATAGAATATTAATGAATTTTTTTTAATTGTCAAGGAAAATAATAAAATGATCTTGTGGAATTTATGCATCAATTACATAAGTCAGGCTACATCCTATATGACATTAAAGCTGTGGCAATAATCACACACTTCTCTGTTTTTTCCTATCACATGATAATTTCTGCAGATCTCTCCATGTAATTGGTGTGGAAGGGAGAGAGAGTAGGGGATTGCTCACATTTCTGAAAACAAATCTCAGCTTTCAAGCTAAATCAACAAGTTTCTGAAACCTAGCAGAAGAAAAGTTACTAAGAATAGTGCTTCAAGTATTCTAATGAAAGTTGGCTTCAGTGAGACAGAGTGAGACACTCTACACAAGTGAGAAAGCACAGAGGATGCCCATTTGTTGGACAGCAGGGCCTGCAAGATAATTTGGCTAGAAATCAGTCCGAGAGTATTTACATGTACTTACACTTACAACTTATTATGAGTCACTTACAACTTATTATGAGTTACAATCACTAGAATTAGAAGTACTACATAGAATCTGTGGGATAATCACAGCTTATTAACCTAAAGACGTTGCCCCATAGAAATGGAGGGAACAGTAGTAGCAAATGTGCAAGCTGGAGGCAAAGTGAAACATTTGTGCAGAACTATTCAAAAAGTTGCATGCAATATCATGATGATGATACTGTGAATTCACATTTACTTTTTTTTTTTTGTCACTTTATATAAGGATTCTGGATGTAGAGAAAAGACCTACAGTGCACTTGACAGTCTTTTCCACAATATTGGAAGTTTCATCTAGATAACTTACTTTTTATGCCAAATAATCCCTTTCAATCAATTTCATTGCTACAGTGCACTCACTGCTGTAGTCTTCTCCCTTCAACAGCTCTATTCAAACACTTGATTAAAACAAAAATTATGTAAACATAAAATTCATGTTATTTTCTTTAACTAAACTGACCTGGACAGACACTAAAATGCAGGCAAGTATCTAGTCTAAGATTTAGTACAGCAAAAGGAATTAATGTATACAAGCGTATGTAATTTCCTGAAAATTTCTACTATGAGATCAAAAGTCAAAGCAGATCATACGAATGCATTTGCCCTCACAAAATGACACTGATTTCCAAGGTACAAATTATATGAAATCAATCATTCCAATGCCAGATAGCTTCCCTTCTAATAAACCTTTCTACATCTACTGTATGACAAGGCTCTACATTAAAGTGTTAGATATTACAGTAATCTTCAGTATCACTAAAACTGGGGAGCAAAATATTTGTACTCTAAAGTACACTTATGAAATGGGATTCCTAATAATTTGATCACAGTCTCTCTGTTGTGAAATGGGAATAACAGAAATGTGTAACGGATCTATTTGTGCCTCTATGCCATAACACCAATCCCAAGCATGAGGCAAACAGCAATACATGCAACACTTGTGCTGGAAAAGCGAGTTTCAGCAGCTGTATGCCAATCCTACGCACGCAACTTTTCTCCAGCTGGGCAAGGAAAGGACATGAAATGCCAATGACCCAGGGTGCTCTCTTGCCCTACGATCAGTGCATTTTTCAGAACCACAATAAGCAGGGTTAAATAAGAGAATGTAAGATTACCAGATGGGTGGGAGCTATGCTTCGTATAGGTGGGAATTTGTGTGGCTAACCCAAAAGTTAGCCAGATTCCCCCAGGATTAAGAGTAAGATCAAGGTGTAGAGTAAGAGTGGGGAAAAGGGGCTGGAGGCTGCTAACTGTCTCCCATATTTGACAGCATCTGTCAGCTCCAGCTACTCACACCTCTCCTTTGTTCATACCACTTGTGGTGCCAAAAATATGTCACGTTAAGAATCTCAACCAGCCCAGAAAGCAGATCTCTCCTGCACTTATCTGCCATTTCCTCAGCACTCTGCTGTCAGACAGAAGACATATGAGTAGGTAGCTTGCTTGTCACCACAAAAATCATCCAGATACACCACTTGTCTCACTATCTGCCTTTACTATCTACCTTTACAGCCTCCGTGGCCCCCATGTCCCCTACAAGCTAGGAGGAGCAGTTTGCATCTGGCTGAGTTGGAAATGGCATTGTGCTTACTTTTGACTCCTCACTCTGTGTCTATATGTGTGACATGGCTAGTATTTACAATAGTAAATTGTTTACACACTGCACAAAAGACAGAAGAACAATATTAAGCCATGGCAACTTCTGCCAACAGGTGTAATTGCTATGCTTTTTATGTACAAGGGCAGCCGCTCTAAAATGAAAATGAAAATTTCTTTCCCACAAACAGAGGACCATGGAGATTCAGAAAAAATTACCTTTCTGCTTCCCACAGTGTAGTATTTCTTAATATAGAGATTTTTTGAAAGACAGCTAGCTAATTTGTATCTTCAAGTGACACAAATGAGGAGCAGCTAAATCTCCTGGGCTAAAAATCTTTCTGAAGCTTCAGAAAGCCAAGCTCATACAAGTTTGGAGGCATACTAGCTTTTTATAGACCACTAGTAAATAGGAAGTTAATAAAAGACTTTCATGTTGAACATAGAGCTGTGAGGACTAGAGTAGACAGTATATGGTGTTTTTTACACGAAACAGACAATCTCTGTGACTGTGAAATGCTACAGTTTGTTTACCGTCCCTCTCAAAACCAAAAAAAAGTCCTACGGCCTCTACTGTGCCTGCATTACTGAATTTCTGCTGGCTAACCAGTCCTTGTTTTTTGCCAACAGAATGCTGAAATTTTACCTGCAGGAACAGACAGATAAAGATAAATTCTAATTAGTTGTCTGTACATGGCTTTTAGCTCACAGTTGTTGCTGTATCTGGACACAGGCTTCCAGAATGCTCCTATGCTCCTTTTGGTGAGAAAGAAGACAAAAAGTAGGTTCTTAAATACAAATGTATTTTAAAGCTGCATAATACATAAGTAATAAAATATTAAGGGCGAAATGTAGGGTGAGACATGATGAAAAGGTAAAACAAGGAAAAATCATACTGGATGGAGGTGTTTAATAAGCAGTAACCTTGATTGTAATAGTGAACACAATTTCAAAATATACAGTACTAACCTAGTCTTCATGAATCTGTTGATTTTGTTCTGTTACTGTTTGATTTAGTTTTCATTAAAACTACCTCTATTTGCAGTTTAGATAAAAATTGTGTTCACATTTTAAAAGACCTACATAAGATGTGAATCTGGACAGAATCAATTTCTAAATAGCAATTTGACAAGATAGCCAGAACAATTATAGGGAGGAAGAAGTGCATAACTGACACACAAATTCCAGTACCTTTGAAATTAAAAAGCTTCTTGAGTTATTTTAGTACAGTCTGAAAACCTTTCAGACTTGGAAGAACAGACCTGTTTATATATTGCAACATTAACAGAGTGTGAATAGAAGCCACAATACCTTTTGAAATTAAAAGGTATTCCTGGCTGAAGATGTACATTTCTGCTGCTTTCCAAAACTCCTCTCTCATGTACAATGCAACTATTCTCTCTCTAATATCCCACCTAAAACAACAACTGGCCAAAAAACAAGTGAAAATTTTAAAGCTTCAGATCCATGCAGCAATATAAATTAAAACCTTTCCAAAACACTGTAGTTTACAATCATGCCTCTCAGACAATAGAAGAATACTCACTTAATTCAGAGACAATAGAAGAGTACTCATTTAATTCAGAAACCCCTAGAGAAATCTGGCTTGTAACCTTTTTGGACTTTGCCTTTCCAAAACCCTCAAGCCTTTTCCTCCATTCACACCATTTATCCTGAAACTACCTTATATTGCCTCCTAGAAATTTGGAAAATTAAATAGGACAAAAGTGCCACAAAATTGGAAGGTCTTAAAAAATCTGAGCCTTGCACTTTGGATTGCAGTAACACACTGAACTGTATTTCAAAGTGCATATACATCATGTTTCCTTCGAATCAGCTGACCCTTGATGCTGTACAAAAAATTAAAGCCTTAATATTTTTTTTAATGTTGAGAATATAATAATATTTTCCCTTTAAATAATCTATATGGCTTGGTTAAATTAAACATTTCAATGGAAAACTTTTCCAGAAATATTTATCTCCCTCCAAAATAAGTATTGGAATAATCAGTGAATTCTCAGTCAGTGGTTAGTTTGCCTTGGGTTTTCTTTGTTTCTCACTTTTTTATGCCTATATGGTTTAAAAAAAAATAAAGAAATAGATTATAAAGAAGTCATTGGGACCTTTTGAGAAAGGAAATTGAAACAATCAGCCAGATACGAAAGCTGTTGAAATTAGTAACTGCACAGTGCATGAGGAATCGACTACAATTCCCAGAAGATTGCATGTAAAATGCAATACTTAAGTATCAAGAATATGGCTGACATTTTGTTTTCCAGAGTTCATTCCTATTCTGATGTTACAGAGGTGCTGCTTACAATTGCTATTCTGACAGTTCACAGTGGCACTTCCCACGTTGATTTTAAATAGATCAGAAAATGTCAAGAGTCAACAACTGGATAACCTACAATGGATAACCTACAACAACTTCACAAAGTGGTTGCTAATGAGGCAAGGCTGCAGTTTGGTGAACATTTATTTCAGAGGAAATGCTTTACTAAACCCCTTTGTTATAGCAGAAACAATCAAACAGACAGAGAATTTTTTCAGAATTAAAACATCCAAAAAACTTAACCCACATGAGTTCCCTGGGGGGAGGGGGGGGGNGGGGGGGGGGGAGGGATCTGAAAGCAATATGAAAACTTAATTATGCTAACATAACACTACAAAAAGAAATGACTGTCAAACTCTGACCAAGATACCTTACTGGTGACATCAGATATTTCATTTGAAACTCTTCTCACCTTCACTTGGTATTGTACATGCAAAACTATGCAAAACTATTTTACTTATTGACCTGAGCTTCTCAGAGCTACTCGTGTTTCTGATTTGATTTTAAACACAGAAAAGAAGCTGCTTTTCCTTCATTTTTTTTTAATCTTTTCAACATCAAAATCAAAACACCTCTAACAAAACTGTAGCATCCAAGGACACCAATCCAATTGTTTGCTTAGTGAAAAAGTGTCTACCTTTACTGTAAAGCCTTGTAGTACTAAAGACAAAAAAGGGAGTACTATAAAACACAGGACATTTACGGTGCCGTTTCCACAATTCTAAGTTAATTGCAAATGAGATTTAGTCCCAAAATCATACTTTTAACAGGAAGTCCTACTAACAGGCTATACAGGTCTTCTTTAGGGGCAATTCCTCCTGCACCTGGGGAGGAACAACCCCAAGCGTCAGCACAGACTGGGGGTCTAGACAGACAGAGCAGCTCTGCAGAGAAGGATCTGGGACTCTTGGTGGATCACAAGTTGTCCATTGTGCCCTTGTGTCTTATCCTGTGTTACATCAGGATAAGAACGGCCAGAAGGTGGAGGGTGGTGATGCTGTCGTTCTACTTGGCTCTGCTGACGCCACATCTGGAGTGCTGTGTCCAGCTCTGGGGCTCCTCAGGACAAGAGAGACAAGGAGCTGTTGAAGAGGATCCAGCAGAGGGTCACAAAGATGATTTGGGTTCTCGAGCATCTCTCTTATGAGGAGAGACTGCAGGAGCTGGGCCTGTTTAGTCTGGAGCTAGGAAAACTGAGAGGGGATCCCATTAACACATAGAAATATCTCAAAGGGTGGATGTCAGGAGAATAGTGCCAGATTCTTTTCAGTGATGCCCAGCAACAGGATCCATGGCCAGAAACTAAATACGCAAGTTCCGCATCAGTATGAGGAAGAACTTCTATACATTGAGGGTGGCAGAGCACTGGAACAGGCTGCACAGGGAGGTCATGGAGTCTCCCTCTCAGAAGACATTCAAAATCCACCTGGATATGTTCCTGTGTCACCTGGTCTAGGTGACCATTAGCTTGGCAGTGGGATTGGACTGAATTAACTCCACAGGTCCCTTCTAACCTTAATAATCCTGTGATTCTCACTGTATAGCAGGAAAGGATATGCAACACAGAAAACATCCCACATGTGTGCAAAATGGCATCATTGCAAATGCCTGCTGAATTTCTTTACAATGTTCACACCTATTGGTCCAAACATCTGATGCACAGTACAGCGATACTCGTTCCATGAGACAGTGAAGCAGTTTTAGAGCTGCACAGACCAGATTTCTCTGTTGCTTGCAATACCCACAAATGCTGGTGACTGTCAGGCAGTATTCACCCATGACTTAAGATATTCTTTCAATTTCTCTCTTCTGAACATTACTGCATTAAAGAAATATTCTAATTTTATATGACCAATCTCAGAGTTGACAACACAGCAGATAACACTCTTCCAATAAACCTGCCATAATGAACCTGCACATCAGGCCATGCAAATAAACTTTCTGTAGTGCTGAAACATACAGAATTAGCCACATGAAGAAAACTGGGTGTTTTCAGGACACCCATCCTGTTCCTGGGTTACAGAACAGTGGAAGATGAAAGGGTTGTCTAGACATCACCTTGTCTAACACCCCATGCCATGCCCAGGAGTGGTCATCTAGATTAGATGGTCTTGGACTATTTCGAGAGAGCTTTTGTTTGGCTTTGGTTTGCATTCTTTAGTTTGGGTTGAGTCGGGTTGGGTTTTTTTATTCTTGAAGAATGAAGATTTCCACCTCCCTGGAAATCTGTGCCAGTGCTCAGTACCAGTCACGGTAAAACTATGTTTCCTGATTTTCATGAAATGTCTCCTGTGTTTAAATTTATGCCCACTGTGTTTTGTCCTGTCAGTGGGCACCACTGAGGACAGCCTAATTCCATATTCTTTGCACCCTCACTTCAGGTACTTATATACATTGATAAGCTCCCTCTGAGCATTCCCTTTTCCAGATGGAACAGCCTTTCCTTGTAGGAGAGATGCTTCAGTCCCTTAATCATTTTCATGGCCCTTCATTGGACTTTTTCCAGTATGTCAGTACATCACCTGTAGTGGGAAGCACAGACTTGGACACAGATGTGACCTCATCAGCACTGAGGAGATATGAATGGCCACTTCCATCAGCCTGTTGGCAAGACTCCTCTTTATGCAGCCCAGGACAGAATATCATTAGCCCTCACCTTCAGGGAAGGGAAGGGAAGG
>VZDJ01000998.1:138097-194563 GCA_008694505.1 Cyanoderma ruficeps | reverse complement strand
AGGGAAGGGAAGGGAAGGGAAGGGACAGAGTTCTGAACTCTTTCCTCAGTTACTCTGAAATGGAAAGCTCTTAGTATTTTGCCTGAATAAAATACATCCTTAAACTAGTCTTAAGGGGAAAAGGAACCATGGGACATCTGAGCAGAAACTTTCCTATAGCAAGACTTCCTAATATATCCAAGGCCTACTTATAGCATAAAAGCAGATACATATTTTTTTCCATATCAAGGTGTCATTAAAGATCACTTCAATGCAATTAAAATACTATTGCTTTCTTTAAATTTTCATTCCTGAATCATGAGCTGCCATAATATGCCAATGTGCTCTTTAACAGACAGCTTTCTTAGCTATAGGAACTAAACCTGGCATTATGGACCTCTTTAAAATGTAAAAACAAAGCCGTATCTTTTTGGGGGTTGTTTGTTTGGTTGGTTGTTTGTTTGGGAGGGTTTTTTGGTTTGTGGTTTTTTTTCTTTTTTTGAGGCTTAATCTCCTTTAGTTGTCAGGTTATATCAAGAGTTGCCAGTAGTGGTTCCTGAAGTTGCCAATATATGACCACTGAACTCACACTTTCTGAATGCCCTCAGAACAAACAGATGACCTGCCCTACTTCTCTGGGGCCCGGGGAGCACCACAGGCTTGGGATCAACTTATTTTCAAATATTTATCTTGACAGAAACTCGTTCAGATACCACAGGGTGACAGATCATTACAGTTTTGAAATCAGCAGACACAGAATAAGAACAATGCACTGAATAACATTTTATCAACTTAGAGTCCTATAGAATAGCAAATTGGTTTTTGCAAATGTATTATTTTATGTCATTACATAACACACAGGCTCAAAGACTGATTGTGCTTCAAATTGTCTAAACCTATGTAACAAATGAAAAAGAAAAAGCAATGTTGTATATGTAAATTTGAACTCAAATATTGCTTTTCTATAGACTAAAACTGATTTTCAGTGCTCTAAGCTGATATTCTTCTTTATAGATCTATTTGCCAGCATTTGACAGCTAATTTAATTACTTTATGTCACTGTTGACTTTAGGAAAAGGCTGGAAGCATTAATGAAAAAATAGAAACTCTGAACATAACCCAGGCAATATATCTAAAATTGCATTTTAGATATAAAAATTATCTTTATTAAGATTTTGCTGAATCTTGAGTGGTTATGTTGCAGCTGGCAACAAGAAAACAGAAAGTTCCAGGGAGCAGTAAGAGACAGTAATGATCCTTTCATATTAATGACAGTTAGCAGATAATGAAAACACCATGCAAATCTCCTATTTACACTCAGCAATACCATAGCTGTTAATAGACCAGTGAAGGGAAGAAGAGAGCAAGCTGTATGTAGTAAAGAATGTAGTCACAGCTGGAACCAGCCCAAGTAGCAGATTCAGCTATTGAAAAGAAAGGGGACTCTTCCTGAACTGCTCAGTGTACAGTAGTTACTCTAGAAACGCAGAACCAGAGTTATGCTGAGTTGTAGTTCTATTTATTAGGACCAGTTCAAATGAGGTCTCAAAATCAGGCAAAAACCCCCTTATTTTCCAACCTTCTCCCATCCATTATGAAGCAGGAGCTCATCTGTGCAGAAGGGGTGACACCAAAAAAGCACGAACACTGTTAGTAATTACTGACTTCTTACTGAGAGTTGCTGAAGTACCCATTTGCCATCTGCACCTCTCTAGAGAGGTTAGCCGTCTGCTGGGGCTCACATTCACAATGTCACAAAGAGGCTGCCACACCTGAGGGCTACCATGCACTCCTACTCTTCCCACAGGGTTGAACTGGGCTGCAGCAAGGAGTTTGCAAAGTATCGAAAGGGGCTTCACATCCTTCAGGAAGATTTTGAAGGGATCAGCACCGTGGGTAGTGTTCTCCTCTATACCCCTAGTGGGAAACTGAGGACCCAGAAAGAAGGTGAATGGATCAAGAGAAT
This sequence comes from Cyanoderma ruficeps, assembly GCA_008694505.1. Taxonomy (NCBI): domain Eukaryota; kingdom Metazoa; phylum Chordata; class Aves; order Passeriformes; family Timaliidae; genus Cyanoderma; species Cyanoderma ruficeps. The sequence goes on along the minus strand of VZDJ01000998.1, from coordinate 192,618 downwards.
AGTTGACTGCATGGCTGGTGGCATGCTCAAGGTTTTCTCTCCTATGATCTAGGACGCACCCTCAAGAAACAGCTGACTGTCAATGGGGTTCAATGAGTGAGGAGAGCATGTTCCGGGAATGAAACTGGCTGGACCTCTTGGCAGAGCTTTAAACCATGCTCATCAAGGAAAAGGGATATATTTGAAGTGTCAGAGAAGAACAAGGAAACAACAGCACTTCCAGAAATACCTGTAAATCATCACCAAGGAATTAGGGAAGGATTCTCCCAAAAGGTGAAGAGATCTCCAGCCCAGAAGGGGCTATATGTATGTAGGTCAGAAAACAAATTCCAAGGAGTGTGTACTCCCATGTCTGGTAGATGAGAAGGGAAGTCTGTTATCAACAGATGCGGAGAAGCATGGAATACTCAAAAAGCTCTTTGTCTCAATATTCACCCACCACCAGGCATCCCAAGTCTCTCAGGCAAGATCATCCCAAGTCTCCCTGAACATCTAGGTGGGATGGGATATTTCGTAAATGCTCAAGGAGGGGAAAAATAATATATTGTACAGTGTTAACTGTAAATTAAGCCAATAGCTGATGCAACACTACGTTATTCCTAGACATTCATTAAATAAATATAAGGTAATTTGCTATCCTTATAAGATTGTCTTCCTGGCTTATAATACGCTATCCTTAGAAACAAGGCCACAATACAGAATAAGGAAAAGGAACAAAATTAAATGTGATTTTCAGATTTACTTTTGCATATTGAACCCATGGGTATTCTAGAAGACACCTTTCAATTCCTCCCAGTCTTGCTGCTTTGAAATAGCACCTACTTGTAAAGTAGAACAAAGTATTGAATTTTAGGAGGTGTAGTATTTGGCAGCTGTAAAAAATGCAGTGTGGAAGAACAAGCACATTATTTTCCTTAAGGTATCTAAGTAGCTAACGCCAGAAACTCATAAATAACATAAATTACCATTGTGCACAGAATTCCTGTCATTCATTAAATTATTCACTTTCAAAATTTGAAAAAGTATTAAACATGCCAATAGCAGAATTCTCCTGGGTAGTGTGTTTTTCTAGTGAAAGATAATTATTTTAATTATAATTGCTAGTAAAACAGTTGAGGTAGAAAAGCAATACAATTAGATCTAATTCAGAATGAGGTGCCTTTTGATATGCATATTTTTTTACTCCAGCAGAGGACTCAAATAAAGTTATATTTAACATCATATGACAAATAGGTAAAGGATATAGAACAGTGACTTCCTGTAAAGGATACAGAAGTATGAAATTATGCTGAAATTAGATATTTCAGTAACAGCTGGCAGCTGTCATTACCCCCTGCATGGCTTAGGTGTAATGGAGACCATTGTACACCATCTTCCCCTTAAGCAAAGGTACTCAACAAATTCTGTTAACAATGGTGACAAAAAAATTTCTTATCATTGGATAACATTTGAGGAAGTAATGTTCTACAAGAGCTAGGAATAAAAGCTCTCAGCTCTGCTGAGGACTTGGGAATACTAATGAATGTAAAATAGACCATGAGCTAGTTATGTGTTCTTGCAGCCAGGACAACCAGCCCTATCCTGCAACAAAAGGAGCCAGGCCAGCAGAAGGAGGGAGATGACTCTCTGCTCTGCTCTCCTGTGACTCTACCTGAAGTACTGCATCATTCTTACCACAAGAAAGATGTATCCTTGTTAGAGTCGATCCAGGGGAGGGCCACAAAAATCACTGAAACACCTCTTCTTTGTGGAAAGAGCTGAAACGCCTCTCCTTTGAGGAAAGGCTGAGAGAGCTGAGGTTCTTCAGTCTGGAGAAAAGAAGTCTTATTGCAGCTATTCAATACAAATGGGCTTATAAGAACGTTTGAGAAAGATATTTTTAACTGGATTTTTCGTGACAGGACAAAGGGTTTCAGTAAGAAACTGAAATAGTGTAGATTTTAGACTGGAAGAAATTCTTCATGTTAAAATTGGTGAGTCACCGGATGTTGTGGGTGCCCCATCATGGGAAATAATCACGATCAGCTTGGACTGAGTTTGAAAAATCTGATCTAATGAAAGATGTCCCTGTCTGTGATAGAGAGATTGGGATAGATGATCTTCAGATGTCCCTTTTCAATTGAAATGTCTCTGTGATTCCATGAAAATTGGATTGACAGATGTCTGAAGTCATGTTGGAGAACATGATTTGGACCTGCTGTATACTACTGACTTTGCATTTTCAATGACTTGTTACAGATTTGTTTCAAGAAAGTGATAACCTGAACTTAAATATTGCTGGTGATTAATAATTTGTGTTTTAGAAGCCATCCCATGGTTACTTCTTTCAGAAAACAGACCTTTTGTTTCTAATTCAGATATGTGAATTCAAATTCTAGACTTCTGCCTTACGGTTCCCTGCTGCATTAAAAAATCCTGCTTCTAGACAGTGATCTTGCATTTATAAATATTGACAAGCAGATAGACTTGTGAACAGTGCTATTCAATTAACTTAAAAATGCCTGGGTTTTCTTTATGCTAATTCTTTGTTTCCATTTTTTCCCCAAATTATTTGTAGCACCTTTATCTGTGAACAGCAAAAAAATTTTTGAGGGAGATTAGCAGCAATGCTACGGACTCATACAACTTCTCTATTCACATACTTTCTGTTTATATATCCAATACCGCTGATAGTAGAATTTACACTGGTGCTTTTGTTTTGTTAACTTTGTTTGCATCCCTGGATTTTTGTAGTTACAACTCCATTCTATAAACACAGCCTTTGTGGTTTCCATTCCTATAATTTTCAGTGCATCATATTAGACTATGACAGAATTCTAGAAATAGAATAGCAAGCAATATCAGAACAGATGTCTTACAGCTAATTATCATCAATATCAGTACTTAATCAATTAAATTTGTAATTTCAATAAAAGAAAGTTTGGTAGGATAGTTTCACATAGCCTAATTTCTCAAAGCCCACTTTGACACTCTTATCCTATTTCAATTTCTTCTTAATAACAAAAAAAATTTCTTCTATTATTCTGCTCCAGATCAAGGTCAATTTTTCTTATTTATTAAACTTCTCCTTGGATCAGAACTGGCTTAAAATCTGCACTCGCATCTAGAGACCAGTTTGAATGAGTTTTATTTTGACAGTAATATAAATGCAGAAGACTATGAGTGAAATAAATAACACATCTAATTTTTTTTTCTTTTAAAAGATTGAATGCTAGAATGTTAAAAAAGAAAATAAACCATTTAAAATTCTTTTTTTATATGGAAGCCTGAGAAGCATATCTTTTATTGCTCTGCTTTTTAAATATGGCTACTTAAGTGACATTCTACTGCACAAAACCAGAAATAACTCATCCATAACAAAAAACAAAGATGTAAATATTGTCTCACCTAACTGCACTCATAAGTTCAGGACCATTTCAATTCCATATTTTGAGTCTAATTTGAGTCTCAATTCTCAAGTCTTTTTGGATTAAAAAGATTGCTTTCTGAAACAAAAAAGTACACGTAAAGCTAGGTTTCTGGAACTCTATATACACTTAAATAATTGCATATAAACAGATTATTTAATAACAAGCAAAATGTTTTACCAGGAAACTCATTCTTACACACCTTGGAAAATTCCAACAGATGTCCACAAAATCCTGTGATCTGAAACCATTAATGTAAGATCCCTGTCATAATTTTGCTGATAATATTAGCTGATACTCCTTAGTGCCTTATAATCTTCCCAGTACACCACTATACTATGAGATTGCTTAGCACAGAAGTTTCAATCACATTGGTACTTGAGTTTGCAAACAGGTAAAAGCTTAACAGTATGCTTTAAAAAAAAGACAACTCCTAGTTTCTATACAGTTTCTATATGTAAAGTTGTTGAAACTTATCTAAACTGAAAATTCCGAGGACAATTTTCTTTACAGAACAGAATATAAATTCAAACTATGGGTGTGTGTCGCCCTGATTCTTTAGCCTTCTGATGATCTTGTTTACATACCTTCCAGTGGAGTCTCTCATGAATGTAACATAAACAAAAGTAATTGTTTTCATTTTTCTCTTTGATGGACTGCTGGGTTGACCACTGGGGTCAGAGGGGTGCTCCTCTCATCTCCCAATCTTTGTTCAAATCCCAAATCCTATTTAAACCCCAAACCATAATGAGGTGCCCTTCTTTTGCGCCTCGCTTCGACCTGATGGGTGTGTGTCGTTCTTTCGTGTCATAAATTGCGACATCTGGTGACCGCTCGTGAGAAGTGCAGTGTGTGGAGTCAGTCAGCCTGTTTTTAAGGTAACAGGATTTGTTTTTAAGTGGCTTTTGCAAAAATGGTATTCCCCGCATCCGGTTTTGATGCTTTGGCCTTGGACTTCTGGCAAGGCTTGCTGGAGCAGAGAAAGGTTTCTGATTCTGAGGATGATTTTAGGCATCTGTTTTATTATGGAAAAGGCTTGCGTTTCCTCTCCAGTGTGGCAGAATTTTTTTCGACCGACACCTGGAGTGTTTGATTATTTAATCCAGGTTGTGCTTTCAAATTACACTGCGGACGCGGTGGAATTGATGTGGCTTTGGAAGCAATGTTACAATGTTTTAAGAAGTTATGAGAGCTCGGTAGCTCTCGTGGGGGGGCTGGGTGTGCCCTGGGGAGTTTTTCAGCGCGGATGCTGAGGCCGGGGGGGAGATGAAGCGTCTCTCTCAGACGCTGAGACGGGGTCTGAGTCAGATTGGGGCGGGAGCGCTCCTTTTCTTCCCAGGACGCTGTGATGGACGTCTCCGTCCCTGGCGGAGAGTTCGGTTCCCCGGGGCTTCCCAGCCAGCCGGTCCCGGCCGACGGGCTGCTGGCGGGGGGCCCGCGGGCTCCCGGCCACGCCGGCCCGGGCGGCCACGCCGGCCCCGCCCGTCCCTGTGCCCAAGAGATGGAAGACCGGGTGTGGTTCCCCCCCCTCGGTGCCCTCCCGGCGCTGGGGAAGGGTGAGGAGTCGTTGGCTCGGCCCGCGCCTCTGTTGGAGGCCGGTGCCGGGGCGATTCGGTGTGCCATTGCCACCGAACAGCCCCTCGGAACGGTGGGTGCGGAGCCGAGTCCGTCCACAGGCGGGGCCGTACTAGGGGCGATGGCAGCCCCTCCCCTCCCCGCGTCTGCCCCGCCAGGCGTGCCGAGCGCGGTTGGTGGCGCCGCAGGGGCCGGCCGGGGCCCGAGCGGCCCTGCGCCGCCCCCCGCCCCTTCCGCGGGTGCCGCCCCGCTTGTGCCGCCCTCGCCCGCACCCCGCTGGCGGCCGAGTCCCTGGCGGCGGGGCGGGACGAAGCCTCGGCTCCGCAAGCCGCGCCCCTCCCTGCGGCGCTGCCCCCTCCGTGCTGGATCGGGCGGGCACGTGGCGGCCTCCAGTCGTCTCCCGCCGCGTTCGCCTGCCCCGGCTGGAGCCATGGCGGTTGCAGGATTCCCTGTCCGGGCCGCGGCGGCCAGTGCTTCTGGGCTGCCGACAGACGCGGGCTCCGTTGGGGCTGGAGCGCCCCCGGAGCTGGCGAGCCCGGCCCCGCTGCCTCCCAGGGAACCCGGGGCTGCGGTGGGAGCCGGCCCCGCGGGATGCGCTTTTGGCGCAGGCGGGGACATGGCTACAAGGAGGCCGGCGCCTCCCTGGGGAAAGGGGTCCCGGAGTGGATCTTTTTAGCTGGGTTGTGGACGGTGTCCCCCATGTCTGGTGACTGTGTCCAAGAGATAACACGAAGTTTTGGGGGTCTCACTGATGCTCACTGATGTGGATTTCATGGGACAGATTTATGCCATGGTTTCCACACCCGCCCTCCCCTGTCTCTCTCCCTGAAGGGACCAGGATTGCTCAACTTGTGTTTTTTGAGTCTTCTGTTCACAGGACAAAGAGCCGGTGGCGAGAAGACAGCTGTTCTGAAGCTACTGGGCTGCCTCAAGTTCACCGGACTGCTGTTTTGACCAGAAACTGTTCTGAAACGATTTTTACCCTGTCTGTCCTTGGAGCGGACATTGCGATTCTTTCCCTTTCCACTTGGCATCTGGAATGGACCCTCCCTCAAGACAAATTAGTCACTCTTCAAGATTTGGCTCAGGAGCTGTTGGACCAGGGTCAGCTGGAGCCTTCTACCTGTGCTTGGAACACTCCTGTTTTCTGCATCGAAAAGAAGTGTGGGAGATGGAGGTTGTTACAAGACCTCCGAAAAGTTAATGCCATGGTGGAAAGCACAGCGATGTTGCAGGCTGGTATGCTGTCGCCCACCATGCTTGCCACAGATTGGCCGATCCTCATTGTGAATCTGAAAGATTGTTTTTTTGCGATTCACTTGCATCCTACAGGTATCATGGGCCAATGGAATGATGAATGGTCCAATCCCTTGCACATTTTTGACTGGATCTGCCTGCCCCATCAGCCGCAAGAGACGGCAAATACATTGATTGAGCTAATTGCTCGATTTCAACTGCAAAAGACGGCAATTACTTTCTTTGAGCTCATTGCTCGACTGATAATTAAATGCAGGCAACAGTGCTTGCAATTGATGGGTGCGGATTCTGCAAAGTTCATACTCTTGGTATTATGGGAGAAATTTGACTGGAGCTTTGCAAGCAGTGTTTCTCTGCAAAGTGCTCTGGAAAATTTTTCAGGGCACATCACTTGTCATCTGCCCAGCCATGAGCTACTGCAAGTGGCAAAATTCCTTAAAATTTCTTTGCACCCAAAAATAGTCAGAAGTCGGTACAAGGGCCCATCATCTTTATTGACAGTTTGGGAAGAACAAGAAAGGCCATCGTTACTTGGAAGGATGGATCTGAGTGGTAAGTTTTGGAACGTCATGTGGATGGGTCAGCCCAATTGGTTGAATTGAGAGCTGCCGTCGTGGCATTTCCACAGTTTTCCCAGGAACTTTTAAATTTAGTCACAGACTTTGCTTGTGTGGCTGACATGGCACAGCAGTTGGGTCATTCAGTTCTGAAGGGAGTCAGCAGTGCTGCTTTGTTTTGTTTGCTGAAGACCCTGTGTTGTGCCACTGAGGCCCGAGTTCTTCAAAGAAAAAATGGGTTTTTCAAAAACAAAAACAGGGAATGCAGGGTGAAACCCCGCACAGTCGATTGGCAAAAGCTTTGTATGCCATCAAGCACCTTACAGTGCTACAGAATTCTAATAACCCTGTCATGTTGAAAGCTGGAGACCGTGACCAAATGAAAGGCAGCAAATGGATTACCATGAAGTGACAACTCAGATGCAGACGGCGTGAGTGTTCACCCTGATGGTCCCTCCACAAGACTGAACATTGTTCGTTTTTCTTTTTTCCTAACGCAAAAAGGGTGAGATGTCGCCCTGATTCTTTAGCCTTCTGATGATCTTGTTTACATACCTTCTAGTGGAGTCTCTCACAAATGTAACATAAACAAAAGTAGACTGTTTTCATTTTTCTCCATGATGGACTGCTGGGTTGACCACTGGGGTCAGAGGGGTGCTCCTCTCATCTCCCAATCTTTGTTCAAATCCCAAATCCTATTTAAACCCCAAACCATAATGAGGTGCCCTTCTTTTGCGCCTCGCTTCGACCTGATGGGTGCGTGTCGTTCTTTCGTGTCATAAATTGCGACAGGTGCGTTCTCATTTGAAGATTGTAAATACCTAAATGTGTGTTTGGTCTTAAGCAAACAACAGATCACATTCATTTTCTAAATCAGTCGATCCCCTTTTATAAAATCAGAACTCTTCCTAAGATCAGTTTTTTGTTTCGCTGTTTCAACTACATTCAGTGTCTTCATTCTTCAGCAATGCCTGTATATGCTTAGTTACAGTGAATATTTACTTTCAGCAGGTCTATATGCAAATTCGTGGCTGTTGCTGTGAACTTGAAAATAAACATGTTAACTTAAAATGTGAAACAGCATCTTACGAAGGTTCTAGTGCTCCTTGTTTTGTCTGTAGTTACTTGAAAAGACTACAGAAACAAAAAAATAATTTTGATGTCATTCTAGCCATCTGTATTTCCATGTGTTTACTATTCAGGTAGATAAAAAGAGAGTTATTCAGATATTCAGTAGAGATCCAGAGATTTTTAATCTTCAGAGCTGGAGACTGAGCATTACTTTTGTAGTGTAGGAAGGAGAAGACTCTGCAAAAAGAGAAAAGAGAAATAAATTTCAGGCTTTAGTTATGTAATCCAGCACAAATAAATGGAGCCCTTAGCTAGAAACAGCCGGGTTTGGTCTTGTTTCAAAGGTATTCTGGAAATTATCTCTGTGTTATCTTTCAGAAATTCTGCTGGTTCATATTTTATGGAAGATATTCCTTCTACAGTCTGTTTTTCAAAAGTATTGGCATTATCTATAGCACAGAAGTTGAGAAGCAGGAAATACAAAAGTGATTCATGATCCAAATTCTTCATAAAAAGCAGGGAGGTAAGTTTTGGCTGGGAAGGAAGAAAACTGTATCCCTGAGCTGCTTTGCCCCAGAAAAGCATAAAGCTGGCTATTCTAAACAGGGTCAAATGCATGTTTCAGGCAGCTAAAAGGCTTCCACAGTTCTTAAGACTGTAAATACAACTCCATCACTACATATGTTATGGTTGCTTCTAAAGCCAAATTATGACCTTAGTTTTTTCTCCATTGCTTTCTTCTCTCCATTTTAACCGCTATTGTTGCCATTATCAGATTCCAGCACTTTTATAGCAGACATCAATTTAGGAATAGACAGAAAGAGTATTCATACTCACAGCTTATAGATGTTGACAAACCGAAGCCCAGCCTGAGAACATGATAAGTATTATGAAGCCACACCCTGTGGCATTTCTTTATATTTCTCTTTTAACAGTTTTTGTAGGACCACTGTATAGATCACTTAAATTAAATGCAACCAATGAAAGTCCACTCTAATATTCATTCCAAAAGTCCTTTCTACACACAAACTATTAAAGGAATTAAAACAAGCCTATGGGGTATTCTGTCTCGGAGGAAACTTTCCTGTTTTCCTAATGAATCTTACTAAAGAACACTAAAGAGAGCAAGGATTTTTCAATGATGGTAAATATAAACCAGAATAGCAACATGAAGTTATACGTAAAGTTTTGAGTTCTATGTAAAAAAGATAAAAGCAGGTATTTTTCTGTAATTGTACAGTGGTTAAATTGTTAGTACCTTGAAGCAGAAAATGTTGTCAAAGAATATTCTACCAATAAAATGAGGCTTTCATATATATACTGTGCTTCATTTTGAGGAGAAGCAGTTCTTTAGGAATTTAAAATCACTAATACTAATACCAAGAGAAGTAAGTACATCTAGCGATTAAGATTATTCTTTGTGTACGTCATCAATCAATTAAGGTTAAGACATATACAAACACAATTTTGTATACGTTTGTTCAATATCAAGGGTCCAGTTAAATAGGGTCCAAACTTTTAACAAAGCAGATTTGGCATTTCACTATTAGTCGTATTTAATACCATAAAAGACAAGTAGGGTTTAAGGGTATATTGCTTGTCCTTTTAAAAATGAATGTTTACAATGTACTTCTGCATTTATATCCAAGATAGCAGGGAGCTTACTGCAGATTTACACATACCCCTTCCCCTTAGGTCTTCAAGGTATGCTTTCATAAACTCTTTTTCAACTTGCTCACGTTCACGTTCACTTTCTATAATTTCTTCAGTGTCTTCGCATACAATCGTTTCAACTGGACCATCCTTGAGACTTACAAATCTACAGAGAAATTAATACACAAATATATGTACAGGCAGCTGAATATCGCTGGCCATCATGAATGACATTTTAAAAATTGCTACCAGAGCCAGAAGCAGAAATGTGAAGAGCTAAATTATCTAAATTTTGCATTATGGCATAGCTAGGATACATCAATTATTAGAAATTTACATTTCAAGTGGAATTGTCTCTATAATCCACTTTCCATATAAAAATTATCAGGTTTTTTTTCCCATCTATTTTCATAAATTATTCTTTGCAATAACAGGTATAGTTCTTTATTACGGAACTCCTACACTGTAATTTCCCCATTGGTTAATCAGGAATATGAACTTCATCCAAACAATATTGCTTAGCAATCTAGAATTTTGCCAGCATCATTCATCTCACAATGTGTACCTTCATTTTTTGGTTATTACATTACTTATCTTTTACAATACATGACAGGGCATGCATTACTTTGTAATTGCAAATTTTGCAAAGCTACAGTTTGCAAGTGAAAAACTAGGTGGTTACATAAACAACTTATGCAATGTGCAAATAAGATTTGCATAGCATTCTGAAAATCTCTGATTTTCATTCCAAGAAGGAAAAAAAGTTAAAGTTGTTACTTTCAGAAGAACAAATGTTCCATCAAATCATATGGCATTCTAAAAATCTTATGAATTGCCGTGAATTTGTTATCAGCTGACTTGTTTGGCCCAGGTGCCCACCAAGCACCTCTCTCTGCCCCTCTCCTCAATGAGACAAGGGAGAATAGCAGATTAAAAAATTGTTGATAAGCTTGAGAAAAGCAAAACCTGTGCATAGAAGAAAATCAAAGCAAACCAAAAATAACTCTCTATTTCTCAACAGGTAATGTCTAGCCACTTCCTGGGAAGCAGAGACCCAGTATATGTACTTGATTTCTTTGGAATACAAACATTTCAATAATACATCATCTGCCACCCTTCTCCTTTCTTTTAGCTTTATATGCTGAGCATGACATTGTATGGTATGAAATATCCCTTTGGTCAGTTGGGGTCAGCTGTTCCTGGCTGTGTCCACTCCCAAACTCCAGCTCACCCTCAGCCTACAGTGCTTTCTTAGGGGAGGATTGGAGAGACAGCCTTGATGCTGTGCCACCACTGTTCAGCAATTGCTAAAAACACTGAAGTGTTATCAATATCTTTCTAGCTACTAGTGCAAGGAATAGCTCTAAGAGGGGAAAGGAAATTCTATCCACAGCTAATTCCACTCTGAGCCAAACCCAGTATAAAGTCTGAAATGGCTCCATAATCAAAAACATGAACATTGCCTGCAGAAATGCAATACCTCTGTAATTGCAGAATGAAAGGTCTTTTACTCTTATCCACACACAGCAATAAGGTGGTATTTCACAGCAAAGAACTACTAAACCCAAGTGACCTTACTTAACATTTTGCCAGCCATGTATCCCTCTCCCAGCAAGATGCTTTTGGCAGCACTAAGCTTGGCAGCTTCCAGGCTACTGGTCCCACTCTGAAAGCAGGGTTTTGCAACTCCAGAGTTAAAGCTACTGTGACCCAGCCCACCCAGAAAGAGCAGTTTAGACATACAGATGCCCAGTGTGGGTAACAGGTAGATGAAAATCATGCAACTGCAGATCCTCTGTAATTTCCAATCTTTTTAGTGCCTCCTTTACCACTCTGATATAAATTGGGTCAGAATTTGTAGAAACTGATGCTGGTTGAAAGCATTTCTCCTGGGTGTATCTTACCTTATCTTCTTAAGAATATTTCCCTTTCTCTCTCACTTACTTTAAACCTGTGGTTGACTCACAGATGGCTGTCGGTATCTCAACCAGGTCATCACCACTGACAACTAGCAAACTGAGCTTTGGCATATTGACAAGAGCTCGTGGAAGATAAGTCAACTTGTTTTTCTGTAGGAGAAGTGTCTGCAATTCATCTAACCTGTAAAGATGTCAAAGATAGAGGTGAAGCAGAATATCTATTTCAGACAGGAGCATCTATCCAACATAGTAATTCTTACTTAGTCTTGTGTATAATAGGAGCAATTGCATGCAACATCTTTGTCATCTTAAAAAGTCACTCAAACACTACTTTCACAAAATTTCATCAACATTAATGGAAACATCCATACTGGTTAAGCATTATAGTATTAATAGCATACCTCAAACAAATAATCAGAAGCATGCTCAAGATAAAAGGTTTTACTGTGCTTTCATACAAAAAATATTGCTAGAACGTGATATAAAGCCTCACCATGTGCATCCTGCAACTAAAGAAAAATACAGGCCACAAGCTCACACTTTTGCCCATATGCTGGTTTCTATGAGTTAGGTTTTTCTGTGGTAGGCAGTACATCTCCATCTATTGTTTTTCACTAGTAATTAATACTGTGGGGAGCAAGAGAAAGACCAGCTCCTCATCAAAAGGCTCTTGCAAGTTGTCCCAATGAAATCAATTTAATGACAGTGTTTTGTGGAGGAACTTTTATTTCCCCTGGCTTTTCCTAATGCAATAGAAATTTGTGTCTGAGCCTTTATTCCTTGTATTAGGTAGAAGACAAAAAGCATAGCAAATTGATGAAACAAATTTTTCTTATTTGACTGGAAGGGTCCACTCCTAAAATACTGTTGGCAGGCTATGTGTATCAGGCCCATGTGGTTTGTTTCAATTCAGGTAAAAATATTAAGTAAGGTTTCAGTTTACTGTCAAATCATCTTTATTAATCACAGACTATTGTAATGGCATTACAGACAAAAATAATTCACTGAGGTTCTTTGACACACCACAGGCATTGAAATAATGAGTCTGAATGAGAGTATAAGTTTACTGATGCTAGGGTTATCCTGACATTTTTAATTCTTCTGAATGCACATGAGCCCAAAGTCAAACAAAAAAACCCTTATTTTTTGGTGCCTGATTATGATACTCTAGCATCAAATCTGGCAACTTAGTACAAAATAGAGAAGATGAAAAGTAGAAAGGGAATAATTTGAAGCTAGGGGAATACAGGTTACAGGGAAAAAAGGTTGCTTAAATTGAGAGGGTATCCTCCCATAAAAGAAAATATCCTCTTGGAAACTCTTCGAAGTTAGTTGAATCTCTGGTCAGATCTCTTGGGGAAAAATGGCAAGTTTATTGTTTGTTGTGAATTACTAACACAAGTTAAGACCAGTGCTGCTGTCAGAATAATCTGTGATTACACAATGTCCCAGAAAAGTATTTTTGCCGAGCAAAAAAGGCCTTGCAGAAGTTAGGAGTGAATGAGTTTTCTGTGAAGTTTCTTCTGCCTCAGGGATTTCTATTCCCAGATAAATAAATAATCCTGAATATTTTTTAACAAACTTTAGCTAATATGTTTGGGTTTTTTCACTTAAGGCTAGGTAAATTTTTGTAAACCAAGTCACTGCAGCACTCTAGAGTAAATAGATAAGCTCAGGGATAAGAAAAGTGCTTTCTCAGGCTAGCAAATCCCATTAAAAGGATCAGCATGATTTTTTAAAAAAAACTAGTTCAAAGCAGTTATCTAAACTAGGAGAGTGAGTATGTGTGCGCACATTCATATATACGTCAGAGTAGAAGGGGAGGATTGTCAGCGGGGTTTTTGAATTGTACCAATATTTTTATTCTTTACCAAAAAAGTTTATCAAGTTTTTTTAGTAACTTAAATACACTTTAGTTCACCTTCTCCTCCTACACCTCCACCCTTCAGAGAGTTACTGCTGCCAATTGCATATGGTGATCCCCTTTTGCTGGAATTGGGGCAGAGCATATCCGGTGAACTTTGCAAAAATGATGTCTAGATATAATGACAAGTTATTGCGAAAGCAGCAGAAAATACATTTTGTTAACTGTCATCAGTGAGCTAGTAAAAGTAGTTTTTGTTCTTGAGCCTTGTCCATCAATAATAACAGAAATGTTTACGTTCAAAATTAGGTGCTACATTTCCAAATATGACTTTCCATCTGAAGCGTCCCTTGGAAGCTTGTTACTTTCTAAATTCACTTAAGAGTCCCTATACCTGTCATTGAATTAGAAGATGAGTTACCTGTCTATGTCTTCTGGGAGATCTTTCAGGCTGTTGCTGCTAATATCCAACCACTGCAAATTAGACATCCGGAGGACACAAATTGGAATAGAATGGAACTTGTTTGCTGACACATCCACAAATGTGAGTTGTTTCAGGTTACTTAGCTAGAAAGAAGTGGTGGTTTATTTTAGTTACTTTTTGCAAATACAAGAAGACATTTCATTCATCAACCATTTTTATTCCCCTAAAAGCACTTAGAAAGATAAGAATTCATTATTTTTTTACTCAACCATTTTTCCAGCCTTGTCTCTTAGTCATCATTTTATTAAAAAAGTAATTCAGAAATACCTACCTCCCAAATTGTTCATCACCTTTCTAACAGCATCAGGGGATTGAATGAAATTTTTATTCTTTAAAACCCTACAGGTTTAGATGACAAGTCTGGAACCAGAAAATTACTTGATTCTGAGGTAACAAAAGACAATTTTTATAAGCAATAGATACCAGGTTACCATTCTCAAAATCAGAGATTTGATAACCCCTATAAAAATTATAACATTTCCCTTCACTATAACTTTATCGTGCATTGAGAGTGTAATACTAGGACACAGTTAGAAAATGAAACTATCAATTTAAGCCAACAGATAATTTGGTCCAATATTTTTCAAAGATCTTTAAAATCTTCCATACTGCAAACTAAATATATAATCGAGTAGAGTAGATATTTTTATTGGAATAATTTTCAAAGGAATTCTATTTTTAAGTAATAAATACTAAATGCAATGAAGATTAAGTACAAATGTAAAATATACCTGTTAAAGAAATTAATGAGTTGAGTAGAGCTCTCTGTGTAGTGAATCAATTATGCACTCCATCAGTGTTCATAAATGCATGCAGCTGGCTTAAATGAATGGCAAAGGAGTATAAATGTTAACCAGAAAACTATTTTTGAATTGAAATTGTATTTCTGAGATTCTAATCATCACTCACCATCACAATCAAACTCTACAGATCATGATACAGAAAAAAAGGTAGCAAAAAACTTTCCTTGGCCTTTGTCTGAAGGTACCTTAGAATATAGAAAAAAACCTCAAACCAAACACATTTTCCACTTCCAAGGAGAGGAGATGACATGCAAAGGATAAAATATGAAAAAATGATAAAGTAATAAAATACATTCTGAATCCTTGACAATTATTTTTTAATTATTAAGAATTAAGACCGGAGGGGTATATTATTATAGAAGCGCCTTTTTATTGTAATACTGCCCGACTTTCATCTTAATTTGACCCTTGCTACTCACAACATGGTACTGTGACAGAGTTCATTTCTTTAGAGACTTTTTGATGGTGGCTTTTTGTGGGTTGTTTTTGTTTCTGGGCTTGGTTTTTGGGGGTGTTGGTTTTTTGTTGCTGTTTTTGTTTCTGCGGAATGTAGGTTTCTTGTTTGGTTTGGGGTTTTATGGGTTTTATTTGCTTGCTGTTTCTTTTTGTTAGTTATAACCTCATAAACTGCAAAATCTTGTATCTTGAGAAGTATTTTCAGGGAGATTTACTGAATCTATCCTATTACAAATGACTACTCAATGAAGTCTATCTTTCAAAAATAGACTTTCAGAGTTCCTGAAGTCAAAGATATAATTTCAAAATCTCCCCCCCGCCCCCCCCCACCCCCCACTGTCTTAAAACAGTCATGGTGAGTCATCACCATGGATATGTCTCACTACAGATTCAGAGCAGACAAACACATTTTATTGTGACACTTCTTACTTTCCAACCATTTTGTCATTTTGGGGGCTGACTACAGGCAATGAACGCTCAGTCATACTCTGGAAATTTTCCTGATGCTGAGTCTTGTTTCCAGAAAAACAGAATCTCTCTTTGAACAAGGAAAGCACAGTGACTTTTCTAGTTTGTAGCAACAAGACCATAAAGAAGATAACCGGCACCATCTTTATACTGCAATAACTTTGTGGTTTCAAATCATCATGATGATTTCAAATCCCAAGCAAGTATTTAAAGTTTCTCTAAACTCAGAATATCTTGCTAAAACTGCTGATACATGTATTTCAACAAACTCTCCTCCCAAAAATTTTGCAAGTACAGAATTAAAACACTGTCCCACAATGTTTAAATGCCACCCAAAATGTTCTCAAACCATCCCCAAAGAAGAAAAGTCATCATCTCTAAACAGAGAGTAGCAGATATATGTTAAAATATACTTTCTTTACTGTTCACTCTAGTTCCTAAACAGTTTGCTTTTACATGCAGTTACCTGTCACACTGAAACAACTTGGTAATATTCAGATTAGATGGAAAATTTATATTTCTTCAACTAGTCTTCCCTGAAAGTGCTTTATTGTATTAAATATTACAACCAATCTTAATATGGCAGTATTACCTTTTTAAGGAATATAGCTGCTTCTTCCATTTTTCCAGTAGTATGGTATACAGATTGGTTTAATACTTTAACACTTGGTTAGATTAAAATACACATTTTCACGAGTTTGTATTCCCATAAAAATGTACAAACAGAACAACAAAATCTATCAATACAAATTTTGGTTCGGCATGCATCAGAACATTTGGAGCCATGATTATATTGTGTATGCCACAGGCCTTCAGCACTTGTACTTTTAGGGTAATATTTAACAAAGCTGTCCACTTTTTAGGGTATCTTGAAATCTAATGGAATTTTTAGTTTAATATCTTCGTGATATGTTACCAGCAAATGCCGAATAGCTATATTTAATAGTATAGCTACCTGGACAGACTTATTGTGGTACTTATGTTTCATCATTCTTGTCATTTTTCTTTGACAAACTGCACCATTTTAGCTTATCTTCATAATTTTGTTCACAGAATTAATCCAGACAACATTGTAGAGGTCTACTGCTTCTTTTTCTCTCTGGCAGTTAACCCTTTAGTTGAAGGAGAAGGACAACATGTCCCAGAATGAATTATTATTTGATTAATGGGTATGGTTTTATTTTTTTTTCTGCTTTTTTGCTGTGAAAGGGATTTGCCCATAAGATTGCATGCTTATTTACCATGAATTGCCTGCAGCAGAGCATCAACATATTTAAAGGCGTAACGTTGTGTTAAAATACCATGTTTTTCAATGACATGTAAATGACAGAAACTGCAACCCGTCAAAGTCAATACATGATAAGACATGAAAAGGATTAACCTAGAAATGTCTATCCATGCATTACAAATGTGCTTTTGGCCAGAAATTTCAGAAGTCAAGTAAAAAACTATTTGTACGACTATATTTTCCCATAGATAGACACTCATTATTAACCTGTTAAACACAGCAGGATATATGTGAAAAGGAAACATCCTAGGAGCAAACTGCATAGTTGTCCACTTAGATATCATGACTTCAAACCAAGTGCCTATCTTTTCTATCGAGCTGTAAGTATAACCTCTTGTATGGTCTTGTTGACATTCATGGATAAAAGCACCCATTACAGAAACTTAGTACAAGAATCTTTAGAGACAGAAGATACCCTTCATGAAGATATGGTTGTGTATTTATAGCCCAGTTCACCATCAGACTGCTGAATTGGACTCTTAAGCTTGATAAAGCAAAGGCATTCAACAGTCAAGCCAGTGGCTTAGAAACAGAGTACTAATTTCATGTGTTTTGTGACTAAACCCTATGAAGCCCAAAAATACATGAAATCAAACTGCACTTTGGTTGTATCTTATGCAATGGCTTAAAGAGCACAGTTGTCTGTGTCAAACACTGTTAAGGCCTCTGTTAAGGGGAAGGACTCCGCCATGAGATGAGATAAGCACAGAATGGAGTGACAGGATGGCACTAACTCCAGGCCTGATGGAGGGGAGATCTGGGTAGTACATCCTGGACAACACATCCAGAAAAAAACTCACACTGTAGTAAACTGTATGCACACTGCTCGTATGCTTATGGCCAGTCAAGCAAATCTCACCCCAAGCTGTTGTATGGATAGCATCCATAATCACCAAAGCCCCTCTGAAGAGGCCTCTGTGGATGATACCTGGAAATTAAGTAAATTAAGTAAATTAAGCCACCACATCAGGAGCTTGAGATAAGATAAAGATGGTGCTATTCTCCAAGTGTTATCTCATGGGGGAAGTTAACAAAGCCTGGGGAGAAGAATCTATCAGTGATAGTGACCACAAAGAATGCAGAATTTATGGGCCTCAAAGAAAGCCGACTCAGCAACTGTGCTGAAATAATCTCCATCTGGATAAAAGGTAATTCCTGCAGGGGAAGATCGCAAGCACCAAATCACCTCACCAGCCCAAGAAACCCACCAACCCTAAAGAAGAGAAAAACTAAGAACGTGAACTTTCTGTCATTAGAAGTGAGGTAATTATGTGACCAATAGGATAAGAGAACAGTGTAGCCAATGAGCATTAATTCCTTTGTTTTGCTAAAATGTATGAATAGTGAGGAGTTTTGAAAGACTTTAGGAACCCCACCACCAAGAAGCCCAGGGTGATTAAGGACCAACAGGACATTTATCTTCTACTTTATATCTCTCCCCCCTCTGCCTTTTCTATTTCTTTCTTTCTACTTCATATTGATGGTTAAATAAAATCCGTGTTGTTGACTTCAGCATATGGTGTAGTTTGCACCTTAATTAGTGCAGAGGCATTTCTCACTGATTGGATCATGACATCTTCATAAGATATACCCAAGAAATTTAACTGAAAGCGTCCACTATGATGGCATCATCCTGATTTTGCAGTGCTAAAATCCTAAGACTTTTGTAGAGTTAATCCACCAACAGACACTGCTGTCCTCATGCCAAGCCATTTACTTGGAAGTTTAACATTGTCCCCTTTCACTGTTCATAATTTCATCATCCAAACAACACAAGTTTAGTGTCTAATAGACTAAATATAGCTATGATGATCTTAGCATTAGAAGTTCATAGAAAGCGACATCGCTTATTATTAAAATAGGTTTTTGTATGCACAAATCTTTCATTAGCTCTACAAAAAAATGAGGAAATCAGTGTTATTTAATATTCAATATTCAAATTTATCCAAATATATCCAATACATGCAACATATGTAATGTTCGCAAAAGTGTCAGGTATTGATTAGTCACAGGTGATTGAAGAATCACATACCAATAAGGGCAGGACTATCGTCATACAGTTAAGATCCCTAAGAATGTGGATTATGTGTTTAAGTCAAGTGTAGGAGTTATTCCAAGCCAACAGAAGAGTCACATGTATGAAATTAAGTATCCAATTAATGATTTCCTGGGCTAAAGCCAAAACAAGTCTTCTGTCTCAAAAAATAAATTTATGTTGATTACTTACATTAAATTTTCATAGCTTTGATGTTGCAGCTACACACAGCCTGCATACATTATTGAGCTTTGTCATCATAAAGTCATCTCATATTCAAATTCCTAAGACTTATAAATTAAGGAAGAAGGGAAAACTAGGCTCTTCTAAAAGTCAATTAAAGATTTTTCATCAACGTAAATAGGTCCAGTAGCTTACTTTAGTCTTCACATGTGGGACTGTGAGATTTAGTTTGTTAGGTTTAAAGTTGTGGGATCTATTTTGTTAAGTTTAAGGTTGGATTTTAGTATTTTTACAAGTTAAAAGACCGATTGTCAATGTTCTGTATTGCCCTACAAAATGGCTCCCTGTCTTTCCCTTGTCCTTCTGCTTGTCATCCACCATGTTGTGCACCCTTCTTCTCGGCTAATTTTAGTGCAGATTGCTACATTTTTCACCCCCTCCCCTGCTCCTACCCAGTTACAGCTCCTGATTGGTTCCCATTTCCCGCTCTTTCCAACTGTCATTCCCGGGTGATGCAACACCCCTTCCCTGTCCATTATCTCTAACCCCTTCCCCTTTTTCCAGAAGGATCCCCAGGAACTGTACTGGGATTGGACGGCATTTACATACTCTCCTCCCATTCTGGTTCTATTGGCTGTTGTTAATAATTGTCAGACCCCAAACCACACCCTGGTGTTTCCTTATTGGTGCCATGCTCTGTACCCTCCCCTAAACTTTCCTAATAAAACCCCCTTACATCCTCAAATTGGGGTCTCTCTGAGGCACCGGTCTGGGGGTGTGAGGGTCTGTCTCGTCCCCTCAATAAAACCCAGTTACTGTTGAAAGCCTCAGAGGGTCCCGTCTCTCTTTCTCCGTGCGCCGTTCGCTGCGTGAGCTGCTTGGAGGTCAGCTTTGGGAAAAGAACCCCTGGATTTGTCGCCGGGTCAGGTCCGACCGAACTGAGCCCGCACCGCGACATTCACATATTTCAATTAAAACCATTAGAAGAGAAAGAACAGCAATGTCAGTAGCATATGGACATTAACTGACCTATCCAGCGTGTTTGGAGACAAAATGTCTTTGAACCTATCAAAAGATTCTTTAAAGACATACTCTATTCAGTCACCGAGGGATGATCAATATTGCTTACTCTCACAACAGAATAGGGACAAAGCCAAAAAAATTTTTTCATTTCTGCTTCAAGGTGCATAGCAATTGAAGAAATACTATTCAGATTGTGCCATCTTAATTATGATTTAAGCATGTACAGTGATTCTGGTTTGCCATGACAACACAATGCACGGTGTGAAGTTACCCTTCTGGTTCAAAAACTGAGCGTGCTCATTTGAGCTCATTCTGAAACACAGAATAAATCACTACTTTCCAAAATGGGGTGTGGGAAAAACATCCAAAGGATACAGAAATTTTATTGTGTAGCAACTTTAAAAATATATTATAAAAAAGATAACAGCTCAAATAAAGAATTACAATGTATTAGTGATTTTGTTTTACCTTGATAAAGTAGTAACCATTCGCATCAAAGGAAAATATTATCAAGGTATTCAAAGAGATAATATCAACAAAAGGGAACCAAGTAATGATCCAATATTGACAGATGCAAAATAAATGATTAGGAAAATTGTGGGAGAAAATCATAAAAATAAAACTAAGAATGTGGTTCTGTAGTGCTAATTTGTTACAGTCACGCCATTTTGATGGTTGATGATGAAATTATTTCACCTTATATATCCTATATATATAAGGATATATAACAATCTGCATTCTACACCAGGTCAAGCAGAGACAGCCTGATAAGCTTGGAAAAAAGACTCATTAAATGTCAGTCAGAAATCAGCTTGCTAATAAATTAAGTGGAAGACAAAATGTTATGGCAAAAAACACACTTCTACCTCAGCAGCAGATGTCAGAAGATTATCTATTTTGTTTACATGTTTCTCCTCTAGGAGGAGAAATATGGTTGATGGTGATGTTCACCTACGAGGTCGGAGAGGTGGCAACCTATGTAGCCAATCTTTTGCCTTCTATGAAAGTGTATATAAAATGGACTCAGAAAAATTAAAATAGGATTTCCTGCCTCACTTTCTGCTGTCTGCCTTGTCCTTTGTGTGTCCGATATTGCGACAGTCCTGTGTCTCTTAAACAACAATGAAAAAACGGCTAACAAAATCAGTCCTCTAGCCTGTCCCAGTATAGCTGTTCAGAAGATAAATTGTGTAGAATCAGGTTTCATGGTACTGAAACAGTATAAGCTCAGATACATTTTACACTTTTATTTCTATGCCCTATATCAATATAAGTAGCTTACAAACAGATGTTTTACTGTTCAATTCCCTTCAGATTGCATACAAGCTACTTATCTTTGTTTAGCTACATATTGCTGCTAGAGGCATATACAGCTCCAACAATTTTTTAATAATAAACCAAAAAACTTTGACATATTTGTGTATATCATATGCAATATCAGATAATATTTTCTATGACCCTGACATTTAACAAATATCTGTATAATGCTCTGAGCATATAAAAACATGGATATAACAAAAGAATGTATGACTGCTGAGCAAATACATAGGAATAACATTTATTATTAACAGCATGCATCTGTAGCTGTCAAGATTTTCACAACTGCAAATAAAACCTAATACCGAGAAGTACAAGCTAATGCAAGAACATTTCTTAAACTGACTGAAACCTGGGAAAAGATGGAAAAATGAAAAAAGTGACTTTGTCAAAGCTTGTGCTCACTATGCATTAGTGGTCAAAAAAGCAAATAATAGTTGGATATATATGTAATTTGATATAAAATAATTAATCCCAAATTACTTCCCACTAAGTAAAACAATACTGTACACAAAACACCATAATTCCCAATTTTTCTCTAGCTAAATTATAGTAATATATGGGATTTGGAGATGAACAATAGATAATAACAGAATGGAAATCCTTTGTTATTTTCTTTAGATTTTTGGTTTGCAGTAGTTCTGAAAGACGTAAATCAAGAGTAGGAAAAACTGTAAAGGTTAGAACAATTGACCAAGAAATTGGTAGTTCACTACATATTTTTTTCTTCACAATGTTCCTCATAAGAGCAACATTATCGAAAAGTATTGCACCTCTTGATAAAATGAAACCTCTACACAATTAGATTCTAGAATTTGCAATAACATGTTTTTTAATAATTTTCCAGAATTCTGATAAACTGACATTTACACAAATAATGACTATGTCACAGTCCAAAGAACCACAGTTCAATTTTTTTCAATCTCAGAATACAGCACAAACACCTCACCAGTGTTCTTGTAGAATAATACTGCTTATTGAGATTTCAAATGTCAAAACATATAAAAGTTTAATTTTTTGTAAAGCAGACTTGCAATTTAGAGTTTATTACTGTACTGATACCATCATTACCAAAGCACAAAAAATTGCAAATAAATCTCTGTGATGCAATGATCCAAAAAACACATGGTAAGAGTTCTCAAATGTACTGTTTCAATACCATTAATAGTCAATACAAGCAAATGGGGAAAAGTGAACAGAAACACAGTGGCAGGAAGTCACTTACCAAGGTGAAAAAGTACATCAGAGAAAGTATGACACAGGTTTCTTGATTTCTAGCCTTGAGCTGCTGAGGACCACTCCAGGTATGAAATATAACAAGTATATCAAGACCTTTAATTATGGCAGTGAAATTGAGATTTTTAAACAACCTACATTTTTAGAACTTTCTCACTTTTTCCCTTTTTTTGAAAAACTTAGTCCAACATTCTACAGTTCTGAAGCATCACATTAGGTCATCTAATCTTGATGACTTTTTTGTTGCCTCTAAACTCTGTTTCAAAGAGCACTTGATATCTGAAAATTAAATGTATTTCAGCTATATTAAAGACAGTTCGAAGTGATGCCCACATCGGATCCAGACACTAGAGGCCCCTCTGTTACCACTGTCACACCCTTCAGACATAACTTTCAACTGGCCAATTCTGTGTTTCAAGATGAAATGAACATGGCAGCCAGCATATGACATGACTGAAGCTAGGGGTCGGCAGTAGCTATCCCCCAGCAGCAGTGTGTGGTGCATACACCCCCCAGTCATGTAGCCAAATAACCGTGTATTGTGTAACCAGACACAGTCAGGGGAAGTCCTTTCACACAGTCATACACATTCTTCACACAAACTGCACACAGACAAACACTGGTCACATATACCCAACATCCACACTGTACGTGTAAACTGGTATGTGGAATCTCAAATTTTGAGCCACAGAAATTTGGCAAACCAAGATTATCAGTTTCACTTCAGGTTAGTCCAGAAAAAACAGTTTGATGTGGCCACAGTAATGCAGGTGATGGGGAATCTAGAAAAACACATGTCAATTAAAAATAGGAAGGAAAAAAAAGAAAAGGTTGATTTTGCAAAGTAAAAGATAAGAGAAGCCAGGAAATCTTATTTTTACAAATGACCTTTCCATGACGTCTATAATATTTGCTTTTATTATTCATAAAATTACACCTCCTTTTAAACTCCATCAGTAGGAAACAGCTCTATGACAAGTCAAAATAGTGAATTAGATTGAGTAGTCTAAACAGCAAGTGAAGAACTGTCTCCATTTTTTGTATTTGTTCTGAGCTTTCCAGCCATTCATTTCTTAACCCGAGCTTATACTGCTTTGTATTGCAGTTTAGAATGACAGAATTCCAGGCTTCTGAATTGGCATCTCTTCTATAAATAAAGCAGGAACCACTGAGACATATCCTTCTTTGAATTCCCTCACAAATTTGACATCTTTTCCACTTCACATTGGGTATAATTCTGTGCTCTTTTGTCTAGGACAACTAAGGCAGAGATCTTACCTGAATTCTAGATGAGATAAAAAAATCCTGGGATGATGTCTACTTTCAACTTATCAGAGTATCTCTGTTTTTAAATCTTTCCCACTGGTCAATGATGATGAATAAAAATGACAGCCTTACCAAGTGTTTTTTACAGCTGTGAAGAGTTTATCAATCATGTAACTACCTGTAATTAGTTACCAGCCGATAGAACTATATTCAGTAATAAATTAAACACATTAATTTCAAATATACTCTCCATTCTTCTTAACGAACAAATAATGTCTCTCATTATCTGCACTTTATGAAAAAATATATAGCATGCTTTTCTCTCCCTTCTCTCTTTTGATTCTCATCAATCCACATATGTTGGCACCAAAGTCATTTTTCTGCAAGACAAAACATGCAAGTCGGATATGGTGTGTATTTGTTCTGCTCTCTGCTTCTATTCAGTAGCTGTATGAAATCTGCCTCAGATTATCTCACAGATGAATGGAGGATATATTATTAGAATTTTGAAAGCCTATTTTGCTTTCAAAGATATTTGGAACTGTTTTGAGAGAAGGCAGAGCTGGAACAGTACCAAATACTCTTTCCTACCACTAAATTCTTTTACAGTTATATTCATGCTTTTTATAATAATATAGCCATGTTTTAATGTTCACATTATGCCCCTTTGGTCATTGTTAAATCTTCCCTTATGCTGTAAAACCACTTGTCTGCCATTCGCTATTACAAAAACATTTTAGACTGTGAAAGGTGATATTACTTTTACTGAACTAATGTGAAAAGTAAAGGAAGGGTCACTGGCACCACAGCATGGGGGTAAGATGGGTCAGATCTCCAGTGAAGTGGACTGTTATTAGCTGCTGATTTACTCTGATAGTGGTTTTAAAATTATGCTATATTAATTAGAAGGCTTTGGAAGCACAATGTCAAGAGTGGAATCAACTAACACATTTTCCCATGCCTAACTGCATAATCCTATTTCCTAACATAGATCTGTGTCCTTTTGTAGCCCCTCAGCTATTAAAACATTGATGAGAACAACTGCAGCATTAAGGCCTCCAAGAATCTCTTCTGACACCTAACACCTTTGCACCTCCTTTTTTAGGTTTCACACCCCTCCTGCTAATGTTTGATATTGCATCTTACACCAGTTCCATAACACAGCTGTTGTTTTGCATGGATTGACACTTTGACCAACTGCATTGGAAAGGAACTCATCATGTGCTTTAAGCAAATTCAAAGAGAATATAAGCCCTGAGCGAAGAAGGACAAGATGAAATCCTATCTAATGGAGATGCAACCAAGCCAAGCAAATGGAAAACCTCTTCTGACACTGAATAATGTATGTACAGAAATGTTGGCCCAATTACAGTCAATTGGACTCTTCTAGTGATTTAAAAGAAAAATTTACCAGAGATTGGCTTCCCAGTACCAACTTAATCCTTTATTACAGCAGTCCTCTCCGCTTTGTGGTCCTGAAAAACCCCACAAATAAAATGCCATTTTTGACAAATCATACATGACTCCTTTGCAACTTACAATTCCATTTTTGACAAATATGATACATGGCTCCTTTGCAACCTATGAAAAATCTTACATAAGTAAAAAACTAACAGATTCTTTATAGTCCCATTTAATAAGACAGGAGGGATCTACAGGTGAGTTCTTCTAGTGCCTTATTGGATAGTGAAACCTCTGGGAAGTTAATGTCCTGTACATTTGATTGCATTTTTTATTTATAATTGTCACACACATTAAAAAAAACACCCTAATAACAGTGAAATGAGACAAGTTTGGAAGCATACGGATTTGAAGAATAATGTGATGGTAAAACAACCATATTTTACATTTCTATACAGACGGCTGGTGTCGCACCTACCAGGTAATGGCTTTGAGCCGTGCCAATAACTGATCACAAAGACAAGAAGTTACATGAAAATGCCCAGTGGGGACTTACTTAAAACTTCCTCACACACACATAGAGCTTGTGCCTCTATTCTTGCTGCTAAATGTGTGGCTTTGATGAAGGGACTGGACAGACAAACAAGAAGAGGGGAAAAGAGACTGAAAATTCTCCAGTTGTTGAACCTCAGTTTTAAAATATCAACTGGAATCATATTAATGTATAAAAACTTATTTATGTCTGCTCTGGATACTGTTGTGTTTAAAAACCATAGTTGACAAATGTTAGTGCCTAATAAATCCCTGATCACATCACGGGGTCTTTTGGGTCACTCCTGTTAGCATTATTAAACTATTTAAGAGACAACTATTTATAATTATATTTTTCAGGTAAGCAAAGCAGAGAAACAGCACCAGTCCTGTCTAGAAAGCCTTTCTAGAGGGGATGCATTTCTGAACCTGTAGATCATCAATGCAAATGAGCTACTTGGTGACATAAAGATTAGAAGCAGCCTGCACTGCAATTATCATACACTGATGGAATTCACAGTGTTGAGGGATATGAATCAGTTGAAAAGTAAAGTCAGGACCCTGAGCTTTAGGAAAACAAATTTCCAGCTCTTCAATGGCGTAGTCAATAGCAATCCCTTGGGAAACTTATGTCAGGGACAAGGGTGAAAAAGAGAGCTGGCAGTTATTTAAGATGCCTTCCACAGTGCACAAGATCTTTCTATCCCCAGGTGTAAATGATCAGGCAAGGATGACAAGAGACTGGAATGAATAAGCAGGAAACTGCTGGTCAAACTAAAGGGAAAGAAGCAAATACATAGTGGAAGCAAGGACAGGTAACCTGAGAAGACTATAGGAACACAGTCCATTTGTACAGGGATGGGGTGAAGAAGGCCAGAGTGATGCTATAAGTGGATCTCTGCATCCCCATGGACTTCCACAGGGTACAGGGGCACAGTTGCCTCCTCATGGTCTGCACCAGGGGCTGCAGCAGAACCTCAGCTCTGGCACCTGGAGCATCTTCTCCCCTTCCTTCTGCACTGACTTTGGTGTCTGCAGAATTGCTCCTCTCATGTGTTCCACCTCACTCTTCTTTGGTTGCAACTATATCTGCACAAAAACTTTTATTTCATTCTTAAATATAACTGAAGCATTGTCACAATTTCTGACTAGCCCAGCCTTGACACTGGATCTCCCAGACTTGGAGGAAGCTTCTGATAGAAGCCACCCTTGTAGCACTACCAAAACCTGGCCATGCAACCCCAGTACATTATGCTAAGGCACACAGAGGTTTGGGAGGTGATTCAGGACAGCCAGCAGATCTTCACCAAGGAAATGTTCTGCCTGCTCAGCCTAGTGACCTTCTACGGTGGAGTGGCTACATCAACAGATAAGGAAAGAGATACACAAGTCATCTGCATGGATTTCTGTAAAGCCTTTTACATGGTTCCCCACAACATACTTCTCTCTGAGGTGGAAAGGCAGGGATTTGATGGCTGGAGTGGTCAGTGAATAAGGAATTGGCTGGATGGTGCCAACCCTGGCATACTGGTCAATGTCTCAATACCTGGATGGAAGTTGGTGAGAAGTGGTGTACCCCAGGGTTCTGTATTGGAACAGCACATCCATTTCTTCATCAAGAATGTAAGCAGTGAGATCAAATAGACCCTCAACAAATTTGCAGATGACACAGAACGGTGCAGTTGACCTGTTTGAGTGATATGACGTGATGATTGATGCGATGCGATGCGATGCGATGCGATGCGATGCGATGCGATGCGATGCGATG
This sequence comes from Cyanoderma ruficeps, assembly GCA_008694505.1. Taxonomy (NCBI): domain Eukaryota; kingdom Metazoa; phylum Chordata; class Aves; order Passeriformes; family Timaliidae; genus Cyanoderma; species Cyanoderma ruficeps. The sequence goes on along the minus strand of VZDJ01000998.1, from coordinate 165,056 downwards.
CGATGCGATGTGATGCCATCCAGAGGGATACAATGCCATCTAGAGGGACTTTGACTAACTCATGAACTGGGTCCACGTGATTTAATAAGATCAAGTGCAAAGTGCTGCACCTGGGTCAGGACAACCCACAGGCTGGGGGATGAACAGATGGAGAGCAGCCCTGGGGAGAAGGACTTGGGGGTGCTGGTGGATGAGAGGCTGGACATGACCCAGCCATGAGCACTCCCAGCCCAGAAAGCCAAACATGTCCTGGGCTGCATCCAAAGCAGCATGGGCAGCAGGGGAGAGAGGGGATTCTGCCCCTCTGCTCTTCTCTGGTGAGATCCCAACTGGAGTCCTTCATCCAGCTCTCTCACAGGAAGGACATGGAACTCTGGGAGTGAGTCCAGAAGAGAACAACAGAAATTATCAGAGTAATGGAAAACCTGCTCTGTGAGGACAAGCTGAGAGAGCAGGGGTTGTTTAACCTGGAAGAGAGGTTTCAGAAGAGACCTCACAGTGACCTTTCAGTTCTTAAAGTGGGCTTCCAATAAAGGTGGAGACAGTTTTTAGTAGGAACTATTGTGATAGGAGAAGGGGTAAACCTTTTAAGCTAAAAGAGTTAAGAATTAGATGATATAAGGACGGCATTTTTAATAATGAGGGTGGTCAAGCACTGGTACAGGTTCCCCAGAGAGGTGGTAGATATCCTATTCCTTAGATATCCTAAGTCAGATCGGATGGGGCCTCGAGAAACTTCTTCTAGTTAAAGATGTTCCTGCCCATGGCAGGGTGATTGCACTAGATGATCTCTACAGATTCTTTCCAACCCAAACTATTCTATGGTTCTATTATTTTGAAAGGTCTTCATGTCTGTGCTTGCTTTTATTAAGACTTAGCTGAAACTGCATCAAAAATACAAAACAAGATTTAATTTGATCTTTTGAAAACAAAGTGTGTTAAAGCAGCCATAAAGCTTCTTTTAATTTCTCTGAATTTCAAAGATCAGTTTAGACAAGATTGACAAGAAAATGTAGGCATTCATAGATATGCACTCTGCTTGACACATTATTCATATGCTTTAACAGTCTCTAATTCCTTCGCTTTGCAGTACCCAGATGATACAGAAAAAGTTCTGATAACTTTCTAGGACTGCTCAGATGTAGTACTGAACACTGTTCAAAGCAGAATAACTTTGAAAAAAGACTTTTAAATTTATTTTCTGTATCAGAACGTCTACTTCAAGCATTTCTGTCTTGTTCCTGGTACTGTGGAATGACTTGCTTGTCATGTGACTGGCAGCATGTGCTGTACCAGATGGTATGTATGGAGGAAATTAGAACTTCTTCATATTCCCTCTCTTCTCATTGAAGTTCCTTTGGGTCACTGTCCTGGTTTAGGGCAAATTCAGGAGGAAACCTCCAAATAGTGTCCCTCTGGGAAACAAACCCAAATGGCCCCTTCCTCAATTGGTCTGGGAAAAAATTTCCTTAGAGAAAAGCGGAAAAAAATATTTATTTAACAAAAAAAGTACCCACACGCATAAAGAATGATCATTATGAAATAACAAAACCTCTCACTGCTCTGAAGAGAAATGACAAAATTGAGAAAAGTCCTTGCTGTGGGTGTAGCTCACCTCGCTCAGTCTCTTATCTGTCTCTCCAGCCCTGGAAAAAAATGTTGAGGGCCAGGCCCCGGTGGACGACAGGTGTGAGATCCCAGTGTCTCTCTGGATTTTTCAATCCAGGACACGTCTAAACAGTCCCAAGAAAATGGAAAAAAAACACTCCAGGGAGCTTCTTTGCCTCAGCTTGCTAAAAACTAACTAAAAGCAAAGGAGATCTCTGTTCCTCTGTCTGTCCATGCTGCAGACGACACAGTCTAGGAGCAGAATGCAGAGGAGTGAGTGCACTTTCTGAAAACAAACTGCACATTTCTTCTTTCCCCTGCTTTGCTCTTGGAACCAGTCTTAAAGGTACAGGACACACTATCCAACATAAACAGAACAGACGACTTGGGATACAAGCATAAAGTCACCCCAGGACACTCACATAGATACTGTTGGCTGCAGCAACATTATTGGCAGAAAAAAATAGATCCACAACAAAGCTGTCTCTTTGAAATATCATGCACAGGAAACTCTAATAGTGTGACTCCGTAAATAACTGCAGAAAGTAATACTTTCTGAAGAAAGCACACTGGAAAATAAGGTCGGAGCAGTTTTTCTACTGTTATCAGAAAATATATTATTTATCATACAGATTTTTTCCTGGAAGAAGAAATTCATTGCATAACCTGTATGAGGATGATAGTGAGAGAAACTCCATCTAACAGTTAAAATACAAATACCAGCATCACACTAATCCTTAAATTCACACACACAATATACAGGAAATTTGGAAATAAATCCATCCATTTGCTTGTCCGTGTAACTAATATATAATATTAGTAATTTATCCAGTATGACCACTTTACACTACTAATATATATCCAATCTAATCACACTATGGTAAGAGAGGGATTGGATGAGGTACAGGGCATGCCTCTCCTGAGCATCCTAGTTAGAAGAAAAAAGTCCTCTCCACCTAAGAATCTTATGAGATACGTGTCATATCAGGGAGGATTGTGCCATAAGCCTCATTGTGTACCTTCCTCTGCTAAACTTGGCTACTGAGGTCTATAAATATCTGTGTACAAACTGTAATGTCATGAAGGTTGAGTTTTCTTTTATTTATATTTTATTTCAATTTATATTTGCACTCATGTCCAGAGGAAGGTATTATTAATTTGAAAGTATGGCTAATATGGATTCGAACTCCACTGCAGATCCATAAACTCTCTCTGCCAAATTTTACTAATGAAATATTGATCTTAATTGTAACTTTCTAATATCTAAAAATGTTAGATATCCAACAATAGAATTTTTTTTTTAATTGAAAACTAGATGTTGAAACAGTTTGCTCTTCTTTGGACATAATATGGAATGGTATGAAGTCCCAAGCCTTGAAAAAGTAAAAAATGTGAGAACACAGATCCTCAATTTTTTTTCATGTAGCATCAGATTACTTCATTTTAAGATTTAGTGAAATGACTTACAAAGTGTTGAAAGAGGCCTTTACAAACAAAGAGCTTTCTTCTAAAAATGAACAGACAAGTGAGCAATGTGCTTTCCTCCTGATGCTATGGCACAAGGCACATCCCACAAGGAACTGTTCCAAAGCATACCCAAACAGAAATACTGTCTGAAAAAGTCCAGGCACTTGGACATACATGTGCCCAATAGGCTGATATGGCTATTCCATGAGGTGCATTTGGACAAGAACAATGTTACAGTTTTGAATGGGGTGTCTCTCTGGCCATTACTCTATGTTAAAAAAAAAAAAAATAACCCAAGGCAAAAATTAGATTTTGATAATTTCTACTGGACTGCAGTTGGCCTTTATTACTTCGACTCAACTAAGTTTACATTGAAGAATACTGATGCTGTGTGGCAGTATGCATTTGGTTGTCTGTGTTTCTTATGTATCTTTTGGATTGTTCTTATGCTGTTTATGTAATGGTTCATTCCAGGTACCCCTCCAGTTTGTTTCCCCTTGGTCTGCCCCAGTCACAGTTACCCATCAATCATTGTTATGCAGCCCCTGCACCCCACGCCCTGTCTGTCACTCTGGGGCCTGTTCCTGCATCTGGAGAGTTCCAGGGAGAGCCTCCAGTGATTGGACAGCATCCCAGTTCCCCCCTCCCACTTCCCTGTGATTTGTTACTGTATATGTCCCTTATGTTCAGAGCCGCTCCCATGTTACTCCCTACTGGTTAATGGCTGAACCCATCCCTCTGTTCCACCCCCACATAAAAGGTTTTGTACACAGGTGCTCCTGGTCTCTCTAGAGGCAAGTACTCTGAGGTGAGTTCTCTCCAGTCGGGGTTCCAATAAACTCAGACGGTTGCACCCTCTCCAGAGTCCCCTCTTTATTTCCTGCCATAGTCTCGCTCCGCTTCCTCGCCAACCAAGACTCACAGGATTGTGCAGGTGTCTCCGGACACTGAATCATACCCAGCTTGCCATGGTGCCAGGGCTGGCCGGGGTGAAGCAGACGCCTGACCACCACGACAATGCTGGTCTCTCTTTAGTCTTACCAGAAGAAACTTTTAAGGATTTGAATGTCAAATAAAAATTTAACTTCCTAACAGAGGACAGACAGGAAACACGTTTGTCAACATTCTATGTTATTTTTTCTATTAGTTGCCAAGTTTCCTCTTTCTTCCTAATGTTGTAAAGGGAAGCCATTGTCCTGTCAAAACAGAGCTTGCACATATTTGCTTGCTTATAATCTCCAATTCTCAGTACTGGCTCCACATGAGAGACATGACCAACCCTTACGAGCATTTTGCTAGATTAATGGATGTTACCAACAATTGTATTAGACAATAAATGATGGAATCTAACTTGTGATCATAAATATTTGTATGGCTTGTCCATGACAAGGTGCTGGCAGTGTGGGGAGTTCAAGGGAAAACACTCTGCAGGGAGACACTGGAGACTGCCACAATTGGATAACAACAATTCCAGATGGCTCCAATGGACCAAGCACAGGAGACAGCTAAGCTCCTCAGCAAAGTGTGTGGTATCATCCTAAAAACAGATTTAAGAAAGAGGAAAAAGTCCACCAGAGAAGTGGGGAAAATAAAAAGAGTGAGAAAGAACAGAGAGACTATCAAGTCAAAGCACGAGAAAGCTGAGGTGCTGCATGGTGGAGTAGATCTCCACCCTACAGCTCATGGAAGACTCATGGTGCTGCAGATGGATATCCCTAAAAAAAGCTCAGCCCATGGAGATCCCACAAAAGGGGAGAACAAAAGTGTGAGGATGAAAAAGAAGCAGCTATAAACTGCAGTTTACTGGCTGTAACTTCCCTTACCACCCTGCACTACTCAGGAATGGAAGAGGAATCTGAAATGAAGTTGACCTTGGGAGAGAGGGGAGGAAAGATTTTTTTTTAATGCCTTTGTTTCTTACTACGGAAATATATATTGACAAATATTAAATCCATCTTCCCAAAATACAGTCTGTTTTGCCTGCAAAAGTAAATGAGAAACAATCTCCCTTTTATCTTGAACCGTGAGATTTCTCAAACTGTTTTCTGCCAACATGGTGCTGAAGAGGGTGATGAAGTGATCAGACAGGTAAGCATTTGGCTATTATCCAAAGCTAGCCCAACACTGTCTTTCTGTTTTCCCTTTTTAGACTGTTTAGACAAATTCAGTATTTTAATTCATTAAATAATTATCTGTTAATCACTACAAGTGTTTGTCTGAGAGTCAACACTAGACACCTGTTATGCTAGCAAGGACACTGATGCAATTTTTCTGAATAAGACGAGCCATAGTGTGTATGCCAAAGGTCAAACACTTTGCAGCATTTCACATCATTCAACAAAAGTGTTCCTTTAATTGTATGTTCAGCTTCCAAAGTGGCCCTTGAAATGTTGATTCTGAGAAACTGAGTTTACAAACTAAATCAGAAGAGCTTGTGTAGCCTACCTCCCAGATCACTACAAATAGAAATTGAGTTTCAGCGTCCACAGAAACACAATAGATAATGCCAATATTTTTCTTCTTGACCTTTTGTACATACTAAGATTATGTTGCTTGCAGTTTTTACTGTTACATAGTTATTTGCACTACTCCATTTGTTTCCACAGGGTTTAAGTGAACCATTATGCCATAACCTAGTCTCAGTTTTATGGATTTCAATCTCATTGAATAGGAGAGTTTTGTAAGGAAACAATATTTTTGAGATCTCCAAAAGAAATACTCAGGTTCAGCCCTGGAAAGATTTACATGGACAGGTAGGTTTACATGCAAAGGCTACCCATCACACATAAACATGGGTAAATCTTTGCACTACAAGATCTCTTTAAGCAACTGGAAAAATACTCAGTGATTTTAAAATAGCAATGGCTGGGGTAAATTTATGATCCACAGGTTTGAATATACTCACTATTCTAAGATAATTTTATTTAATTCCTTTGCCTATTCAGGACATATGATTTTCTGATTCAATTATGATTCCTTTTTCAAGTTAAATTCTATCTGTTTCATTCCCTGGTTTTGTTATACAAAGGAGAAGAGGCAGGAGAGAGAGACCTACCATGCTTATTCTGTTGCTAGCATCTCTTTCTCATGTCTGGTTATAGTAGGAAGGTTCACTCTTTATTTTTGTTTAATTCAGACAGTTTTTTAAACTGTTTAAAAATTCTTTTGATACTAAATATTTTACTATTAAAAGTCAGCAAAGAAAATTAATTGCTATTACTTTCCTCAAAAGAGCATATAAGCAGAGCTAAATCAGATCTTACATAACTTTAATCCGCTCCAACATTGCCTGTGAATCACCAGTAACAGATGTTTAGAGAAAAAGTAGGAATCAGTAAAGAAGAGCCTGACATTTTTCCCTAAAGATCCCTCTACTCAGCCCCCAGATATCAGGATATTAAGAACCTGAGAAATACAAATGACATCTAAAAGTGTGGTTAGGTACCAACCAATGATTTTATTTCTCCCTCATGGTAAGTCTCAAAGCAGCTGTGGCAGAGAACAGTTACGCAGCCAACAGAAAAAAAACAATGTTGGTGCATGCCTGGGAGTTTTTTTCTGAGTCTATTATACATTCATGCCATTCCTCACATGTAATATCCTTTTCAGAGAGATATTTGTGCTTTTAGCAAAATGCAATTCTGTTTATAGAACTCTCCATACAGTTTTTAAAGGAAAACAGACACTGTGAACAAAGCGTGTATGTGAATTTGACTATCAAGATGCATTTTGTTTTTACAGAAAACATCATTTTGCAGCCTTCTGCTTATTACCACAGCCAAATCTCCTTTAGGATCCTGTCCTCCTTCATATATCAGAATATGTACAAGTAAAAATTAGTCACTTGAAAACTAAAACAAGGTATCTTGGACTATGTAAGTGCTTCTAAGACATTTTCAATGATATTACTCCAAAAACATTAAAAACTGCAAGGATGTGATTTAATCTGTTAAGGAAAGATTTGAACACTGTGATAAAATACCTTTTAAGTCAAATAAAAAAGATGAAAACAAATATAGATTGTTATCTTACTTCAAATGGGAGCTCTGTTATTTCCATATTTCCAGCCAAATCCAGTTTTTCTAGATTTTCACAATCACCCAGTTCTGGAGGAACTGACTTCAAATTATTGAAACTCACATTGAGCACTTTGAGGTTTTTTAAGCAGCCTGTGAGGGTAAGATAATTCAAATCAGTGTGCTTAAAAAAAATAGAGAGAAAGCAAAAAAAAAGTATACTCAGTTAAGCAAAGAAAAAGCTCCCTATTGTGATGGTAAGATTAGTAAGTATTTTCAGCAATGATCACTAACATTTTGAGGGCCAGTAATGCCCGTTAATCAGCAATGTTTTTGGTGAGAGTTTGAATGGAGACAGCAAAGACTTTCAAATATCTTGTTTCTTTCAATGAGGAGATCCCTTTTGACCTCAGCTGAAACTAGATAAGTTGGCTTTTCGCTTGGCCACTGTAGAAAATTGGCCTGCCAACTGGAACACATCTTAGCAACTTTTATACAACCTCTTCATTGGGAACAGTCACTCCTAGTAAGTTATTACATCAAGAATTCTGTCTTTAGTATTCTCCGCTGCACCCTTTTGATTATATAATGGATATGTGCATGTGTTTCATTATTTTCTTTACTGTGATTTGTTATATCTACCGGCTTAATTTAAAGGCCATTATGATATTCTGTGCTACATTTAGTAACAAAGATTTTTGTTTCTTCAAATTATAACATTGCATAATTGTCAGCAAAAGGAGGGTTAGAAACATAATTAAAATGCAATATCCTGAAAAGAAAATGCAAGGTATTCTGTGATATAATCTAACTGGAAGAAATGTGAATATATCAAATAGCTGATGTGCTAGCAAAGGAATCATTAAATACATAACAGGATGAGAATGTTTTATGGAAAGCCTGGTTGTTGTATTACATGAATGATCACAGAATTGGAGAATCACAAATGGTTTCATTTGGAAGGAACCGTCAAAAATCATCTAGTACAAAGCCCTGTCCAACCTGACTGAATGCTTCCCATGATGAGTCATGCACAATTTCTCCAGGCATACTTCACATCACCTTCATCATAAAAAAAAGTCTTACATTCAATCTACACCTACTCTATTTAAAGCCACTGTCCCGTGTCCTGTTAGTACAGGCCTTGGTTAATACTCTCCCCCAACTTCCTCATAAATCCACTTTATATGTTGAAAGGTGGCAATATGGTGCCAAGAGAACCTTCTCTTCTCCAGTCTAAACACTCCCAGCTGGCTCAGCTTTTCTTCATAGAAGTGTTCCAGACCTCTGAAAATCTTCACAGTCATTTACTGAATCCATTCCAGCAGGCTCATGGCCTTTTTGTAGTGGAAGCCCCAGGACTGGATGAAGTATTCCACGTGGAGTCTCACAGTGACACCCTCCCCTCAACTGGTCACACTTATTTTGCTGCAACTCAAGATACAGTTGACTTTCTGGGCTGCAAAGGCACATGGCCAGTTCATATCCAATTCTCATTCACCAGTATCCTCAAGTCCTTCTCTGTACGGCTGTTCTCAGTCCATTCACCCCCAGTCTGCGCTGATATTAGAAGTTGTCCCAGCATGTGTGCAGGATCTTGTACTTTCTCTAGCTGACTTTCATGAAGTTCACATGAACCCACCTCTCAAGCTTGTCAAGGTGGCCTTGGATGGCAACCCTTCCTGTAAGGATATCAACTGTATGTATTCATCAGTTTGTTATCATCTAAAATATTCCCCTCTGCTCATTTTTTTTCCTGTAGTATTCCCTTCTACCCAGTGACAGAATACAGCATTCAGAAGAAAATGCAGAAGTAAGAACCACAACTGCAATTCAGCAGTTGGAAATTGGGACAGAACAGTATCATCATCAACAGGATCTCAAAGTAGACTAGATATTTCTAAGCAAGGCAAGACATACAGCAACCAAAATCTTATATTAATCAGAGTCCCAGGTCTGGCCAGGAGAGGGCTAATTTTTCCAGTAGCTGATAAAGGACATGGCCAAGACCCAGTGGTTTTTCTATATCAGATCACATCATTGTCAGAAGTGGGAGAAAGAGACTTTCTCCCAAGGAAGAAGGGGTTCTGGTTCAGTCAAGTAAAAATGGCAAAGGGAGCCATCTAATCTATTCATTTTCTATTATCAGGGTTTTTTTCTGTGTGAAACACCTCTTTTCTTGTAACTTCTATCATTAATATTGTGGTGGTTACTGTACATTTTATTAACTTATTTCTGTTTCTGGTAAATTTTTCTTCTCTCAGTGTGTAATCTTTGCTTTTTGTTCCTCCCATTCTCCTCTCCAGAGTGCTGCAGGGGGAGGAGAAGAGGAGAATCAGGGAGCAAGATAGAGTGATGCATTGTTTGAAGAGTCTCAGGGGGGGCATTGAATTGGGGGGTACTGTTCCTAAATCACGACAATCAGTCTTCTATTTATAATTTTTTTTAAAGAAGCTGCAGTTTCATTAGATTTGGTTGACATTGCAGAGTATGAAGTGTCCTCAAGTCAGTCTTACATTCTTAAGACATTCACTTAGTTAAACTTCTTCCAAAGCAAAGGTGAGCTTAGAGTAGCTCACTTTTTGCAATCTGTGGAAACCCTCACCAGAAGCTATTTGGTGCTTCCACAGAAAAGGACCGAGAAGAAGCATAGGGAATAGCAAGTACATTTTTTTTCTGAGAAATTGCTGTTGTCAGTGCCAGAGACATGCAGTTTGATGGCCAACACTAGCAGCCACCAGATCACATTCCATTTTACATAAACCCCACAGTTTCCCTTGGACACAATATTGTCTTCAAATGGAAGACCACCAAATTTGGGCCACCCAAATGATCTCACGTGTGGCAGACAAGGCATATATTGTGGGAACTCTGTTATATTAATCTCTACAGGTTGCAGCCAAGAAAAACATAGGATCTTCCACCCAGCTTCCTTCCAGTTTTAGCTCTGCCAGAAACTGAAGTATGTTTCAAAATTCAGCTCTCCCTTTAGGATGATGTTTCCTCTACTGTAAGCTGCTGGTTTAGTTAAAATAGAAGAAAATATTTCTGTAAGACTATAACAGGCATTGCTTTGCCAGTTACACTACTATCTGACAAAGGTTGTTGGGGTAATAAAACTAATTTAATTGTATCAATATGTGAACTACCTTATTTCCATATTTTTAAGTACCTAAAAATAATAGAAGTGATCCTTCCTACTGATCAGGAGGCCTCACCAGATTTAGTATCGCAGTGTAGATGAAGATATTATAAAACATGCTAAGTCATAACCATGAATTTACCACTTCAATGCAACAAAATAATCACTGGAACAGAAATGTCTTAAAATTAGATATTCAGAAAAATCACAGTTTACTTCCTCAATCAAGTAATCCCATGTTAAAGGAGAGTAAATCCTATTGGAATGAAAAAAGAGCCATTTATTCAATAGCTCTGGAATGTTTTTCCTGTTCTTTCAGCACTGGAATATTGTACTGATTCTATCTGGAATGTAGTGTTTCTCATAGCAAATCATATGGTGGTGTGTTTTGGATTTATGACCAAACAACATAGTAACTGAACTTTTGCTGCTAATGCAGGAAAAAATTTTGTTTCCCACTCTGCTGCCCCAGTGAGTCAGCTAGAAGTGGACAAGAGGCTGAGAGGAGACAGGGCTGAGACACTCAATCCAAACTGACCAAAGGAATATGCTATAGCATATAATGTCACATTCAGCAGTAAAAGCTGGAGACAAGGGTGGAATGGGAGTGAGTTTTCCAAGGTCCCTGTTGCTTAGGGACTGAATGTGTATCAATTTGTGGTAAGTGCTTTTGCATCACTGGTTTCTTTACATCTTCTTTTTAAACTGTCCTGATGCATGAGTTTTCTCGCTTTTGCCTTTCCCTTTCTCTCCCCATCCTGCTGTGTGAGACTGGACTGCAGGGGATTGAGTAAGCTGTATGAAGCTTAGCTGCCTATAAGTGTTAACCCACAACAGATACAGTACCTAATTTTTCAGTCATTTCATTTCTACCACCAGAGAAATTTCTACCTCTCAGTTCCATTAGCAATTGGAGAACTACTAATGGACTACTAGGCAAGGCATCTGGTCCTACCAACATGCTAGTCACTGTCTTGTCTAACTCTGTTCAGATTGTCATCTCTGATGATTAGAGATGTGGAGCAGAATTATTTATGAAAAACAAATCACAAAAATGTAGCAGCCTTTCTGGGTAGTGTGACCAACTCAAGCGCAGCTTCTCTGTCTGACGTTCACAGCACCTAACATGTATGTCAATGCTCCCAGTGTGGTTTGCAGGTATGAGAAAAAAGATAAGTAAAAAATACAGCACATTTTTTCTTGTGATATATAATCTCTCTCTAACACAACAGAAAGACACTACAGATTCTATAGTCAATTTACAGTAATTGCTGTGACTAAGATTATGAAAATTACTGGGAAGAGGCATGAGTCATGCAATTGAATTTTATTTCCATAACAAACTGAGGACAACATAGATGAATGAGATGAAGCTTGCCAAGATCTGCCTTTAGGGAGCAATCTCTTGGAATTCTATAGGAGCTCTTTTTCACCTCTAGGTTCTTCAGTAGATTAAGTTATGCCACCTGACAAGTGAGCAGTAGTCAAGCATTAACACACCCCCCAGGGCAATAAGACATATATAAGACTAACCAGAATCTCCTGGATAAAATCCTTGCGTGACCACGTAACTACATTTTTTTTATTTCTCACATTCCATTTGAAAAGTAGTTTATTTTTTACATTTGCTGCTATTATGCTGTTATAAGAAGTTACTGAGTTTTATTATTTTCTTTATTTGGAATACTCTTCAGATTGCTAGCCTAAATTTATTTGTAGAAGTTTTTTAACCATTCATTCTTTTGTCTAGTTCATCTTTAAATAGGGTTTTTTTCCTTCCCTGGTGTTTACTTCTGATGTTTTGATAGGTTACAGACATCTTAGAATTTATTTTACTAGCTTGAATAAGCCATTTTTTCTAGTCTCTGCTGACAAAATAAAATTTTCCCTCCTTAACTGGTCCTAATAGACTTATTTTGCATCTGTTCTCATCTAAAATTACTGGATAGTTCTCCTGTGACTGTTAGATTTGAAATTTCATTTCTTCAGTCTTTTGCATTTAATGATCTCTGACACACTGTACAAAAACTGAATACATGACCTTGAGCTCTGCAACTGTGAATTTAATCTCTGTATTTTTTCAGAAGCCTATCTGCTAATCAGCCTTACCATATTTCCACTAGTTTTGCAGTGACAATACACAAACTGTGTCAGAAAATTTCAGTAACCCTGTTCCAGAAAATTACTAAGTGATAAAGTCAAGACTGATCTTGAGAAGACCCACAAATTACCTTCTTCATGACCAACATCTTCTCTTTCTGAATAAACGTGTTTTTGTCTCTGATTTAACAAGTCTTTTGCTCATTTTTACAATTGTGGCATCAAAATCCATTCTGTTAAAGTCAAATATTCATTTGCCATAGTTATCTGTATCAAATACATCATGGAATACTAGCTAGACAAGATCTACTACTTGAAACTCAATCATTTTCTTGAAAGATAGAAACCAAATTAGTTGGGAACAACTTGCTCTTCCTTTATAATTTTTTTTTTTTAACTTCAGCCTGGTTTCCATTCAGCACCACATCTCTAATGACTCCTTCCTCTAAATAACTGTTTGAAATTTTTACAATCAACAATGTAGATAAGGATAGAGTTAGGCTACATGAGCTGCCAGAATGGTAATCCCGATTACGGAGTGAGATCTGCTAGGCTAACTTTGTCAGAGAGCACAAATATGCAACTATAAAAAATATCCACGAAAACTAAAGATATCCTCAAGTCCTGTGTCTTGACTGAAGGAGCACAAAACTGTGGAGGGATGAATCCCAAAATAGTATATCTTCAAATACCATAGACACTGTCATTTGGAGGAGTGGAAATAAGAAGAGAGGAAAGGCAGTATGTAGGACTTTCACAACCCTGAAATCTGGGTCTAGGGATTTATCTATGTCTTCTTAGCGCAGAAGTTGTCCACTGTCTTTGGTATGCTGCCCAGTCAACATCAGGCTTAATGAGAATGTCATACAGTCATTGAGGCAGCTTTAGGAGAGGAGGGAGGAGGTGACATCCTTTCCATGACTGCACAAATGTAGAGCAGGATTTGACTCCCATGCATGTTACATGTACATTCAAATAGTATTCAAGCACATCTTCTGAATTAAAAGTAGTAATAGTAAAGTCATTGCTGCACAATACTGTTTTTAACTATGCTTAATGTCACTGAATTTTCATTCTATAAAATATGTAAATTCTGGAATTAAACAGCTAACATCTCTCTGTTTTCCATGGAGAGGCAGTAAAAGCCAGAATGAAACCCATGGTCTCCCTGAAAGCTTCCCAATTAAGATTTAGGGTTTTTTTAGATGGGAGATCCAGCGTCATAGTTGTTGCATTTATTCTCAGTTTAAAATTTTAATTCTTTTTTTAAAACCTGAACTGGCAATTCTCTAATTTCTTATAAGCAGTGCAGCATTCTAATAATGGTAGTACAAATTCACCTTTTTCACAAGCCTACATTAGTGGTCCTAACAAGGTGTCAGAGACAAAATACAGATGAGGTTACAGAATGCCTTTATTATCTAAGCCTCCCAATCAATGCAAATGTAGATCCACTTGTGCAAACTGGAGTAAAACAGTAGACAACTTTTTACATTAATCTGCAAGCATAGAACCATTGAATTATGGAATGGTTTAGGTTGGAAGGGACCTTAAACCTCATCTAGTTCCAGCCCCACTGCCAGGGGCAAGGTCCCCTTTCACTAGACCAGGGTCCTCAAAGCCTCATCCAATCTGGACTTGAACTCTTCCAGGGCTGGGTCATCCACAGCTCATGTGGGCAAACTGTTTAATTGCTTCATCACCCTCAGAAGAAATAATATCTAAATTAAACCTACCCTCTTTTAGTTTATGGCCATTACCCTTTGTCCTGTTTCTACATGCCCTTGTATTCAGTTCCTACACAGCTTTGTTATAGGCCTCCTTCAGGTACTGAAATGCCACAATATGGTCACCCCAGAGCCTTCTTTCCTAAAGGCTGAACAAGCCTGTTTCTCTCAGCCTGCCATCATAGGAGAGGCCCTCCAACCCTCTAATCACCCTTGTGTGTCTCCTCTGATACCATACCAACAGGTCCACATCCTTCCTGTGCTGGGACCCCAGAGCTGGATCCAGGGTTCCAGGTGGGGTGTCACCAGAGCAGAGCAGAGGAGGAGAATCTCCTCCCTGCCCTGCTGCCCACAGTGCTCTGGATGCAGCCCAGGACACATTTGGCTTTCTGGGCTGGGAGTGCCCATGGCTGGGTCACGTCCAGCCTCTCACCCACCAAGCCCTTCTCCCCAGGGCTGCTCTCCATCTGTTCATCCCTCAGCCTGTGCTGATACCAGAGTGGGCCTCAAGCCAAGCACAGCACCTTGTACTTGGTCTTGTTAAACCTCCTGAGATTCACAAGCCCAGTTCCCGCGCTTGACCAGGCCCCTCTGTATGACAGACAAGTTAATCTATCCTTCAAACAGGTCAACTGCACCACTCAGCCAGGTGCTGTCTGCAAATCTGCTGAGAGTACACTCAAACCTACTGCCTAAATCATTGATGAAGACACTGAATAGCACTGTTACCCATATAGTCTACTGAACCCACCACATCTCACAAATGTCCATCCAGACACTGAATTCTTGACCAGTACACTCTGGATGAGACCATCTAGACAATTCCTCTGAATCCACTGAACAATGCAGATATCACATCCATGCCTCTCCACTTTAGAGAGAAGGACTCTCTCTCATGGGGGCCATGTCAAAGGCCTTACCAATATCCAGACAGATATGCGCCCTTTTCTTGTCCATGGATAAAGTCACTCAATTGTAGAAGGCCAACAACTTGATCAGGAAGGACTTCCCCTTAGTGAAGCCATGCTGGTTTTCTCAAGCAACCCCTCTGGTCTCTGTGTACTTTAGCATAGCTTTCAGGAGGATTTCTTCCATGATTTTCCCAGGGACAGAGATGATGCTGAGAGGTCAGCAGATCCCAACGTTCCTCCTTTCTGCCTTCTTCTAAAATGAGTACAATATTTCCCATCTTTCAGTCACCTGGGACTTTACCTGAGTGCCATGATTTTTCAAATGTCACAAAGTGGCTTAGTGACTACATTAAATAGTTTCCTCAACCCCCTGGGATGTATCTCATCAGTTCCTATAGACACACCTATGTTCAGGTTCCTCAGGTGAACCTCATGAGCCTCATTGTTTCTTACAGTGCAAGTGACTTAATTCCCCCAGTCCCTGCCCTCAGTGCCATCTACTCAGAAAGTGTGAGAAGAGGGGGTGCCATTGAAAACTGAGTCCAAAATTCCTCATGAAAACAGTCAGCTTGCAACACCAGGGTTTAATACTGTCTCTTCAAAGGGGGGATGCAAACAAAATTTTCCTCTGTTTCATACAAGACTGAGCTGTTAGACAAATGACACTGAATACTGAATAAATGACAAAGGTAATAGATGCATTTGCAGTTCCTCAGAATAGGAATTTAAAATGAGAATATGCATTTTCTTCTTGGAAACTCACAAAACACATTGGGACTCTTATTAATAGAAAAAGTTATTTTAGGTATCGAGAAGTCACTTAAAATTCTATTACTAATAGTTTTCCCGCCTGAGTTCTAGAAAATTGGATTAATGACATGCACAAAGGAAATTTTATACTGTGCAGTGGAAAAGAGACAAAAATCCCCTATGACTTCTTAATAAATTATGTCTCAAAAGAAGTTATTTTTAGTCCTAAATATTTGGAAAATCAAAAATGGGAGAGGACACAGTACAAATATTTTATTAACAACTTTTTGAAAAGTATAATGGATAATTTGAGGGACAAAAAAAATCCCGATATAACCTTACAGTTCCATGCCAGCACAAAGGTTTTGGGAACATATGAAAATTCAGTTCACTATTTCCTATCTGAATATGAGAATATATTGTTGGATAGTTTCAGTTATAGCAATTACTAATACATCAGCACCACTTTATATATTGCAACTGCACTGCAGCCAAAGCCAGAGCTGTAATTTCACATAGAAAACAAAGAAAATCCCCTGGCTAGATCCCATTCATGATTTTTTCTGTTATTCCTAGACAAATCATTTTAAGACAGACAACTCCATTCTGTAGTTTTCTGTGGTGGTGTTTCATTGAGTTTTAATGTTAAGTTTAATGATCCCAAAATGGCTTCCCTGTGGTTCTTTGTACTTTGTTGTTTGTCCTCCATGTTAGATGCCCTCCTTCCTCAGTTATTTTTAGTTCAAATTGTTATATGTTGTACCCCTTCCCCCTGCCTCTACCCAGTTACAGCTCCTGATTGGTTCCCTTTTCCCACCTTTTCCAACTGTCAGTTCCAAGTTACGTAATCCCCCCTCCCTGCCTGTCGTCCCCAGTCCTGTCCCATTTTTCCAGAAAGCTCATCAGGAGCTGAGCCATGACTGGTCGGGGTCGGAGCCTTTTCCACCTCCCTCCCCTTGACTGGTTCATGGAATTGTATATTATGCATCAAACCACACCCTTGTTCCTTTCTATGGGTTCATGTTTATGCCCTCCCCTGAGCTAGCCCTGAATAAACCCCCCCTGCATCCCTGGATCGGGGTCTCTCTAAGGCACAGGTCCTGGGGTGAGAGGTTCCCTTTTATCCTCAGTAAACCCAGTTGCCTTCAAACCTCCGAGAGTCCCATCCTTCATTCCGCCTGCCATAACTGGAGCTGTCGCGAGGCTGGTCGCAGTGAGAACTCTAGACTGGTCGCGTGGTCAGGGCTGGTCAGGTCGAGGACCCACCGCGACAGTTTTCCGTTTTTTTTTACAATACGCATTAAAATATTTGCTATTACATAAAAACTATCAAAAGTACTCTCAGCTGTCTTCTGTTACAAATTTGTTCTTGTTCATGTACATATGTGACTATAAAAATGTGATTTGAAATATCTGATAATGGATTCAACTCTTTCCTCTCTCTGATTCACAATGGAGCATTATCTCCTAAATCTGGTAAAACAGGAATATGAACTTCATTATTGCAGAAGTCCAAAAACTTCTATTGCAGCAATATTTTTTTTCATTGAAAATGTTTTTATCACCTCATACTCTCTCATACCTCATTTACTTCTTGTAAGAATCAAAAGTTGTCATAATATGGCTTACCAGGTTACCCTGTGCCAAGTGATTTGTTGATCTATACTTGATTTCAATTCTGTCTGAAGATTAAAAACTCAACAAGATGCATGTCACTACCAACATCACATATCTGTCATTGCTCTCAAGTACATTTTAGCTGCGATATTTACCTAGTTATTGCTGGTTTGTAAGCAGAAGACAAAATGATGAATACCTTAGCACTTAACATTTCCAGACACCTTAGCTTCTGATTTAACACTCAGTCCTCACTCTTTGCTTAGATAAAGCTCCCAAATGAAACCCACATCAAACATTTTCCTTGTGAAAATTTAGTCAGTAAGTTGACATACATAAGTATACTTAAGATATGAAAGGTTTCATTTACAAATAATATTCAAAAACTTCAAAATATCTAAGATCTTTCATAATATTAAGAAAATAATTAACATTTCCAATACACATTAATATCCATCTCTGTATGCATATATAGTACATGAAATAAAAGCACAGCTATTTGCAAGCATATCCCCCTACATATAAATCAAGAGAGCATTACACAAATTGAGACAAAGATCCTCTGTAACTTACGCCATAATAAAAAGTGCGGTTCCGCTGCCTTACTAATAGGGGGCTTATCAATACACAACATTCAATAAGACTGAAAAACATCAGGAAGTCTGGGCAAAAAAGTGCTGAACAGTTCAGGTACACAGTCTTGGAGTGGTTTTTTGTATTATTTATTTTTACACTACATTGGTAATTACGCATCACTTTCTGGATAGGCTAGAATTACTACTGTAATGTAGAATTATAAATAAATTACATATATATGTATGTATAAATAGTATGTATGGCTTAGCAAACTTGTTAATTTGGTTGTGTAGTGTCTAATGTTCAAATCTGTGTTTCTGCAGAGGAGTGCTTAGATTTAATGAATCTTGAAAAATAAAATCTTTGAAGAAAAGTTCTTGGGTAAGAGGACGATTATGAGTGCTATAACACCATGTCTGAGGGAAGCCCTACAACAAAGCATTTTCTAACATTCTCTGGCCCATCCAGGCAAACATTTACATTAAAAAAAAAAAACAGCAACAAAAACATTGAAAGAAAGAAATCATGGGTATAATCTAGCGGGATAAATGAAGTGAAAGCAAATAAATGGAAATAACATAAAAGCTACTGATGAGCAGAAATCCCATCATTTTAATGCAATTGAAAGAACTGTGCTACTAGAAACAATGAGACTTCTTTCCTCATTTCTCAAAATACGTCTGATACAGGCTCTACATTGCCCTCTACTAGAACAACCTACTTGTCACCTGGTCACCAGTGGTGCTCCCCAGGGCTCAGTGTTGGGGCCAGCCCTTTTTAGAGTCTTTATTGTTGATCTGGGTGTGGAGATCGAGTGTCCCCTATGGCACATAGCAAACAACAGTAAATCGGGAGGGAGGACTGATCTACTAGAGGGTAGGAAAGATGTTCAGAATCATCTGGATCAGCTGGACCAACGGGCCGAGGACCTGTATGAGGTTCAGTAGCACAAAGAGACAGGTCCTGTCCTTGGGTCACAACAGCCCCATATAGCACTGCAGGCTTGGGGGAAATAAGCAGGAAAGCTGCCTGGTAGAAAAGGACTTGGGGACCTTTGAAAGCCAGTCAGACATGGTCCAGCAGTGTGCCCAGCTGGTCAAGAAAGCCCAAGACATCCTGGCTTGAATCAAAACTAGTGTGGCCAGGAGGAACAGGGAAGTTATTGTCCTGCTGTACTCAGCACTGGTGAGACCACCCCTCAAATCCAGAGGCTCAGTTCTGGGCCTCTGTCCTGGTTTTGTCCAGAACAGAGCTAAATTTTGCAGCAGCCAGGAGGGGGCATTGCTAATGCCCAGAGGTTATCCTATACCACCTCACAGCATTTTTCAGGGGCAGGAGAAGGGGTCCTTTCTGATCAAGTAAGTGTAGCAGGGTATCACTGCTTTGCTCTGTAACTGATGTCATAGCTGTTTCCAGTAATTTTTTCTTATCTCAACCCATGATCTTTACCTTTTATGCCTCAAATTTTCCTCTCCACACTGCTGAAAGGGGAGGGGAGATGGAGACGGGAATGAGTGAGTGCCACATGGTTTGGAGTGCTTCAGTGGGAATACCATTTGTAATCCATAACAGCCCCAGACACTGGGGTGCTGCAGAGTGTCCAGAGAAGGGCAACAGAGATGGAGAAGGGTCTGGAGCACAAATTTTATGAGGAGCAGCTGAGGGAGGAGGTGTTGTTGATCCTAGAGAAAAGGAACGTGACCTTATCACTCTACATCTGCCTGAAAAGGAGGATATAGCAAGGTGAGAGTTGGTCTCTTCTCCCATGTGAAAAGTGGGAGAAGTGAAAGGATTAAAGGAAATTACCTCAAGTTGCACAAGGGGAGGTCTAGATTGGATACTAGAGAAAAAAATAATCACTGAAGGGTTGTCCCGGCATTGGAACTGGCCACCCAAATAACAGGTAAAATTACCATCTTCCAAAATGCTAAAAAAATGTGTGCATGTGTCACTTAGGGACATGGTTGAGAGCTGAACACCGTGGGGATAGGTTTATGGTTGGCCTCAATGACCTTAGAGGCCATTTCCAATCTTAACAACTCTGTGATTCTGAGATCTGTGTTCATGCCTTTATTGTGGAAACAGATTTTAATAGCATTAGTTATACATTTTTTTTTTAGAGATCATTAACAGTGTGTAATACCATGAGAATAAGGAAAAACTTTTTCTGCTTCTATCTGTCTCAATTGTTAAGCAACAACCCCTTAAAACCCTCTGTTTAAGGGTAACCTCTGCCAGGAAACTCGTAGCTTTTCTCCTTTCTTTCATGCTATTTCGCCTTTCTTCCAAACTACCTCTTTCTTATGAGGTGTTTGTCCATTAAACTCACTGACCTATCTGAGTTCTGCAGTCAAAGTGCTGATAAAACAGTGTTCATTTTATGTCCATTATCTCCTGTTTGTGTCTTGTTTATGATCTGTTAGTGTGTTTAGATGCCAGGCTGAAACTATAAAATAGGTCCTAATGTCTATGTAAAATTTTCTTTCTAAAATAGAGTGCGAGCAAATAAATGAAATCATGAGTATTACTTGACTAATAGAATACTAAAAGAGTAGAAAGTTCCAGATCAGATTTCTGTGTTTAAGGATGCTCTCCTGCTTCCTATTTTTCTTAGTTAAACTTATGATATCAAGGGAGGTGGAGGTTTTAGTCTTTAAGCTGCTATCTCTTAGTGTACATAAGGCATGGCACTCATGGGGAAAGCTTAGGACTACTGTATTTAAAGTCAAAGCTGAGGTGTTAGTACACCTCAGTGCATGAGCTCAATACTGGAGAGTCTACAAGGGGCCCAGTTTCTTCAGCTCTTGTAGCACGTGTTACTGCTACACCTTTCCTTGTAAGAGCAGTAAATCCCTCTCAATACCAACACAATCTGTCAAACAAGCTTTTCTATTGTAAGATCCAAAAACATAGGAGAGGCAAGCACTTAAATTATTGTTATGTAGATGTGTTGGTTTAGCACAGCTAGTGAAGTGCAATTGGCGATTTCTTTTGAACTGACAACCAGAATAGCCAATCAATTGCATGCAGAAATACACCTCTGGGACACACACAGACTTAAAAAAAATTTTAAAAAGCCTGAGATCTCTCTCTCTTCCTTCCACCTTCAAAAAAGGTAAGGCAGTCCTGGGGTCTCTCCTTTAGAGGGGGCCAGGATGGCCCAGCCTGCCCAGGCCCCAGGCCTTCACGGGAGGCTCGCCTGGCCCGGTGACTCCCAGGCCGGGAGAGGGGATGATGTGCCCCCATCCCGGCCCGGATCAGTTTTTAGCAGCTGGAAACACCCTGCCATTCCCCCTATGGGTGGGGGCGGAGCTGGCCCGAGGTCTGGCTGTGGGCCGGGGTCCTTTCCCCAGCAGGGGGAGGGGAGCCTGCAGCCGCTCCAAGCTGGGCCCACCCTGAATGAGACAGAGGGGTGGGGGGAAGGAGCCTTTCATCAGCCGGGCTGCTTCGAAATCCGCCTGAGTTTTTCCCCCATTCCCTCGGCCTTTGAAAAGCCTGGCTGCCATCCTGCGGTAATCCCGGTAATGACAGTAATGACCTGACCACCATCGCAGGCCTGGGCAATTTTTAACTCTTTCCTGCCAGAAGATAAGACTTCCAAAGCACTGGCTCTTCCCAGAGTGAGGACGAAGTAATTGAACACAGAGAAGACTTAACATAAGAGTCAAAGGGAGAGAGTGAGAAAAAGATTAATTAGAAGAAGGATGAAGGAGTTGCCTGTTGGCTGGACTTTCTTATTTGAGCTATAGAAATGAACTCTATTGGTAGATTGTCCTTTAAATCATAAAAAAATATGCATTTGGGGAAATGGTTTGTGGATTTTTGAGCAAAGGTGTTTGTGATGGACTGTACGGTCCCATGAGATGCCTGAACAAAGAGAAAGAGATGAGAAGCTCCTGCACCAGTGAAAGAAGTGAGAAGACATCTCTGTTCCTTGAGATGAGAAATCCTTTGCCTTGAAGCTGCTTATCTTTAAAAGGTGACACCCCAAATGCCTGAGTTCCACGACCCATAAGCAGCTTAGGAAACTGCTGATAGGAGGAGACCACATAGAAGCAAGTTTTTCCCAGGGGACTGTTTCTGTAAGAGTTCTGACCCACAAGAGAAATTTTCTAAGCTGTCAGTGAGAGAATCCCATCGAGAACAAGAGACTCCTCTCCCAAAGAATAGATGAAAGACTATATTTAAATAGTGGAACTGACTGAATGTCACAAGTTTTGTCTCTATGTTGTTTGTAAAAAAGTGAACACTTGTGAGAGGAGAAGAAGTTTTAAAAGTTTCAATTTTTTTCTTTCTTTTTCTTACTGTGTGTTAATAAACTACATGTTTACCTTTAAGTTGACCCTGTTTTGCCTTTTTCTCCCAAAATCCTATTTCCCAACTGGCAAATAAAATTGGGCGAATGTAAAACCACCACATAAATAGTGCATTGGCCAGAAAACCCAAAATTTTAACTAAAACGGCAACAGTAGTTTAAGATGGCAAGGGCCAAAGCATTCGAGCATTAAAAATTTGTTTCTCTAAAACTTATAACACTAGGTTGAGTATAAATATTATGAAGAATATTACAAATTAGATAGATATTAGATATTATGAAGAAATTCTTCACTGTAAGGGTGCTGGGGCAATGGAACATGTTGCCCAAAAAAGTAGTGGAAGCACCATCCCTTGAAACATTCAAGGCCATGTTGGAAAGGGCTTTGAACAACTTGGTCTAATGAAAGGTGTCCCTGCCCACAGCAGTGGGGTTGGAACTAGATGACTTTTAAGGTCCCTTCCAATCCAAATTTTTCTATGAATCAATTACACTATGTTATATCTCTCTAATGAATTAAGATGATTACTGAACTAAAAAAAAATAAAATGTATATTTTTTGCAAGATTGTATTTTTGGTTCCTTTTTCCCACAATCTTAGGTTTCAATTCATCTTGTTTGAGGCTTAAAATCCTGTAATACTTCTATTTTTCTTAATCTGTAAGGAATGTAAGACACCACCTGTTCCCATAAACAACTCTCCATCTATCTGAATACAAGCAATAACTGGCTTATAATCAGAGAGCAAAAATGTGCTAACTTTTTCCCATACTATATTCATGGTTTTCAATACCATTTGGCATGTATAATTAAAGGCAAAGAGGTATAAAAAAGTAGTGGGTACTGTTCAAGTGTAAACAAGGAAGACAGTTATCAGTACATTAACAATAATATCCATGGATTCTCATTTCCCTGAAATAGAGTTAAATGGTATGAGTATAAATAACTGAATATCTTGGATCAACTCACCAATCTCTGCTGGAAGATGGCTGATTTGATTTTTTGACAATTCCAGTACTCTCAGATCTTGAAATAGTGCAATGTAGGCTGGAATGGTTTGTATCGATGTATTATACACATGCCATTCTTTCAGATAGAGCTGGTCTTTCAGAGAATCTGGGAGTTCCTGTAAATGAAATAAACAGAAAGCATGAAGTTAGAAATATGTTACCCTGTTTCCAAATAGGGAGAAAAATGCACTTTTCCTTAATTGTCTTGATGTAGAATAGTAGTTTGCCAAAGCCTTACAGAAGCTGTCTGCTTTTGAAAAGCGTTGCAGCTGTCTTCATCACATTTTTTAATGCCTAATGCAATTATTTGCTCTAAAAGAGAAACCTATCTGAAGAACTCAATCTGCTTGGTGTCTCACACATTATTTTCTTTTTCGAGATGGAGGATTTCTTCAAAACACGTTTCAGCACTTTAATTCACACATCAAGATGTAGTAAAATGCAGCACAGAAGGGAAGAGTGCATAGAGAATATTTAAATAGGGTTTGCTAAAATAAAAGGAAGAAGGTGTGATTTTGTTCCAAATACCTGCAAATGTTTCAAAACTTGTTTTCCAAGAAGGAACAGAAACCATTCCAGATACTATACACACATATCACCTGGATTAACTTCTGTTAAAAAAAAATCTAGAGGATTTCTGTACAAAGAATAAAATTGATATTAAAGTGAAAAAAGTTATTTTTAAATCAGTCCACATTTGCAAATATTTTTGATTTATTCATGCAGAATTCTTTGTTTTCAAAATTCCAGTAATTTTGAAATTTCCTGCAATTTCTGAGCATTTTTCAGATTATTCTATTTAACAAAATCTTCAATACATGAATGAAACAAATTTATAACGCCTTTGATTCTTAAAAAAATGCTTTAATTAATTGGTATTCACTTCAGATGTACATGTCTTTGTTTGAATTATGTGACCAAATTCTTTGAACTTAGACAAAAATCAATTCCAAAAGCTGAAGGTCAGACCATTTAAACTCCACTTTCTTAAGCATTGTATAATATAGCAGTCTTTCCTAGGTTTTATAACACTGTACACTGGTAACGTGGAATAAATAATATGGAAAAGGTTTTACCACTAACTTTGCTCTGTAAGAAGAGATGTGAGAGTTTCAGCCTTTAATTCTTTTATAAATTTCAGATTTGTTTCCTGTTTGTGAAGAATACAACAGAGTAGGAGTTACTGGTTTTTATAAAAAGGATATTGCACTGGTTTTTATAAAAAAGATATTGCCCTCTTCTTTTTTTTTCTAATAGATTTCATAGATCTCCCAAGACTTTTATAAGAATGATGCATTTGAATTTTTTTTTTAATCAAGGCTGAACTTTTGGATTAGCAATAGTGCTACTTACCTCTCAGTTAAATTAAAACATCTCATTGTAATTATAGATATACTGGACTGTTGATCAGAAGCCATTTTTTGGTCATTATTGCCTCTCATTTCAGTTCTTTTGAAATTTACACAAGCAGACATAAAACCTATGCCTTGCTATCTTCCCTTCCATATTTGATACAGATAATTTCATTTCTTATTTCATTTTTTGATTAGGTGTGTGTGTTGCATTGTGATCCATCTTCTATATTTGTCAATTTATGACAATTAAAAAATAAAATGCCTCAAATGCCTCAGGACTGGTAGTGAGAAATCTCTCCAACTTTATGGAATTAGTTACTATTTTTCATTTTCAGTGCTGCACATTTTTCTGCAGCAAAATAAAATAATAGAGGGACAACAGAAAACTCAATTAGTAAAGTTTTCCTACCTGTAAAGAAAGGAAAGTGCAGCTTTAAAGGGGGATAGTATTTAGCTGAAGTGTCATAGATATTTCTGTAGGGAAGAACCATGATTCAGAGACAAAGATGAATAATCATATTGGAGGGGAAAATATGTCTATGTTAACAGATGCTATTTTGTACTCTATTTCTCCACTGTGCTGGTCAGTCTTTGCCTATTGACCTACCGGTTTTTTGCACTTTATTGTCACGACACATCATCTCCAGCTCTTTGGTGACAAATACAGCCCTTTGTCCTCTGAAGCCAACAACCATGCTCTTCTCCCATACTGGAGGGGGTACTCCACAAAATTCTCCCTGATACATTGAAAACAGTGCAGCACACAAGGCTCTCTACCAGATCAAGATTGAACTCATTCACCATTTTAGAAAAATTAAGCCAAAATGTGAAAAATATTTATTATTAATGCATAAAGATCTTTTAAAAAATCTTCATGTCTGCATTAAGACTTGTTTAAAGCACCAAGACATTCCTGTGCAGCAACAGAAATACATTTAGACATGACTTCAAAAGAATGGAAGTAGATTCCATACTTCTACCAACTGCCAACTTGCTTTTCTTTCTTGCGAATATTTCTTTATATTATATGATCATATTTACAATTTGCAAATGCAAGCTACTATGCAACTACATAGTATGCAAATACTTTGCTACTATGTGCTTTTTCAATATTTTCCATTTTAAAATGCGTTTATATTTTTGTTGCTGAAACATAAATTGATGTGATATTTTGCTTCATTACAGACTAGATAGGAATGGGAACTGAAACTTCCACAAGTTTTACGTCTGCTTTACTCTCTGATTCTCTTTTGTTCTTTTGTAATCTTCTGCTACCATGCTAAAGCTGGCAGCCTGCTGATAATTTGCTGCATGAAGACTTACACTTGGAGGATGGCCAGTCTTCTGCCTTTAACAGCAAAAACAATACCTCAAACTTGTTTGATTTTTAGAAAAGAAAAAAAGTTTTTAAAGGAAATAAATAACAAACATACAACCACTGCTGATTATAATACTTCTAATTAGGAGAGAATTCACCTGCTAAACCAGAGCCTGAACTAAAACTGTGATCAAAGCTCTAGGAAGTTTAAATTCAGTTTCTTTTCCAGCTCTACACTTTTGTCTGTCACAGGCCAGAATAAAATTTTGGATCCAAATCTCCCACTCTTTTAAAATAATTTGAAGCTCATTCCAGGCACTCCCTACTGCAGGTCCCCAGAACAGCACTGGCACTGTCCCCATGG
Source organism: Cyanoderma ruficeps (assembly GCA_008694505.1). Lineage (NCBI taxonomy): Eukaryota > Metazoa > Chordata > Aves > Passeriformes > Timaliidae > Cyanoderma > Cyanoderma ruficeps. Next base: position 138,780 of record VZDJ01000998.1, on the reverse strand, counting down.
CCCCCATGTTGTCCCAAAGCAACCGTGTGTTGTCTTTCACCCAGTGTATAAAAGGCCAATCCACACACAAGCGTTCTTTGATTAATTTACAGTTCTGCACAGAAAGGGTTGCTGGTTGGCAGGCCCTAAACCTTTACAAGGCAATTCTGTCAACAAGTAGTTTATCCTTCTTGACATCTGGACATCATTCCATAGCTGCTGGCTGTCCAGGATGGTGGCACCCCAAGCAGCAGAAGGCAGACAGGGCTGAGCTCAGCAGGGCCACAAGCACTGGGCCTATGTGGAAGGGGGTGGTTTAGGTCAGCTGGAGCCTCTGTGTGGAAAAAGCAGGGTCTACCTTATGCCGAGTGTGCTGCTTCCAGCTGAGTCTATCCAGTCCCAGCCAGCTCAGCCCTGCTGTTATAAGGGTGCTAGGGTGTGGCCCACTGTCACAGCAGCACATTCCAGGGCCCTTTGTGCTGCAGGGGTCTCATGGTGCCTAGACACCAATGTTACCAAGGGCCATGCCCTGAGGCTGAGGTTGAGAGCACTAAGACCTGGTGTGCCCAACCCCGGCAGAACACTTCCCTCAGGAGGTAGCATCTCCCCTGGATGCCTCGGTGGCAGAAGTTGCCAAAGTGGCACAGGGTGAAGGGCTGGGGAGATGGGACCACCACCTCCTCTTCCTCCTCTTCCTCCTCCTC
>VZDJ01000998.1:109263-137943 GCA_008694505.1 Cyanoderma ruficeps | reverse complement strand
TCCTCCTCTTCCTCTTCCTCCTCTTCCTTCTCTTCCTCCTCTTCCTCTTCCTCCACAAGAGGCACTGCTGGTAGAGAAGCACTCTGTGCTTCTCACCACTGAAGCTCAAAAGATGGCCAAGAAAGCAACTTCTGACTTCATCAAACGAGTTACAGCAGCAGAGGCAGAGAGCCAAGAGCTCCTGCTGCCCATCCCCCAGCTCCTCGCCAAGCCCTCTGAAAACCCACACCCTCAGTGGGCAATGGGCAGGGGGAGCAGCAGGGACAGTCCCGGAAGTACTAGAGACCAAAAAGAAGGTCTTGGTAGAGGAGGGGGAATGCTTGAAACTCTACAAGCCCCAAGAGCTGTCTCAAGTGGAACACAATGAAAACAAAATCTGGAGTCTTAGAAAAGACAAGCCTCCCTTGCCTCTCACACGTTAGGAATGTTCAGATTACTGGGGTTTTAACAATGGAGTATCCCGCCCCAGCAGCCCAATTCTATGCAGTAGAGAAATAGGCTCAATTTTGACCCTGTTTTATGAGCCCCTCTCTGTAGCTGGAATTATGGATATGAGGATGACAGCACCAACCAGAGCAGCAGATAGAGGGAGCCAGGAAGCTGCAATTTACAGGCCCTACTAGTTGTCCCCAGCTTCTCCACATCAAGCCAGATGGAAGCCCATGTACTCAGCAGGCAGCAAGTAGGACTGGCAGCAAGGGCACTCCTGTCAGCATCAGCGACTGACGCAGAGGCCTTGGCTAAGAGGGAGAAAGACTGGAAAGATAACAGGGACCAAGACCTGTCCCAAGAAGAGGACAACACAGACAAAAATTGGAGTACTGAGGAAGAGGCTTTTCCCATGTCCCTCCTATGTGTGCCATGGGAAGAGGACTGGGACAGTCAATTACATACACCCACACGCACCAAACTGGATATGCTGAGGTGGATCTGTAACAGGCCTTCTTATAACCAGGATCTACTGTCCTGCTCAGACAAAGACATGAATTGGGAGGACAAATGTTTTTTCAGCCTTGAAGGCAACGATATATTGCATATGAGAGAAAGAATCACCTTCAAAGAGACCACTTTCTGGGAGGAAGAGTTGGTGGCATGGAATAGGATGTCATTTGAGCGTATCCTACACAGGTCTGCACCTACAGCTGTCCCCACACAATACGCCTCCGTCTTCAGGAGAGAGCTTGGTGCACTGAGCAGGATGTTCCGGTGCCCTTGCATCACAGGACAGCCAGAGATGTAGCATCGCACTGCCAGAGTTAGGTGGATCTCTGGAGAAAGCAGCTGGCCCTAAGCCTGTGCAGAATTCCTGTAAAATCCCAGAAGGCTAATATGTATGTCTCAAGCAACAAGATGGATGGCTGTGGATCCAGCCAAGTATTTTGATAACAAAAGACAAGAATTATTGATAATAACCAAGGATTTTTGATAATAACTTGCCCTAGGAAAGAATAGGATATAGCTGGAGAAGGCAGCTATGCAGTACGCTGTGCTCGTCCAAGTAGGGCAATGCTTTTCCAGGAAAAACATGCTTGTTGTAGCTTTCAGAGATAAGCACAGTGCAGTACCACCTCAGCATAGGAACAAGGCCAAGATGTAAGGGGATATCAAGGCCATCCCAACCCCCCAAAGGCCTCCAACCCATTTCCAGAAATGTCTAAAAGAATGGACTGTGCATTATGACAGATTTGCACCACAAATGAGAAACTGCTTTCAGGGCAGAAAAATTTCTCTATAAAATGTACCTCCAGTCAAGTCCGGGAGGGGTCTCCCATGTGATATTAGACTTGCAGAAAAAGGAGATCATTGTTTCCACTCACTCTTCTTGTAATTATTCTGTTTGGCCAGTAAAAAAGCCAAACAGAAAATGGTGATTGACCATGGATTATGGAAAAATTAAATGCTAATAGTGCACCTTTAACAGCAGCAGTGCCTAATATTGCTGAGCTAAGTGCCATAATACAGAAGCTCATCCAAGTTTAGCTACCACCAATGTGAAAGATATGTACTTTATGCTTCCATTTCAAGAGAGGCATTGGAATTGTTTTGCTTTCACATGGAAGGAGATGCAGGGGTATTAGGATTTCTCCATGCTAGCACATTCTACCCTAGCCCAAAAATTATCTACAATTCAGTAGATGAAGAGATAAGGACCTACCAATACATTGATGATGTATTAATTGGGGGTCCAGACACAGATAAAGTGGGAAATATTCAAAACTATATTATTGAGCATCTTGAAGGTGTAGGGTTAAAGATCCCAGAGAACAAAATTCAGTGCCCTGCTTCAGCAGAAAAAAATCTTGGGAAGGGAGGTGCTGTTTGTGTCCCTGCTGAGACATTAACCTCACTGTAGAAAGTAGTTGTGCCACAAATAAAAAAGGAGCAAGGCCACATGAGAAGCTCTGCCCATAGTCTGTCATGTCTGCACTTCTATTCCAGTATGGTACCCTTTGACAAAGCACTGAGGGATGTTACCACCCCCAAGCACATACCTCACAGGCCTAACTTGGGACTTTTTCACCCTGTGGCTTGACATTGGGCCTAGTTCCTGGAATTCATGATGCAGTGGACCCATATCCAACAGGCAGTATTTGTGGAATCCCTCATACCCACTACCTGTTAAAGATCATTTTGCTCCCATCGTCTCCCTAAATATATTTGAGGGACTATAATGACACCTGGATTTGCAAGATGAGGAACTGTCTTGTGCCATTTAGATTAGCCTTGAGATTTAAGATACCTCTTATATAGTTATCAGATCACATCAACAGGCAGTAGAAAACATCACACAGCAAATGCATACATCAAGCAATTTAACAAAATATGCCTCTGGAGAAATAAAATTGCAACTCCAAGAAGTATCAAAAAAAGACTTTACAAAATCAATTACTTAAAGAACAAGATGTATGTGGAATGTTAAATATAACCAGCACAGAATGTTATATTACCATTCATTAGGCCTCTACTTCCATTAAGGAAGTATGAGTTAAGATGAAAGAAACTACTGGTTAAACTACAGAATTGTTTCAATCCATGGAGGAAAATGACTGGTTTAATGGTTGGAGCCCCAGCTCCTGGTTGATGTCTACACCGTGATCATTAGAACTTGTAGGATGGGACTCATGGTTACTGCAGTTTGGAATGGTGTTGTTAACTGGATTTTCCAGATGATTGGAATGGCAGTTGTTTCATACATGATTTATTGCATTATCTCTTCTGCTTCATCCTCATTTTCTCCCTCTGTTTGGTGTGTTCACATCACTACCATGGATGAAGGCTATGATCAAAGACTATGACCACCCATCAAAATTTAAGCAACAAGGGGTGTAAGGAAAGGCTTAATGACATTTGCGGTATATACTTTAAACAAGCACTCACTGGTAACTGTCTTCTGCTTGTTCTACCTCCTCTGTCTCTGTATCTCTCTCTCCATCCTCTCCACCTGTCCTGGCAAATTTGGGAGGAAACTTCCAAAGGAGTCCCTCTAGAAAGCAAATTCAAGGAGCCCCTCCCCCTGCCAGACTGGGAAAAGGTTTCCTTGCAGAAAAATGGAAAAAACCTGATTATTTAACCAGAAAAGTTCACCAGCATAAAAAATGAATTATATTAAACAATAAAACCTCTCACTGTCCTGAAGAGATGGCAAATTCAGAAAGTCCTTGTCATGGGGTACAGCTTGGCTTGCTCAGTCTCTTATCAATCCCTCGTGCACTGGAAAATGGCATGTCCTGGGCCCCAGTGGGCCACTGGTGTGAGCTCCCAGTGTTTTCTGGGTTTTCAGTCCAGACCAGGGCTGAACAGTTCCAAGAAAAAGAAGAGCCACAGCCTTTTGAACTTCTCTGCCTCAGCTAGCTAAAAACTAACTAAAAGCAAAGGGGAGCTCTCTCCATACTGTCAGTGCTGCAGACAACACCGCCTGTGAGAAGGAATGGAGGGGAGCAAGTGCAGATTCTGAGAACAAACTCCATGCTTTTCCTTCCACCCCTTTGCTCTCAGAACCAGTCTTAAAGGTGCAGAACTTAATATCCAGCATAAACAGAACAGACAACTGGGGATACAGGCATCATAAAGTCAGCCTCAGGGCCACCTCTCTCTTTTTTCCCTGTAATCTTAATGAAGTTGGCACACAGAGTAAAATTGGTCCTCTTGTACCAGCATTTAGTCTCATTTGCACCTTTATTTGGGCAGAGGAATTTAGTATTGAATTGTAACAGTAATTTACTGATAAAACTTCATGAAGTTTTTTGGACTCTGATTTTTGTCATTCTTTTCAACCATGAGCATTTACAACTGTGGTGGGACAACATAGTCCCAAGGGACCAGCATGGGGGGCTTTGTTGGGGGCATGTAAGTAAGACAGGATGATTTGCCAACCATACTCACTTGTGCCTGTTGCTTCTTGAGAGAAGAAGGAGTGCAGGCAAAGCCCATGCCGACAGGCAGAGCAGGAGAGCCCCCATGCTCCTCTTCTATGGGCTAAGCAGAAACCCTGCCCTTAGCCTCTTCCATGCTTCTTGCACCCCAGCTCCTGACCAACTGGAGCCCAGAAGCAAAGAGGGGTTGCATCTTGGCAGTGCCACCAGGCTAAATATTCCATAGGCATTCCATGGGTTGATGGCTGCACTCAATGATCTTAGATGTCTTTTCAAACCCTACTGATTCTATGATTCTATGAAATGTAGTATGTTGTGGGACAACATTTAATAATAAAAGTGGTCATGACTGTGGGAGTTTTTTGTGTGGGTTTTTTTTTGTTGTTGTTTTGGTTTGGGTTTGGGTTGGTTTGGTTTGGTTTGGTTTGGTTTGGTTTGGTTTGGTTTGGTTTGGTTTGGTTTGGTTTTTTTGTGGGGAATCTCTGGGAAGATCTCTGGGATATGCATAAGCACGAGGCAGATTTTCCCTGTCCATTCAATGCAGCAATGCTTCTTGGCCCTTTGTAGGAAATAAACCCATCACTGTGAGAAACAGTTGGGAATAACAAATTGAAATTTTCTGTTCTCAGTTTCACTGAGAACATATTATGTTAGACAATAAATTATGTTACATATTATGTTAGACAGTAAAACTGTGAGAATAAATACAAATACAGTAATTTGCTGCCTTGTTCTGTGAGGAGATTAAATGCAAGAAAATCATGATTTATGAGTAAAGAATGTTACCACCACTCATTTACTTGCACATCTGACATTAAAGTTTTTTAAGCAGGTATGCATACAAATCCTCTGCTTAGGTAAAGCAGCATAGGCAAGAACAGTCCTACTCCATATTTGAGGAGCTTCATCAGCTTTCTTTTGCCAATATTGATATGACAACATTAAAAAATTTGTTTATCCTGAATATTTTGTGTAAAACATTTAAAATTCACTGATTCGATAGAGAATAAACATTCATTAATTAACAGCAGAAAGTAAACACTCAGAGGGGAAAAACAGAGTTAAAGTGATTTAATTTAAACATTCATATGAATATTCATGGCATTATTTTGCCTCAGTTTCTAGTTCTAATAGTGCTGTTTCTCTGAAGAACTAATTTTATTGAGTAGATACATGCTTGTGTGTACAGAGGTTTTCAAGTGTTGCATCAATTCTGCTTTTTTTTCTCCCTAGGCATCCAATTCAAACACACAATTCAAAGGTCCATTATATATATATATATTCACACACATATATATTTCACAGTGTGTTTGCCTGTAAAACTCTCAAATAAATATTTTTATTTTTCTGAAACATACCTTGGGAATCTGAAATTACTTCTGTCACAAAACACCATTCTCATGCTTTCAAAGTCCCAAGTGTTTTGCAAACACAGGAATATTTAGGAGATTCACTGCTGGGACAATACAACTGGATTCTACCCCGTTTTTATTAAAAGAGAAAAAGAAGAGAAAACCTGTCTGATTTCATTCACAATATCAAATTGTGATTCTATTATTATAATACCAGCCCTTTTTTTATTGTATGCTCTTTTGTTTCCTGACTGCAAATACTGATTCAGTACTGTCCCCAGCTGGCAGAAATGCACACCAATGGGACAAAGACACTTGAATCACAGAACCACAGAATCACAGAATTAACTAACTTGGAAAAGACCTTTGAGATCATCAAATCCAACCTATGACCGAACACCACCTTGTCAAACCATGGCACCAAGTGCCACATCCACTCTTTTCATAAACTCCTCCAGGGACAGTGATTCCAACAGCTCCCTGGGCAACACATTCTAATGCTCAATCACTCTTTCTGTGAAGAACTTTTCTGTAATGTCCAGCTTCAAATATTTGTCTGGTATGTAAAAGGGAGACAGGAACCCCTGAACCTCAAGGGTAAACTTGAGTTGTCAAACTTGTCAAACTGCCCCAGCCAGATGGAGCTTTGACAGACACAGGTAAGACTATCTTACAAATGTAGTTATCAACCACTGCCCACAGGCTGAAGCTAACTGCATGGACAGGCATGGCTAAACCAGAACTCAAGTTACAAAATGTCTTTCAGAGTCAGAGGGACTTGCTGAGTACTTGTTCTTCAAGCACAAAGACTACTTACGGTGCTGTTGACCCACAAGGAAATACGGAGCTGCATAAACAGAATACAATTTTTTTTTCAGAATTCACATACAGTAAAATTAAGTTCTAGTCTCTTTAGCTACTACTTTGTGCCTACTTGTTCTAACCTAGTATTTTTTGTGTGAGCTTTTTACTTTCATGTCAGCTACACAGAATACTATAGTGTGTCATTTGCTGCTGAAGTCTAACATTTTCTCCTTTTGTTTTTCTGGCATTAAAATAGATTTCTGTACTTATCCCTAGCAAGGCATGCCCAGTGCTAGCTATATCATATTATTCTTGCTTCTAAGAAAACCTGATTTGTACTTGATTCTTATTTCCAGTCTCTTTTCACTGATCTTACTGTCACTCTAGCTTTGTTAAAAGCACAAACCGTACTGCTCCCTTGTCTACTTTAACACTGTGTCATAATTCCTTGGCTTTAAATCCGTAAATCACTCACTCTGTTCATCTTCTTCACAGAAAGACATGCCTGTAAGGAGGTCCATAGTCATGAACATTTAAAGTAGAAATATACCAAAAAGTGTTAAAGGCTAATTATTACAGAATTATTAGCCTTTTTTCTCTCACTATCTTGTTGCTGTCAAAGAGCTTTATTTTTTCTCAGATGTTTTAAAATAATTACAAGTACAGGGAATAGTGGTTCTCCACCTAATGAAAATATATTATCATATCAATTATATTTGAGAGGTGGAAAAAAAGTGGCACAAGGTCTCAAAGGTCGGAATACCTATTAGAAATTCAAAATATGAGATCTGCTCTGATTTTCACCTTTACTAATGTTCTCATAAGAAGGTCTGACGCTATTTTCAAAAAAGCTTTTCCCAGATTATTTTAAAAATATTTACCCAAGCTATGCCAAACTCTTGTGGCTGGGTGAATATTGTTACCTGTCCACAAGCACTCTGGCTATGCAGGGTATCCTCAGAGATAAGGAGAGACCATGTTCTCTGGGTGCCAGATAGCCTCATGGTGCTTCTGCTGAAGCATGACCAAAGGCATTGACTACATCCATCAACTGCTAGGTTAATGGTTTGTCTCAGTGAAATTAAGGGTCTTCTCCAGCCTAAACAATTCTATGATTCCATCATAGAGTGTTTTACAAAATGCCTTTTTAACCTCCTACTCAACTGTGCAGAATCAGTAAGCCAGATGTTATATGAATATGGAACACAAAGCAGCAGTTTCTTTCTAACAAGGCTACATTTTTACCATCTAGACAGCCTGGGCACTCTTGACATTGAGACGTATGAAAAGGATGTGTTAAAGCCACATCCCTATGCTGGGGATTACTCCTCTGTGAGACTTAGCTTCCCGGCATCCATAAAAAGAAATGGTATAGCTCAGAAGCAAGCCTTGTTCTCAAAATTAAACCCCTAAGTCACACCAACAACCTACTCAGATTTAGCTATCAACTGTCTAGAGGATATATTACTGCTTCATTGATGAGAGAAAAGGGGAAACCTAATAGAAATACTTATCAGCTAAAAGGAAGATAGAAAATTCAGCAGCTCATCCCCAAATGGATACTTTACAGGACTGTACTGTTTGCTGCTGCCAATGGTAAGTGGCCAGTGAACAGCAAATCCAGCTGGTTATGTGCCCATAAATCTGCACAGGTAATCCCAACTCTGACTTCTCCAAGTCCCTGAGTGCTTAATCACCAAAACTTTCAACTCGTAGATATATTTGTGTGCCGAACACATCAAAAAATCCTAAACCACAATTGACACCATAGCTCCCAGCTACACAACATACAGCCTTCTCTGACAAAACTGTCATATGTCCACAAATTTTATTCATGTGCAGATTGCCAGACTGTGCACCATTGATTTTAAAGTCTGAAAATTCATTTTGTTTAAATGTGAATACTTTCTTCTTGTGAGAAAGTAATAGGGGGGAAAAAAGACTGATTCTGTCTGATTCTGTCTTTGGTTCAGAAGCATCAGTTCAGATTTTAAAAAGCAAAATAAGTGGTATGATTTGTATAACAGATAAAAACCTTACAAAATTTCTGCAGTAAGTGGATGTACACTTCTTTCAGAACTTTTTTAAATGAATTTTCACTATTTTAAAATAATTGTCAGTTCTAGAAAGTGACATTTCAATTTTGAAGGAGTATTCATCTCTAAATCAGCTGTGATTGTATCTTTGTCTGCAGACATCTGAACTATCACAGAGTTTGTTGTTGAAATAGGAAACCCACTTTAGTTAGGCTAGAGATGGACAATGAGACTTGATGGCTCTTTGAAATGGACACACTGAGTATCTGATAAGATGATATCAAAACCCATGGTGGTTAGTAATGTACTGCTCAAGATGGTATAATGTAGGGAAGAGTACACAAATTTCTCTTGAATGGGATTTTTCAGAACATCAAATGGGATTTTTCAGAACATCAAATCAAAATTAAATATTCTGGAACACAGAACAAAACACGTGTTTGATTTTGCCTCCTAATGTAAAGCCTAATTTATGCAAAATTTTAATGGTTTGGCAAAAGAGAATAAGCGACAGAAAAGTTTAATTATGCAACACTCTGCACCCTGATACATTAAGGATATTTGCAGTTGCTACTATATCAGTGTCTAAGGAGCTGTAATCTCTTTTTTTTTTCCTAAAGTACCTCTAAACTAAGGTTTACAATACCCAAAAGGATGCAGTATTTGACTACACATCTTAAACATCAAAATCCTAAGTTCTTGAATGAAAAGATATGATAGGTCCCCAGAAACCATTCCTACCAGATCTATGACTGGCATAAGTTGAAGAGTCTCCTTAGTAGAGCTGAATGGGAACCAGAATTTTCTATACTCCAGAAATTTCAAATATTTTGTATTTATTCAGAAGGAAATTAAAGCAAGGGAAAAAAAATGAAAACTGAAAAAGAAAACACCATCAGATTCAAGATCAAATCTAGGATAAAGTTACACTTCAGGTCAATCAAAAAATAATTCTAGCTTTTTTATCAATGCTTGGACATATTTTTTGGAGTGAAAACACTACAAGAAATTCAAAATTTTAATTTCACATCAGAAAGTGATGTCTCTCCAAATACATTTCAATTGAATCTTTTAGAACTCCAGAAAGCTTCAGACCAGCTCTACCCCACCACTTGTTCAATTTCAAACCAGCACAAATTCACATCTTACCTGCAAACCACTATTTCACATCAAACATATCAGCAAGTCAGGTGCATTTTTTTTCAGTAAGATCCTTGTGGATTGATGCTAGTATTAGTTTTAAATTAAGCAGAGCTTGAGAAAGTGTTATCATACCATTAGAGCAAGAATACAGATCTCTGATTAGTAAAAGACAGCAATAAGCCAAGAAATATTATTTTCATCTCCCTTCGCCCATTAGGGAATTTTAAAGAAAGATACCTTATTGCAATATTATTGCCCATATCAAAGTTTTTGAGAGGGATAAATTACATGTGTCAGCAGAGAACTTAAAATATACATACCTGAAAACTAAACTAGTTTAGACTGAGGTAGAAAATACTTTGGTCACTTCTAACACTGTGAAAAAGCATCAATTTCATGTGCATTGGCCATAAAAAAGGGAGAGATTAAAAGATATGGTCTAAGACACCCAGACTCTTCACCAACAGAAACATATTTTCCATTATATTTACCGTCCACTGCTCTCCAGAAAGCTGAAAAATAAACTTGTTTTGTTCTTTATTTACTCCATCTGACAAGGCATGACTTTTCTTGCGCTGAGGAGTCTTTCCATGAATGTCCAGGTTCTTCTCATTGATGTCTACAAAGCCATTCTTGAGGTATTTTGATTGAGGAATACCTTTCTTACGACACTCTAGTATCAAATTCCATTCCTGTTTTATCCTGAAATAGTGCCAACAAAAATTTATGTGAATCAACTTTAAAAATATGGCAGGCAAGTTCTAAAGCTTAATCTATGTTTGCAGAAGTAGTTAACAAAATATAATTATTCATCTGAGGTATGGTCTATATAAATATACATACATATATATATATATATATGGATGTTGCATTAGCANTATATATATATATGTATGTATAAAGAAAATATGCATTTCCTGGAGTTATGCTAAGATTTCCTAGATGCACTTATAGATTTCAAGTGATCAGGATTTCATTCACTCGCTATAAAACAGCAACACCCAGAGAATAACAGAAAAGGGGAAACTGAGCAAACTGTTACAGAAAAGGGCAAAAATTATGCCCTTTAATTTGATAGGATAGGAAATATATTCTCACAGAACAAGTTATATGCATAAACAAAACCAAGTACCTGGTGATACATGAAAACATTTTCTTTAGGAAAAAAAAAAGGCAAGAAGTGCCCTTTTTCCCTGACCTTTCTTGTTCAAGTGTAATGATTTATTTTAATTTTTACACCAATATCTTAGAAGGTAAAGGTCAAAGTTATCACATGCCAACTGATTTCAGATTCAATTTCAGTGTAACTTCTACATCACCTCCAAGGCAATATTTTTCTCATACAAATTCAGGTGCAAATTCAATTTGACATGATTAAGCATTGTCAAAAGCTCATGCTTTTAGTTAGGAGAGTTTTTCTTCAGCTCAGTCAATTAAAGAACTGGTTGATTAACAGAAGCAAGCCTTCCTTACACCAAAATAAGGCTCTGCAGAGCCCTTTGTATCAAAAATCTGACCTCACACTTTGAATTCTATATCCTCTGGTACATAAGACTCATTTATGTCATCTCCATCCTCTGATAGAAACCCTAATGTAAACAATTGAAAAAAACTGAGATATAAAGAAGGACACAAAGTTCAGGGTAAAGTACCCCTAGAAAAAGTAAATACATCATGTCCTAGAAAGAGAAACACATGCAAGTTTATAAAGCTCAAATAAGAAGCAACAAAACTTTGACATGTATTACCACTTAATCATGGGATTCTTCTCTACAATACTAAGATGTAAAACAAAAGTCTCACATAATCATAGAATTATTTGGGTTGGAAGGGGTGCTGAAGATCATCTAGTTCCAACCCCATTGCCAAGGGCAGAGGCACCTTCCACTAGACCAGGTTGCTCAAGTTCTCCCCTCAGCCACAAGCAAACCTTGAACACTTCTAGGGATGGGGCATCCACAGCTTCTCTGAGCAACTGATTTCAGTGCCTCATCACCCTCACAGTAAAGAATTTCTTCCTAGTATCTAATCTAAACCTACACTTTTTCAGTTTGAAGCCATTCTCCCTTGTCTTGTCACTACAGTTCCTGACAAAGGTGCTCTCTCTGCCTTCCTTGTAGCTCCTCTTCAGATAATGGAAGGTTGCTATGAGATCTCCAAGCAACTTTTTCTTCTCCAGGCTGAACCACCCAAACTTTCTCAGTCTGTCTTTGTAAGGGAGATGCTCCAGTCCTCTTATCAACTTCATGGTCTCCTCTGGGCTTGCTCAAATGTTGTTTTTGTTTTGGGGGCACCAGAGCTGGATGTAGAGTCTCACAAGAACAGAGCAGAAGGATAGAATCACCTCCCTTGACCTGCTTTTGATGCAGCCCAGGACACAGTTGCTTTCTGGGCTGTGAACACATATTGCTGGGTCATGTTTAGTATTTTGTCAAATATCACCTACAAGTCCTTCTCCTTAGGGCTGCTCTCAATCAGTTCTATGCCCAGCCCATAGATATGTCTGGGATCACATCGGCCCAGGTGTAGGACCTTGCATTTCACTTTGTTGGATTTCATGAGTTTTGCACTAACCCACCTGTCAAGCCTGTCAAGGTCCCTCTGGGTGCCATCCCTTCCCTCCAGCATGACTGCACCACACAGCTTGGTGTTGTCAGTGAACTTGCTGAGGGTGCCCTCAATCCCACTGTCCATGTTGCCAAAGCAAATATGCTGAGCAGCATCCACCCCAACACTTACTCCTGAGGGACACCATTCATCACTGATCTCCACTTGGTCACTGATCCATTGGCCACAATGCTTGGCATGCAGCCATCCAGCCAAGTCTTTATCCACCACACAGTCTATCCATCAAATCCATGACCCCCTATTTAGAGTCAAACATATCATGCAAGACAGCACTGAACACTTTACATGAGTCCAGGTAGATGATGCCAATTGCTTTGCCCCTATCCACCATGGCTCCATCATAGAAGGCCCCCAGACTGTCAGGATTAAAACCAGAATGTCTAGTTTTAAGTCACATACAAGAAATCAGTTACAAACTTAGGCACAAGAAGTATGTCCCAAAATCTTGTTGAAATAAATAATTTTTGGACACCCATAACAAGGTATGAAACTGCAGTGCAATGCACTCTTATGGAAATATAGTAGCACAGATTAAAAGTCATAGTTGTCTTAATGCTATCAAAATAAGTGTTTAGAGAGCAAAACTTCATGCCTAGATAGAAAGATATTGAGACAGTTGCATACATAGTGGCACTTACAGAAATCTCAGGGGATTTTAGAGAGACTTGGAAGAAGAGAATACAGCAATGGCAAAGACAGAGCACAGGGGCACACTGCAGGCACTTTCTGCACTTTTGGAGAATATGTATTACCATTTATCAGAGGAGCAAGCCTGAGAGACTGCCAGAGGAGAGTTTCAAGGAAACTTATGTTTCCATGTGTGCAGTACACATGGAACATAAGAGAACTGCAGAAAGCCCCTTCCATAATAATGACTGCAGTGTATTCCTAGGTGACATCATTATGAAGGGAAAGTACAGAAAAGAACCTTCTACAAATATTTCAGGAGGTGAATTAACAGTGAGTTTGGTTAAAAGGTAGCTCACTGGATAAAGCTCACTAGATAAAGACTATATGAAGAGAGCACAAACTCAGACTAAGTACATTCTAATGAAAAGACGGTAATGATCTCTTTATCCCCTATACCAAAAATTACAGAAATAATTTTAGAAAGATAAAACTGTATTTATCTTCAAAAGAAAAAAATTAGAAGGAAACATGAGCTCTGATAAACACCAAAAAAAGCAAATTAATTTACTGCAGGTATACAAAAGAGTAGGAAAAGGATTTGTAGCATATCAGATGAAGGAAGCTTCACAGAGATGAGGGGAACAATAACTTCTCAAAATGTGAAAGGAGCAATAAAGGAATAGTTGTAGAAGTTATTGATAGCTGTAGAAATGTTTCTCATTCTTGGCTTCAGTTTTTCTTGGAGAGATCAGAATGCACTTCAACATCTGGAAGAATTCCTGATATTTAAAGTATCAATTAGGGGAAGTGTGAGAATACTAAAATATATTTTAAATAAATCTACCAGTTGCTCTCAGGGTCTACTGCATTGTGAAATGTTTCATACCACAGCAAGCTGTGATATGTAAGTGAGTTAAGAAAAAATAGACTGGACAGACAGAAAAACATTCAGCCCATGGAGTGCCTTGTGTGGACTGAAGGTGATAGCACAGTCAAGAAACCACCAACTGTGCAGCATATCTCCACAAATCTTGTCTGAGTTTACTTGATACAACAAAGATGAGAAAATGGGTTAAACCAGATACAGCTCCTTAGCCCACACTGTGATATGTCAACAAGCTGTAGCTAATATTTCTAAATTTTCTATTACAGAGGAAGAGATATCCAAACACATGATTTCTCTAAGCAGCCCTACAAAGGGTATCCCCCCCAGATGCAGTCTAGAAATGCTCAGATTACAAGGTTTTCCATGTCAGCAGACATGGTAGTTCAAAAACCTTTCAGATGCTTTGACACATGAGCCGAGTCAATTTTAGTGTTGATCTTAATTATTCAATCTAGTCATTTGTACCCCAGAAACTGCCAACACAACAGAGTGTGGATATTGTAATAGCAAGAGACTGCTAAGAAAAGCTACAAAACAGTATTTTCTTTAGTATATGAAAGGAAAAATATATAGTCAAAAGAATATATATATAAAATATAAGGAAAAATAAATAAGTCCCAGACCACCTACTCATATTTTGATCCAAAACTTGTGTCCCACTGAGTGTAACTATATAGCTACAAAAGCTCTGTACGACTAAGAAGTGAAGTGGTATGGGGAAGGTGTTAACTGAATTTCGTGGAAAAGAACAAAATTATCTGAGCAATTAGGAGAGAGGCGCCATAGGGACCATAGGATCAGACACCTAGAATTCTTTTTTTCTAAAATATTCCAAATTTTACTTACCACTGCTGTACTGCTCTTTCTCACATTCTCCAGTCCTCCACAAAGAGGACTGAGCTTTTCTGTCCTTCTGTGAAGCTTAACTCTGCTACCCTCTCATTTCCATGGAATTCCTACATTTTCTATCTAAACAATAAGTATTTCACTCAGTGCATAATTTAGTGCACTGAAAAAAGTTGCCCACAAAATGGCAAGGTTTTGTATTCATTGATCTTCTTTCAACTCCAAAAAATTACTGACTCATTCCTCACAGTATAAATTCTAAGAATGTTAAAAACATAAATGACAGAAAGAAGAGGTCAAGAAGTCTGACTCAATAAAATGTAAACTGTATTACCACACATCAGCACTGGCTCTGTCAGGTAGACCCCAGGAACACTAGAGTAGAGGGGTCATATCTAAAATTTTACTCTCTCAAAACAGGGAATATAAAAAGTGGTAAGAAGGGAGTTACATTAAAGCTAAAAAAAACAAACTGCCCTCTGACAATCTGCTCATAACGTGTACAAAACAGAAAACTAGGAGGTCATTGCTAGCCAAGTAAAATAAAATGCATACAATAAAAATGGCTGTTAAGCAAATCAGTCAGTGAAATATTTACCTCAGAAGAAAGACAGGGGTTAAAAATTAAACCTAATAGGGAATTCAACATGATATGGAAATCCCGTGTCAAATTTCCTCTTTAGCCATAACATTGTGTACAATCACATTTAGAGCAGATGGAAGGTGAATTAATAATGGAGCAACAAAAGTGCATAATTTTGTATAGTACATCTCAGAATTAAAACATTATATTTCCCATGGGCCAAGAGTGTAATAATTTACAACACTTGTCTGTACCCTCGAGTTACACACTACCCAAATTAATCACTACGAGCCTTATTGGCCTGGAGTTGCAACTTACTGCCACTATGTATCATGAAGAAAAGATGACAAAGCTATAAATTTGCAGGTTCAGTTGAGAACAAACCAAAGGGATCTATTTGGCTACAGGGTTGTCATTCTGGTCTGACTGAGATGATGATACTTTTTAAGGGATCATTTGAAAATAGACTTTTTTAAGTCTTCTTTTGGTGACAATTATCAAATTACACAGAATTTCCACCAGGTTTGTCATATCTGGAGGCTATTAGATGAATCTTCAGGAAAGATATCTAAAAGAAAAGGTCTCTAAATTAGTGAGGCAAAAAGAAAAAAAATCACACAAATAAAATAATCTTTTAAATACTAATATACTTCTAGAGAAATTAAATTTCTGGTCTTGACACTTTAAAGACTCCTGATATTCCAGAAACACACTTCCACATATGACAATAAGTTACAAAACCCCAACTCTCCTGAAGTTTATGTCTTTTCAATACTATTTAACAATAAAATATTTTCATCTTCCTCTAGGTCTTGGTTGAACAGTTGAAGTCAGATTAAAGAAACAACAATTATTTTCAGTAGTAAGAAAACTGAAGATAGTATAGTCAAGCCTAATTCAGGAGGGAGTGTGAAAAAACCCTTTTTCTTGGACTAAGGGCCCAGATGAGATCCAAGGTTCCAGCTCAGCTAACTATTGCAGTATTTCCTCTTCAATCATACAAAGCCAAGGGACTCCCAGCTTCAGTTTTAGACTGGCTTGGAAAATGTTCTGCATTGGATATTGAGTAGAAGAATAAAGATAAACAGAACAAATAGAATCTTAGTTCAGGTATGAATAAATTATAACAGTGAAGTTTGGCAGAGAGATGAAGACAAATCTTTTTTTATTAAACAAACATGTAACCTCCCAGGAAAAAAAGCACTGCCTGCAAAGTGTAGGTCTTTTGTTGCTTTTTTACTTTTAATATTCGGGAAGTATATAACTCAAAAAAAAAAAAAAAAGCATGTTTAATTAGCCAGACTTCGAGAAGAAACTTTTGGAGAAGAGACACTGGAAGAGGTAGTTGAACAAACTTTTATTTTTGCTGCATGTTTATCGGTGGACAGAGGAGGCTGTGCCATTTCACAGCAAAGATTTAGATAGTTAATCTGGACAAACAGCTCTGGCATTTCCTCACTTGAATGCTTAATTTGTTAGCCTTCAGATTTATCTTACCTGCTTTTCACACTAATGACAAACATGTTGCAATCCCTCAAAAAAAAAGTCTAACAGTAAACTTTCACTCTTAGTCCCTTAAAAAAAAATAAAAGAGAGAAAAGAAATCTCAATGTGGAAAATCCTCATACCACATCAAGGTCATCGGACAGCATTCAGGATTTTAGGGAACAATAAAAGATTGTTCACCACTAGCAGAACCCAGAAGATTAAATATAAAACAGTGCTATAAACACAAACTTCTTTCCATAATATGCACTTTCATAAACATGTCAGAAATCTCAGGACAATGCACACTTTTTGTAGCTGTTTGTATAGGTTCATATCCTACAAGAGATTTCCAAAGGGCTTGTCTGACAGGATCATGATCATGACATAAAATGAAAATAAGCCTACCTACCATGTTCCATTTCTTTTTCTTTTATATTCAGTTGCTGGTGTACGTGTGTTCTTTAAACTGCCATACTTTCACAGTCCCACAGAACCAAAGAGGAAACAGGACTGAATTAAATCCACCAAAAAAAAATTATCTGATACCAATACCTCAGAGGCTAGTATTCTCAGTGTTTTTTTAAGAACAGCTTCCCCTGGCCAGTTGCTTAAACATCTGCCTTGTAAACAAATCTTTACAAGACCTCACCATTAATGCACAGTTGAAGCTTTTCATTAGTGAGATTTTCCTCTTAAGAAAATCTTCAGTCAAAAATTATCTTACAAATTACAGTTTAAGGAGGCTTCAGGAACTAAATTACCTTGCCCCACGGCAAACAAAGTTCCCTAGAGGTTAACTGGCAATTTGTGCTTGAGTAATACATACTGCATTTCAATGCACATTATCAGGTCATTTTGCATAGTAACACAGCATATAAAGGAAATGCACAATCTCAAAGGCATTAGCAAATTATAACATCTTTGAGAAAAACTGGGTTTTGTTAAAAAAAAGAAAAAAAGAAAAAGGAAAAAAAACAAAGCAGTCCCAAAGGCCAGATTCCAAACTCTGTTTCATGAGTGTATTTGTGGAGAAACTCTATTAATTTCAGCCTTATCTAGGAATCGACTCTGACTTCCAGCAAAAGTAAATGTCTACAATCTTAAATGTTAGAATGCAGTCCTCATTTCAGGGAAGTGCCCTCTCTTAAATGTCTTTTTGGAATTATCATTTTGGATCAAAGTACTTTCAAAATACTTTCTTACTGTGGCATAGTATGAACTTGCATTGATTTCAATGGACCTACCTGACAATAGTAAATTTGAATCCCTGAGTATGATTCCTGAATTCAGTCAATGCAGAACTCCATAAAATAATGAAATGTATTTATACATGGAAACATTATTTGTTATTTAATTAGAAATACAACTTTACCTATACTTTCAAGCTAAAAACCAGTGAAGTCTCATATTTTTGGTCCAACATTTGAGAGCACTGGAAAGCACTTAAGAAACAGCTTGTAAGCTGACATTCAGGACCTAAATGCCAGTGGTCACTGCATACCTCATAAAACAAAGAATTTTCTTTCACTGAATTTGGCATTTTATTACTAATATTCTTATTACTTTGACCATTATTCTATCAGCTTTGACCATTCTATAAGACCTGCACCATGAGAATGAACATGAACTTTACCATTCATTTCAGTGGGTGTAATAGTGATCACTCATATTCAGAAGACAAAGTCTAATGTATTTCCTTGTTTTTTTCCAGGAGCTCTACAACTAAAACTAACTGGAAAGCAATCTGAATGCATGAAGACACACAACTGTGCAAAGTACAATATGCAAATTGCAATTTAAAGGAAGAAAACAAAAATCCTTTTGCACATGCAGCAAGGGCATAGGAACTTTTTTTGCTGTGCATTACATCTCAAATTTCCTATCTTTGAGTGCTACAGGAAGGTAAGAGAATGCATTTAGACATCATTAGTGGAAAAAACACAGAAAAAGCAGCGAAGCTATATTCTTAAACATAGAAGTGTGTCTACAACAATAACTACAGGCAGAAAAAACAGGGAGAATGCACTGCTTTCATGGAAAAAACAAGTCACTATAAGAACTTATTCTTAGCATATACTACTGACAAAAGCCATGGGAGCACTTACAAGCTACCTCAGAGGACATAAGGGTCTTTCCCTCTTACAGAGAGAAGTTACCATGCAGAATGTGCTTTTGTACTAGTCAACTCAAAAGTTATCTTCTGCACCACAGAATACCAAAACAAACAACAACCAAAAAAAAAGTGGCAGGGGGATGTTGACATGTTGTCCACATTAGGACAGAAATAAGGTTTGATCAAGTACGATCCCAAATCCTTTCATTTGTGTTTTCTACCATAAGGGAAACAGCAAACATCCATCTCTCAGCTGTCATGGCAGATGGCAACCAAGTACCATGCAGACATTTAGTCCCCAGCCCCCTGGCAGGATGGGCACGAGAATCAGAGAAAAAACCAAGTAACACTTTTGCATTGAGTTAAGAATAATTTAATAATAAAAACAAATTTAAATACAATAATACTAATAATATTATTATTAATGGCAATAAAAATAATGAAAAGAGAGAAAGAAAACCCAAGAGAAACACATTATGCTGAATACAACTGCTCACAACCTGCTGACCCACTCCTAGTTGATTCCTGAGAAACAATCACTCACTTTTGGCCACCAATTTATACAGCGAGAAAAAAGTTCTGTGGTATGTAATACGTGTTCAGGTCAGCTGTCCTGGCTGTGCTCCCTGCCAGTTCTTTGTTCAGCCCCTCACTAGCAGAGAATGAGACGCTGGAAAGTCCTTGACTTACTGTAAGCACTACTTAGCAACAATCCAAACAACAGTGTGTTATCAACATTATTCTCATACTAAATCTAAAACACAGCACTGTACCAGTTACTAAGAAGAAAACTAGCTCCATCCTAGCTGAAACCAGAACACAGCTCGCACCCAAAAGATAGCTTATCCTTGCTAGAGAATTCAATCTGAAGGATGAACTTTTTTTCTCTTTTTTTTCTTCTTCTTTTGTTAGGATTACTGTTTTTAATGTAAGCTTGGGTGGAGATGGGAAAGCCAAGCCCACTGCTATGGCTGTTTTGAAGAGGAAGGTCCCACAGAATGGACAGTCGGACTTTGTATTACCCTGGTCTCCTCTTAGACCAGCTGCTCTGTTGTCAGTGTAGCTGCACTGGCTGTGTGAATCGACTGGTGAGGGTATCCTGAGAGTGCTGAAACACCATAAAAAAGGTTCAATGCCGTTCTGGTTTAAACAAGGGCACTGTTTAATGCTGTGCATTTTATTTTTAAAACAGAATGTGACTTCTACTTTTTTTTCCTCTTCTCAGAGGAAGGAAAATGATAAGTCATATGTTTCCAAACTTGGCAACACAGTTTAATATTTAACAGTGTCTTATGGGAAACAAAATATTGCTTAAAGAAAAAGTAAACTCAATATAATAAAAACAATAAAATTGTCATTGGGTGTAAGCATTATAATCAAGACCTTCTTTAATACCCCAACTTAAAAAAAAAAACCCTAACAATTCTTATTCTCTGTGCTATTACCTATTCAGAAGCAATTGAATGTGTCCACTAATTTAACTCTTTTCCTTTCTCCTGTCAATACAATGAAAAGACTTAAAGTATTTCTTAGTACTGAAACTTATGAGCATGTGTTCACAAATTCTATAATTAATAATCCATATTTTTATGCAGGATATGAGAAATAGAAAGGTACAAATATATTTTTTTCTCTTCAATTTGTGTCTATGGTAATCAATAAAATATATCATTAATATATCACAGTCTACATAGGACATAGCAGAAAATAATGAAACATAAGTATTGTTTGTGCTGCATTTCTCTTATTATCATGTGAGGAAAGAAAGTGAGATGTCATTGAAATCAAGCCCAACCCCCAACATTTTAATAATCAACAATTATTATTTAATCAGCAATTATTATTTAGTATATTCATCATATTTATTATATATATTTCTATCTATTATATTTAGCATATGGCAATGTTAGTGAATAATAAGAACAGATTTGGTTAAAATGAACAGTACAAAAGTTGTCTTACTTCTCTAATGCACTTTGTTCTAATCTTTCTTTCTCCTTCCTCTGACGTTCTTTGATCTTCTTAACTCGAGTTTCCCACAGTCCTCTTATGGCAGAAAAGTCAAATATTACCACCTGATGCCCCATATTGTTGACATTAAGCTTCTCCTGTAAGAACAAGTCAACTCTTCAGAAAAGGAATACTGAGAAAAATAAAGATCCAAACTATCATATTTCATTAAAATTGTCTGGGACAAAGAGCTGAAGTCGTAAGAAATATTAACATAGTATGTTTTCCATCTTACTAAATTTACTTAGGGTTTTATGCTGGCAGTAATTAATGTGCCACACAACTGACTTCTACATAAAATACATGGCAACAGCTACACACCAAATTTTTTGTATTCCTCACATTTTTTCATTTTCAAGATAAAGACAGAGTTGCAAAAAAATACTGGTTTGATTAAGTAACACTGACGAAAATAGCTTTAAAGGCTTTGCATTTTTAATAATTTCTATGACTAATATTAAAATGAATGCTCATAAAGGATTTATTCATTTTAAATCATGCAAAAGTAATTCATCTGGAGTTGTTGTGTATTGATCTTCATGACCTCAAGCTATCCTGTTTCAATGGAATTTGTGAAATTCCAGTGTTCCCTAAGTATGTGCTTATCCATGAAAGGCATTGAAAGATCAGCCCCATAACAGACAAAAGAATTTACCTAAGGCAGAGACATGGGGAAGGTTTTGTAAACATATCATGGTCCCCACTTACTAACATGTCCTTATTCTGGCGAGTTAACAGGGCTGACTTTGCAGCAGCCAGGAGGGACATGGCCAGAACCCTGGGGCCATTCACCTCAGCACATGCTGAGGTAGTCACACCTGCCTTTTTCAGTTTGCTGGAATGCACAGTCAGATAACACCAGGTCATAATAAGCAACCACATGTGAATCATTTGCCTGTCCTGTACACTGTTATTAGTATATTTGTTACTGTATAATTTTTTTTTTCATTGCTGTTTCCACTAAATCATTCTTATCTCAACCCATGATCTTTACCTTTTTGTGCCTCCCATTCTTCTCTTGATCCTGCTACAGGGGAAGGCAGGCAGTGAGAGAGCAGCACATTGCCTGGTATGTTTTAAGAAGTAACACTAAATCAGGGAATACCATTCCTATACCACAACATGTATAGAAATACATTCCAACAGTTGAAGGCTGTGTATCAGGTTCCATGCAGTTAAGAAGTGATGTCAGCCAGAAAAGGAAGGTCAAAAAATATGTACCTCTGATACAAAATGCTGGAAAACTGGTAGCAATGGAGAAGGAGAAAGTTTAGTTACTCATTCTTTAGTAGCAACCTCTTTTCCCATGCTTCTTGACTGGGTGGACTGCAGGATGTGGACTGGAAGAGAAAATTCCCTCCCACAAGATCAGGTTCATGACCATCTGAGGAACCTGAACATATGTAAGTTTTTTGGGCCTGATGAGATGCATATCAGAGTTCTGAGGGACCTGGTTAATGTAGTTGACAAGCCAATCTCCCTAATATCTGGAGTCATGGAAGTCAAGGGAAGTATCCCTGGTGAGTGGAAAAAGGGAAACACTGCATCCATCTTTAAAGAGGTTAGAATGAATAATCTGGGGCATGACCAAATTGTCAGCCTCACTTCTGTGCCTGGGAAGGTCCTGGAACAGATCTTTCTACAAGCTATGCTAAGCCACAAAGAGAACAGGAAGATGATTTGGGATAGCCAGCAGGGCTTCACCAAGGGCAAGTCCTGCCTGACCAACCCCGTGGCCTTCTGTGACAGAGTGACTACACTGGTGGACAAGGGAAGGGCCACAGATGTCATTTATCTGAACTTGTGTAAAACCTTTGAAACAGTCCCCCACAATGCCTTTCACTCTAGTTTGGTTGGACATGGATTTGACAGGTGGATGAATAAGGAATTGGCTGGACAGTCACATCCAGAGAGTAGTGGTCAATAGCTCAGAGTCCTGATGGACATCTGTGACAAGTGGTGTCCCACAGGAGTCTGTATTGGCACCAGTACTAGTCAATATCTTTATTACTTTTACAAAAGGATCAAGAGCACCCTCAGCAAATCTGTAGACCATACCAAGTTGAGTGGTGCTCAAGGTTGACACACCTGAAAGGTGGGATGTCATCCAGAGGGACCTGGACAAGCTTGAGAAGCGGACTTATGGGAATTTCCCACTTATTTTCCTACTTTCCCACTTGGCAAAGTGCGACTTGTTGCTCTAAGTGCAAGTGCAAGAAGACCAAGGGCAAGGTGCTGTACCGGATCAGGACAACACCTTAAAACACAGGCTGGGAGATGAACAGATGGAGAGTGACCCTGCCAAGAAGAACTTTGGGGTGCTGGTGGGTGAGGGGATGGACATAACCCAGCCATGGGCACTCCCAGCCCAGAAAGCCAAACATATCCTGGAGTGTATCAAAAGTAATGGTCAGAAGGTTGGGGGAAAGGATTCTTCCCTTCTACTCCACTCTCATGAGGACCCAACCCGGAGTGCTGCATCATCCTCTGTGTTCCTCAGCACAATAAAGACATGGACCTGTTGGAGCTAGAAGGACCACCAGCATAATTAGAGGGATGGAAAACCTCTCCTTCAAGAAAAGACTAGGAGAACTGGGGCTGTTCAGCCTGGAAGAGAGAAGGCTTTGGGGTAACTGCAACCGTCCAGTACCTGAAGGGAACCTACAAGAAGGATGGAGAGAACAAGGCAGGTGGAATGGATTCAAACTGAAAGACATGGTTTAGGTTAGATATTCTGAAGATATTCTTTACTGTGAGGATGATGAGGCACTGGAAAATGCTGCCCAGAGAAGCTGTGAATTCCCTATCCATGCTCATGACCAGGCTGGATGGGCGTCTGAGCAGCCCAGTTCAGTGAGAGGTATCCCTGTCCTGGAACTGGATGATCATAAAGGTCCTGTCCAACCCAAGCCATTCTATGATTCTCTTTGTGAAACACAGCATGGCTTACAAGATGGTGTTCCCTACAGGGTTCAGTACCAACACAGGAAACTAACCACCTACTAAATCTATAATGCAAGTACATGAACAAATCTTGATAAAAGAGGTGAAGCTATACTTTCTTGCTCCGAGTCACTGGTGAGGGTATAATCATCACAATATCCTGGCACTCATGAAATGTAGCTAGCTTATCAACAGAGGAAAGTTATTTAAATTTTGTGTGAGGTTTTATTAGAGAACACATTTATTATTCCATTTATAAGCTTAGGGAAATGTAAAAAAATTTAGAAGAAAACCCTGCTTGACCATCTACTTATCAGTTAAAGATAAATCCTCCCCTTCCTTTCCTGTGTGTTTTCCAGCTCATGTCTATAATTTTTTCCTCAGATGCTACTGTGATCATTTTTTCAAACATCGTGTCCTTCAGCTGGGGCTATCTATTATCTGTCCTTCTGTTATAATATTGAGGACAAAGGGGAAATTTTTCTCCCCTCTGTATTTTTTCCCTTGTTACTTTGTAACTGTCCCTTTTCTCTTTCACCCTCTTTCACCTACACATCTCTCCATAGAATATAACACATAAAGGAATAATTTATTCTGAACCAGGAAAACACCCTCATGTCCTCTGGAAAATGCACAGCATGGACTAAAAAGAATTATGCATAGGTACATACAGAGCAAAGGTACCTACCTTCTCACCAATGTTAGTCATCTCAGTAAAGAAGACCCTTTCAAATACCAACAAGTACTGGCTCAGAAACTGGTCAGAGATCACTATAATTCTGTTTACATACCCTTCTGTATCTTAGGATGTTTATATAAAATGCTTTGTTGTTCATAAAGCTGCACCTATTGCTTGTTTATCTTTGCTAGCACTAAAAATGAAGCAAAAATAGTTCCTAACCTATCTAGAACTAGCAGCTGACAACAGCTGAGTCAAAACCCCATTAAAACACTGTAATTAAAACAGTGACCTCATTCTCTGTGGAAAAGTTTGTCCTTCTAAAACATACTCACTACTAATTTACAGGAACTGTTTACCTCATAAAATAAAACGTTCACCTCTGCTTACAGGAGAAAGAAACCCAGTGACAAGGACTTCACCCCTCACAGTAACTGCAGACCAGCAGTCACTCTGCAGGGTCTAATTCATTGTAATAGAACAATTCATATAAGTGTGCTTTGGTAGAAAGGCTGTTGCAGAAGCTGAATTTTTGCAAGACAGTGAAGTTGCAGCTGGACACTTGACCTCTGCTGGAATTAGATGGCCTTAATCAACACAGAGCCTGAATAGACTGTGAAAGCTGTCCTTTTCCTTGACTTGTTTCTCACCTTCCTGTCTCACAGGTTAAGTCGTCCATTCTTTATTGAGGCGCTGATTTATTAAACACTAGGTTGGAAAAGTTCATTTTATCCACACATTGCTTTTATCCACATATTACACTATGCTGCAAGGCATTGTGGAGTTTCTTCTATGGTAAAATCAAAAAGAGGAGGAACTTGCATGGTGGGTGAGAGCTGTCCATCATAAAGCCTCAGAATTAATCTCTTCAAAAGGAGCAAAGCCACAAATCCTGATCAGATTACAGAGTGACTAAGGCTTTAGAAATACGCATCAGAACAAATGTGAAATGCTTTTTGACATCTACAACTCTGAAAATGTCACCTAGCAATCTTTGCAGGGCTGTTGCTTACCCTGTATCCCTGTCTAAAAAGTGGGCATGAAGTACCAAGCACAATGGCAGGATACATATTTGCCAAAATTCTGCCATTTTCCTGACGATGAGATGTTGCCCAGAAACAAAAACTGGCTAGAGCTAGTCTTAACTAATACTAAGTGTAGGTTCTTCAGGATACCTACACATGCATGGCAAGAATTTATGACAGAAGAAGCAACTTTTAATAATGATTTTGATTTCTAGAAATACATATTCAAATTCATGTCCAGTAGTTTCTTTCTTCCAAATATCAGATTAGGCCTGTAGAGGAAAACTCAACGCTATCATCTGTTATTCACAGGGGGTAAGCTACCTCTGGATAGGGAAAAGTCTCAACCATACACTTCTTTCTAACTTCTTCCCTTCAACACAGCTTCCTCCCAGACCTTAGGTTATTCACAGGTAATCACTTACTATACTTTTGTTCACTGTCAGAAACAACAGCAAAGTTAGAAAGGGTCTCTAGAGGTCACCTCATCCGATTGCTCTGCTCAAAGCAGTCATACAGTTACTGACCCAAGTCTGTACATCCTGCAGCACCCCTTCTCTTCCAATTTCCCCATCAATTTGTAATACAGCATTGTTTCTTTCTCATTCCATATGTACACATGACCATGAAGGTCAGGCTTTTGTCATACTTGAGGATTACCTGACTCACCCTTATGGCAGTAAGTGAAAAACAAAAACTATTTCTTACCAGAAACATGCAACCTTGCTTTCATTAGGGACAGGTTCCAACCACAAAAGGAGTCATGACTTGCATTCGCAAGACCCTACTTCATAACTGTGCTGAGTTCACTGCTTAAAATCATCTTGACTTGAGTAACAACTGCATCTAAATTATGCTGTAGATCATCAGCACAGCTTTCTTAGATGATGCATGGTTATAACATTCATCAGTCTTTTGAGTTATTAGTGAGATAGATCACAAAACAAGGCTATTCAGTAACATATGATAATTAATGTACAGTGCTTTTCCAAGGAAAAAGTGATTCAGGAACACAAAAAGGAGGCAACGTCATTTACAAGAGAATCATATATGGAGAAACTAGTTCACTGTGTGTATCTTTGGAAGAAAATAATCTTATCCCTAGCCATTTACACCTCCCAAGAAGTTATCTGCAAGACCTTAATCAATATCCTTAAAAGGCAACATACTGGAAAGTCAACCTGATCTTGTCTTCTTTTAATGATTAGCTCAGAAACAAAGCTGGCCATTCAGGATACCTTTTNAGCCACACATTACATTTAAGGAAATATTTTTAGGTAATATAATAAATAAATTAATAAATAAATAATCTCAAAAATTTCAAAATAGCACTTTTTAAAAATAAGTATTGTATTACTTGGCCAGGTGACATGAGAATTTGTAACCAGAGAAACTTGTAGAAGTGGTAGAGGAAAGAAATTTTCTTTGGCTTCACTCCTTCCTGCTCTTTATGCTATTTTTAAGAAGAGGGGGAATAAAAAGACCCTTTGAACACCATGGCCTTTACAACTTCTCTTCCTCAGCCAGCAGACTATGTCAACCTTGTCCCTGTTTTCATCAGTCACAGAAAATCACAAGAATCTGTTTAAATGGAATTTTCCTTCTACATTATAAACCACAGATTCTTTCCCTCCCCACGGATGTACTTTCAGTTCAAGATACAATAGCCTGCAAAATATTCTCAATTTCATTGTTCCAGAGTCCTCTGCCTTCACTAGAACACATTGCCAAGCCCCTCTCCTACTAAGAAAATCTCTCTGACTCTTCCTATCATAGGCCCTATCTCAACACTGAGACCCATCTTTTTACCAAGTGAATTTAATAATCTGACACTTCTCTGGGCCAGCCGAGGTGAGAAGAAGCAGTTGCTCTGTAAGAACACTGTTTTGCTGCCAGCAGTTGGGTTTGGGTGCCCTGTTGCTGTGAGCTATCTGTACACACTTAGAGCAGAAAAACTGCCTTTACAGGCACTTCCATGCAATTTCTGGTGTCATAAAGGTGAAAACACCTTTCCTTAATCTTGCAGAAACTTTATTTATTTTAATGTATCTATAAATAGGCCTATTAAAATTAAACACTGTCCTCATGTGTATACTTCTACAGATACTCTTAGGCATTTGGAGGATTAACTGGCAAAACCCCATAATCTTAGGGATGATACTCATCATATGTTTTTATTTAAATTATATAATATTAATGCCAAATATTATTGCTAGTAAAAGCATCTGCCTAAGTATCTGCATGAATTAATTTTATTTCAGCATTTATATTATCATTTAATTTATTTTATTGCATAAATTCACCAAAAAGTCAGCAGACTGGTCTTCAGCATCTATTTCAGACATTCTTTTTCAAATAGTAGGAGTACTCAGAAGCTCTAAAACAGAATCTTTCTAGGAGATGGAAAAGAAGATAACTACCTTGTAATGTCTATAATCTTTATTATTTTTTATTTAATGTTATCCATGTTGTTGTTACAAAATATATTCACACTTCAGATGTGAACTCTTCAGTAAAACTGGAAAGGTTTAGTGTGCTGTGGCTTAAATGCCCTTGCTGCCTCCAGCTACTGATGTCTCCAGCCTTTGTTTACAGGTCTGCCACAGATGCTTCCACAGCCATCTTTGATAGCAGCCAGTTGTACTGATATGTCATGACCACTTGTATTTGTTTCCACTTGACCTCTGAACCCTGAGCAGACATTTGATGACTGGTTTTCTTCCTTTTTCTTTTTTTTTCCTTTTTTCCCCCTTGGCTTAATATAAAGGGGGAAAATTACTTTCAATACCTCTGGAAGTGTCACCAACCTAAGTATGAAAGACCACTGGAGGCAGCTAGGTTTCAAAATTAGGATGCCTTTTGGCAGCTCCTGGTGTTCAATGCTAAAGGAATTTCACCTCAGTCACCTGCACTTGCACCATGAGGTCCCATGGACTACCCAATCTTCAAAAAACAGTTTAAGGATATGTGAGCTAAAAGCAACACTGAATTCTGGATAGGAAGCCTTCCACAGAGAAAAAGAGCTTTTCAAAACAGCAACTTCATTGAAAGAACAGTTTTCAGCCTTTCTGCACTTATCTCAGTATCTGAGATATATTATTCAATGTGTAGATACCTTGAGAAGCATGCTACCAAAAAAAA
>VZDJ01000998.1:98648-108943 GCA_008694505.1 Cyanoderma ruficeps | reverse complement strand
GGAATGTGAATGAAATATTTCCTACCAATCCTGCAAATAATTTCTTAGGAAATAAGCTCACTCACATTGTGCTTCAGAATTATCAAGTCATTTATCTCTCAAGTCTTTAAATAATTCAGAGGAAACCTGACATTTGGAGAGCAACTGAACACATTTTTTATGTTATCAGGAAAAGATTAAATTAGAGAAACATGCTGTGATTGAAAGAGCAATAGAGATCGTGGCAATGTTCACCGTATACAACTGTATTTTGCTAACTGAGCACAGCTTGTAAATGTGGTAGTGCTTATCTGTGACACTTGTGGAGTGGGAGAGCACTGCAAAGTGGGAAGTTGTTCCTCCCTACCTTGTTTTGCTTCTAGTAACTATCTCTTATTGTTCTACACCAGCAGGGAATTATCCTTCCTGCTAATTTGGTTAGTTTATCTGTCACTAGTCTTGCCAAAATTGCAGATTTGACAGTGAGGGTTTGAGGTCTGGGATCTAGGATGATTGTGTTTCAGAACACATATGTGTGCGTGCATGTGATTGCTGGCTCCTGGGGAATATGTGGGCAGGGCAATGCAATGGATCGCAGTGGGTGTCCCCCTGAAAGCTGGGTCCCCAGAGATTCAATAAATGTAGCTACAGCACAGAATAAATACAAGAGGAAAGAGACAAGCTGCTTCAGGGCTGGAGAAGGCAGTCCTGACACCTGGACATGAGCCCAGATGTTGTGGGGGTTTGAAATGTTCTTTCCTGCTCTCTCAAGAGTACACTCTCAGCCAGCTGGCTCCTACATAAACAAACACAAACAGACAGTGACACCTTCAGCTATTAATTAGTCCAAATTTCAGTGAAGTTAATTTCAGAAATTAGTGTCTTTCTGTATCACGGAGCTTAATCACGAACGCTTTGATGAATTAAGGTCTTTTTTCAGTTTTCTTCTTTAGCCATTTCATAAAAGAGACATTTGTGAATAGAATCTGGCATTAGCCTCTTTCATACACAAATAAATTACTTTTGTCTTGTTTACATATCACAACGAAGACAAAATACATCTCTTTATTACCTACTCATTATATTTCAGGTAAAAATAGCTATGAACACTATAAAACTAAAAACAGATAGGCAAGGGCTGAACTTGGTTTCCACACATTTTTGTGTGCATATTTCTCTTTGTCCAGTGCTGCAGCATAATGCTTTACTGACAGTTTTCATCAATCAGTTCCTATTCTAGATGTAAATTAACCAGTCTCACAAACAAGAGTCCTCTTTATCACTGCAGTCTTCACATCTTGATTTTTAGACAATTTTTCACAGGGTTATTCATTAATTAGGTCTTTAATTATGGATTAATTAGCAGCTGAATTACAATATTCCTTATACTTTCTCAACTCTTGTAACACTAATATGTTTGCCATCAAGCATGATAGATGTTACATATGCAAGGGGATTTATTACAGATGTATTCCCCTAGCACTTCAGTGAGCTGACTAATTATTCTTCCACTGACAATGAAGCTAATGAAACACTGGACTGATGTCTCTGACAAAAATCCATTTTTTTTTTTTCCCACTGGGTATTTCTGAAGAGAGGTCTAATTCTCTTAAGACTGAGAGAGGCGTGATGTGTTTGAAATAGACATGTATTTTCAGATTGTTTCTTATCAAAGGAAAAACAGCTCAAAAATGTATTATGTATTAGTAAATGTGTTGAATCTATGAATGTAGCTGTAGTCAGCAGGTGTAAGCAATTGTCTTAGGTACAACAGAGTCCTGGGAAACCAAAAGCATGTTCTAAGGACTGATTAAAGAGATTCCCCTTAACTTCTCATACCTACAGATCCATGACAAATAAATTTGCATTCATTGTCACTGAGCAAAACACTGAGGCTTTCATATACAATTAGATTATCTTAATTAAGCCTAACATTACATTCTCAGATTTCTCAAACTTGTTTCATGTCCACTGTGTTTTTAAGACAATGTTTAATTGACTTCTTATTTGTCTTAAGGTTCCTGAACAATTCCTGAGAACTGAGGTTACTATTACTTAACTTTCACTTGCCCTTAGAGTGTACAGCCTCTGAAGTTATCTCTGTGAATGACCACATCATAAATGTTATTTTAGACTCTCTGTCCTAACTGACACTAATTAAAGGCCCTCAAAATTTATTATTTTCTTTTGTTCCCCAGGGGCCATTTTACATATATTGATCTAAGAATTCAATCCTGACACCGCCTCTACTGCAGAAGGGGAACAATAACCTATGTCTGACCTATGGCAATCCTATTTCCAGTGTTAGATACAAGATCATTAGTTGTATAATGAGCCAAATGGTCATAACCAACTGCAAAGATATTAAATTCTGTGATTTAAGGTGGCAGATAATTTAGACAAGCAAGAGATGATGCTGCCTTCAACTACTCCAGCAGTTGAGTTATTTTAGCTCTAATGTCTGAGGAGAATAAAGTGAATGAAACTCTTTGGAATGATCTACCTCTTTGGCTAATAAACATTATCATCTGTCCCTGATCCTTGAAACTGCTCAGTTAACTGCTGTTGAGAGGAAGAGAGCTGGTCAGCATCTTTTAACCCACAGAAAGTAACATGTCAATGATAGCATATAAATACTTTTGGTAGTAACAACAACAATAATGACAATATTTGACTTTAAATGATAGGCTGTGTTCACAAAAAATGTAGCGGGCTGTATTTCCTATGCCAGTTAGATTAACTGTAAGTAGCCTTCAGAAACTGAAGTTATATAACTCTTTTTAAATTCCACTCTAGATTTTGACAGACAGCAAAGATAAATGACTGACCTCTCAAGCCATTTTTTTTATTGAAAATCATTCTCACACCAGCATATGTCCTTGAGATGTAATAGCAGTGGTTTATTATAACTGAGTCACAGAGTGGAACTTGAAAGGTTTGCTAAATTATAAAGTTTGGATTTGTCACAAGTGTAAATCTATTTAGAGGAACAATACAAGGGGTGAATCTCACTTTCTTTAAAGATATCCACCAAACATACTGCCTTGGGCTGAATGCTCTCTGTTTCAGCTATTTTTCCCATAGGCATTGTTTTTAAAGACCCACAGCACAATAGCAGCAACCTGATAGCTACTTCTCACTTTCCCTGCCATTTTCCACCTTGACCTCACACATCTGAAGAAACAAAATAATCAGCAAAACTGTCACTTACCTACTACTAAAGAACACAAGTGTCCAGAGGTCCTGAGTGTGCTCTGCAGTTATTCAATGTGGGACACTGAGGTTGTTTATAGCATAGCATAGCTCATGGACAGCCAGATCTGTTTGAACCCCACAGCGTGACTAGCTTTCCAGATATACTAATATGCTATATTTGTAAAGTGATAACATGATCTGTGGTCTTACAGCAGAGACACAGGCAGGATAAAGTGTCTGCACTGCATGACTCAACATAGGATGAAAACAACAGTGCCAGGACAGCATCTCATTTGCTTCAAGGAAAGTGTGACAGAGCTGATGTTACTCATGCTTATGTATATTTGTCGCAAAAGGACAAGGAAAAATAAAACAAAAAATGCATATACAGTCTGAACTCCTCTAGTACAGACTACCTTTTCCTTCCCACGTCCATTCAATTCTGAAATAAATATACACATATGTACACAGACTAGCACCATGCAGTTTGCATGACTGATTGATTTACATCAAATTCTGCTTTTTCTTGCTTATGGTGGCTCACCTTTTTCACAACAATGCTTGTCACTGATGGCAGTACTCCTCCTGACCAGAAGGGCAGGACTGTGGCCAGCCAGAGACCACCTTGCTGCAGAATCAGCATTGCCAGGGCAGGGGCTGATAAGCTGAAGGGGCTGATGTGGGGTCCTGAGCCCTGGGAAAAAGGGAAGAATCTTGAGGGTTCAAGAGGGAAGATGGACATGGACACAGAAGCCCATCAGGACTCTCGTGGCCCTCCCTGATAATTCAGCATGAATAGCTGACATTTTCTGATCATACTTTTGATGATCTAGGAGAGAGGGAGGGAGGGAGGAANAAGGAAGGAATGAAGGAACGAAACAACGAAGGAACGAAAGGAAGAAAGCCTTATTTTCAAAAAATGAAGTTTTTCATCAGAAATTTTTTTTAAATTCTCTTAATTTCATGTCCTTTAAAATTCAGCTTTTCAATTAAAATAGCTTCCTATTTTATAATTTTTTAAAAAGCAAGTTTTTTCAACAATTTCTGCTTATTTTTCATTCCTGCCAGTAACAGTAAGCATTAATTACTGCAGCTGGGCTTGGCTTAAGCTTC
Source organism: Cyanoderma ruficeps (assembly GCA_008694505.1). Classification (NCBI taxonomy): domain Eukaryota; kingdom Metazoa; phylum Chordata; class Aves; order Passeriformes; family Timaliidae; genus Cyanoderma; species Cyanoderma ruficeps. Next base: position 104,656 of record VZDJ01000998.1, on the reverse strand, counting down.
AGATACTAGTTTTATATTGCTGGGCTTTCAGTGACCTTGCTGAAATCATGTTACATTGGAATGTGAAAGTCAGGGAATGTCATGAGCTGTGAGTTTACATGTTCAATTTTGTCTTCAAATCTGAAGGAGGTAGTATGAGGGTTCAATTTGATCTTTTTCAATGCAGTGCGTTTCAAAGTATGGTGACATGCCTGAAGGATCCTTCATCACATATCCTTACTGTTCAGTCATCTTAGTCTTCACAAACATCAGTAATAAACAGTGATTAACACATCCAATTTTTCTAATACATTTTTATTTTCTGATACAGCTACCCACACATTTGCATGGTTTTTTGTCATAGAGTTATATGGATTTCTGGGAGCATTATCGGACTTCAGCCACAAGAGCTGATGAAGAAATCAGTGAGGGAGACAATACTTTGGAGCAGCGAAAGTGTATTTCTTCTATATTCCAAAGCATGGTCCATAATTCTGCTTTTGTGGATACTGCCTGAGAAGACATGTTGCTGTATTTTTGTTCAGAATGTGACAACATGAAATAATAATTAATTAGCAATTATTTTAAGAAAAAAATGACCTCCATCTCACTTTTTCAGGATCCATCCTTTGCTATACAGGTGTTGATTTTGGCAAAAGAAGGTAAGGGGTCTTGTGTTCTTTAAGTGTTGAAATACTGAAATGTGTTTCACTAACCGAAAGCTGAGCTTGCAGTTAATTCCCTGGCCTTAGCCAAGGATTCATAGATCAGCTAACCTTCCAACTACAATCATAGCTTACCCATGACAAGCAGAGGCTTGGGATGTTTGCTGGAAAAGGAATGAGAAAAAATATTAGCTGATGAGGTAGGTATCACGTAAAATAAAAAAAAAAAAAAACAAAAGCACTAAGGATAGAAAAACAACTGAGGAAGGGCATGACAGATTTAGAGGAGTATTAAAAAATGACTGACAGGGAAAAGAGAAAGAGAGGGAGATGAAAGAGAGACAGAATATGTAATATTGTTTACTTATGGATCTCAGTTTACTTGACAAAAAAATACTAAGGAAAAGGAAAACTGTAAGTCAGTCCAAAAAATACGGTAAGTCAGGAAAACTGTAAGTGCTGGCATAGTATGGGAATATCACAAGCAAGGAGGTAGTAGACAGCATAGCGCCCAAGCCAGTGAATAGACAAAAGGCTTGCTTGCTAACAGCAAAACCTGTTGGAAGACTTGAATCTATTTAAGGCATAGAGTGACAGAAGCTAGTTTGTTCAAAGGTGTTTGCCTACTGCATCCCACATCCCAGTTCATCACCAGCAGTATTCATCTATCAGAGCCAACTGACCTTGGCTCAAACACAGCCTTGCATGCCTGCCACAGCATTCCCACGGGAATTGCTCCTCATGCAGGTGATCCAGTAGATTGATCAGCATCTATGTACTCATGTGACACTGCAGTCTACTGAATCATCCTTCTGGACAAGGACCATTGCCTGGGAAGTGGTACAAAAACAGTAATTTCATAAAGAGGCCCAATCCATTTTGGCTGCTGGAGTTCATGAGTCTCATAAACCGGAGCTGTTGTGAAATAGAGAAGGAGCCAGCACTAGACTCCCTGACATCCAAGCCTTGGAAATAGCTTGCAAATCTGCCCAAGCTGTTGTAGTTTGAAGCCAGCTGCTCCAGAGGCAGCAGCTGTATTGCTTCCACTGATGAATTCACTCTGAAATCCAAACATCCCTGGTTATGAATCAGTATACTATCCTAGGATAGCAGACCCTCTACTCATGAAACTGACAAATCCACCACTCAGACAATCCAACTGACGTAAATGAGAATTGACTATAAACCAGCAAACCAAGGGATGTTATCTTTTTCCACTTGTGCATTAGCTGTAGCAAAACTTGCCTACTTAACTCAATCCCTTCTTTATAGAAAACACACAAAGTAAAGGCAACAAAGATATTAGCAACATAATCTGCTGTACAAATAATTGCTGTATAAGCATATCTATCCTTGTTTTTCTGGTCTATCTTCATTTCTTATTCTAAGGATAACAATATGCAATTAAATTAAGGTCAGAAGAAAACTGTAAACATTAAGATCAGTGTCTGAGTAACACAGGCTGCAGGCTGCAGCCAAGACCTAGCATGAGGTAGAAGTGGCAACAGCATTTCATGTAAACAATGCACCTTCACACCAGACCTTCAAACCTAAAAAACTGACAAAAGAGTAGTTCTAGCATAGTGGTAATCAAAACATTTACTAGAAGGAAACACTTGACAAGTAACAGCTTTATAGGGACATATTTCCCATAAATATGCAACAAAGTAAAATCCAAGCAAAAAGTCAGGCTGAAGAAAGAATAGAACTTGCTACAGTAATTTATCATGTACTGAACAAAACTGTTCAGCAAAAATAAAACACTTTTCTTGTTGCTTTGTTTTCGTATTATCCTTATGGCTTTCAGTCTTGAGCTGTCAGAGCTGCTGAGTAAATGTAATAATACTGCAGAATCCATAAGTCACATTAGAAATCACTTCTGCAGGTCAGATTCTTATATCTGTGACCTTTCAGTATTAAGGGTTCAGTCCTTCCTGATGCAATCTCTGTATCCGCCAAAGAAAGATCCAATTTGTAACTCCTGACAAAGCTACAGCCCAGAGATGACTGTTCTGAAATGTGCCTGGAGCGTTAGTATGATGACTTGAGTCTCAGGCAATGTTCATAATTCTGGGCTCTGAATCACACTATTTTGCTGTCCTACCTGTGCTGTGAGACTTCTGTGCAGATTTACCTCTGCCATGACACAGGTGCTACAGCAGGCTTGGCTTGTGGTGCACCTTGTTATTTTTTTTTTTTTCTGAGATTGCACAGCTCTTCTGAAAACAAACCCTTACTCTGACTTCAATGGCTTCAATGGCCTCAACCCCTTTTTACCCTGACTTAAGCTTAAACTTCAATAAACTTTAACTGGAACTCCAACCTATTTGTGCTCAAGCTTTAACTTGCGGCTCCCTGCTTAGATTACTTTTGCACCCCCTCTTTTGAAGTGCCATCTCTCAGTCACCCATCAGACTTCATTGGACACTCTGTTGATTTAACACAGAAGTCCTCAAAATTGCAGCTTCCAAGTGATATGGGAGTAAGCAACTCTCAAAGAACCAAAAGACATCTGTATATCTGTCCCCAGAATTTCATAAATGCCTTAAAAATAATTTCAACTCATTAAGACTGTTTGTCCAGAGGTAAGTCAACCTCCAGTAAATGTGCAAGGACATCCAAATCATACCAGGAAGAATGTCTAAGGGTTCATGAAGGATTGTGCAGGCACTGTGAGGAAGAAATGTAGCACTTAAAATCCAGAGTTGTACAGGACACAGGACTTTGAGTAGACAACAAGGCTGTGACTGATTGAGATCCTCCCAGGAGGTTGTTAACAAAGTTATAAAGATTCCCAAGATGAAAACATGTCAGTACTTATATTAGAATTAGCATAGGATGACCAGCCTTCTGTGTGAATGATGCACAAATTTGTAAGTGGAAGCAGTTTTACTCAACCACAGATTCCTTTTAGTGCTACTTACACTTGTACCTGATTTGAACTGAATCACCTCATTTAAGAAACATTTTCTGAACTAAATAATAGTCATGTCATGTATTGATCTCTCTCATTACATTTAATTGTGCAACAAATTTAAGGCACAAGAGCCCACCAGGAGCCCACTGGTGTGAAAGAACAGAAATTAGATGTGTGTTACATTTGATTGACCAGTAATTGTTCAGAACAGGAGGCTTTGGTAGGAGCCAGCCTTAGGAGACAGCCTCATTAGATGTGTCATTAAAGGGAGCCAGCCACAGCTATCCCTCCACCCTGACCAAGTCAGTGAAGTAGCACAAGCCCTCTTTGGGGATGCATATCTTCATCAAGGTGTAACAGGGCACTATCAAGGGACAAAACTCATAGCTTTCCAGGGACAATTAAACCTGGAAGAAGTAGGGGAAATACAGGAAAACTCAATTCCATTTATAATCACCTTTGCCTGCCAGGAGCTCAGGAGAAAATAGACCACTGGGCTACCAAATGCAACACCCTGCCTAGGCAGCTGTAGTGGGTCAATCCTGGCTGGATCCCAGGCACACACCAAAGCTTCTCTATCACTCTCCTTTGTAACTGGAGAGGGGAGACAAAATATAATAAAGGTTCCTGGGTTGAGATAAGGACAGGGAGAGATCACTCACCAATATCGTAATGGGCAAAACAGGCATTAACTGGGGATATTAATTGAATTTATCAGTAACAAATTCAGAGCAGGAAAATGAGAAGTAAAATAAATCTTAAAAACACCATTCCCCTACCCCTCCTCCTTTCCAGTTACCTCCTCCACCCTGGCAGCACAAGGAAATAGGAAGCAGGGATTACAGTCAGTTCATCACAGTTGTTTCTCCAACTGCTCAGGGAAAGTAGTCTTTCCCCTGTTCCAGTGTGGGGACCCTACCACGGGAGAAAGTTCTCCACAAACTTTTCCAATCTAAGTCCATCCCATGGGCACAAAATGCTCCAACATGGGTTACTCTTCCATGGGTGAAGTTCTTCAAGGGAAGGCTTATCTTGTGTGTGGCCCCATGGATTTACAAGTTCTACCAGGAAGTCTGCTCCAGTCTAGGCTCCTGTTTCCATACCTCTGCAGGTCCCTGCCAGGAGCCTGCTTCAGTACAGACCTCCCATGGCATCACAGCCTCCTCTCAGGCATCCACCTGCTCCAGCCTGGGGCTTCTCCACAGGCTACAGGTGAATCTCTGAATCTCTGTAGATCTCCATGGGCTGCAAGGGCACAGCTGCTTCACCATGGTCAGCACCACGGGCTGCAGAGGAATCTCAGCTCAAATGCTTGCAGCATCTCCTGTCCCTCTTTCTCCAGTGACCTTGATATCTGCAGAATTGTTCCTCTCACATGTTGTCACTCTGCTCTTCTCTGGCCACAATTATATCAGTGCAATAGCCTTTTTTTTCTCTCTTAAATGTGTTATTCCAGAGGCATTACCACCATTTCTAATTGGCCCAGCCTTGGCCAGAGGCACATCCATCTTTGGACTTGCCAGGGACTGGATCTGCCAGACATAGAGGAAGCTTCCAGCAGCTTCTCACAGAAGCCACCCTTGTAACCCCCCCGCCCCCCCACCAAAACCCAGCCACATAAATTCAGGTTTGTGAGCAGCCAGGTCACAAACTGGACCTGGCTGCTATAGCACAGCAGCCTATTTGTGTAACTTGTCTGAGAGGATGAAGGAACTCTCTACTCCTGAAAACCACAGCAGCATAATGTGCATCAACACAGGGTTATTGCTCTTGCCACGTTGCTTTCCGTTGTGGTACAATAAAGAAAACAAAGAAAGGTTCCTGTTCTGAGCTGGCTGGGAACCAGCACACACACTGTTGTCACCCTCCCCTTGCAAACTTGCTGCTTTATGAAACCGCAGCAGGAGATGGTGTTTCTAAGAAAAAAACAAAGGGTGCCATCTATTGTCCAAATTACAGGGACACTCACTTCCTTTCATTTGAAGCACTGAACTCTGAGGTTCTTCTGCCTTCAACTATACTGCTACTACAGATACATCAAAACAAATACCTGCTTTTTCCTTTATTCCTGTGTGCCACGTGGAGCCTCAGAGACAGATCTGCTTCGGCAGCCTATTTTACAGAGCGCAAGTATGTGCAAGAATATGTTACTAGAACACAGAGTAACCCTCTGGCATGACTGTCTCATCCCAGCAGTCCCACTGTAGAGCCATTCCTATACAATATGGAGTTCAAAGGGCTTCCCATGTCTATTGGTAGGCTACAGACAGTCATTTTCCTGGATGTAGGCATACTAGCTACAGATAGAAAAGACAGAGAGGAGAAGCTGTCTCTGTCTACTGATACAGAAGTTTTTGTTTTAAATTCACTGCTGCTAATAAACTAAATGGTTCACCAATAAACAACACAACAGTTGCTTTTTTTTTTCCTTTTTTGGTTTGTTTTTT
>VZDJ01000998.1:84323-98466 GCA_008694505.1 Cyanoderma ruficeps | reverse complement strand
AAAAAAAAAAAAAAAACACAACCAAGAAACAAAAAATCTGTGAGAACTCATGAGGCTGTCACGAGTCAGGCCAGTGAGTGAGGAAAAACTGTGACATCAGAAAACAAATTTTGTCTGCAGTGCCAGGGGCTTACTCCTGTTTTTACAGGGAAGAAGGTGTAATCTGACCTCATACCACAATTCTGACGCATGGTTAAAGAAATGAGGCTGGGATAAAGGCTTAGAGGGACTTTGGGATTCTGACTCATGACCAAGGATTGCCTGCCAGGATAACAAATGCCCTTACATTGCCCACTGCCTGCTCCCCACCACCTATGTTAAGGAACAAGCAGACTATAAAGGGCCTCTTAAGCATGTTTGCCAACACAATTTTCAGCTGGAAGCAGAAATGCCAGGTGGTTTTAATGTCCTGCTGACTCAGGAGATGCTTCTTGAAGGGCACAAGAACCAGAAGAAAGAGTTAATTACAATAAAGGTGTAACCCAGGTGACTTAAAGAAAAAATTTGCCTTGAGAGTTTTTAAAACTTGTTTCTTGCTCAGGTGCTTCCAGCTACCTCTTCTGCCCCTTTTTGCACAGTATTTTTGAGCTTTTTCAAAATTCTTATCATAACTTTACAAAGGACAACAGAGCCGTGAGGAAAAGGAGCTTTGGTCCATACCTACAAACTTCAAGCAGAAGAAGTGTAAATATGAAAATTATCTCCATCAAGAGAAGCAACTTCCAGATAAACACAGCAAAAAATCACTAAGTGACTTCTCAAGTCAGTGCCTTGCTACTGATTGTACACTAAATTTAGATCACACTGGAATGACCTCATAAGTATTAAAAGAGTTCAAGTGAATTTCTTATGCTTGGAGCCCATAAGAGTAAGATAATTTCTAGTTTCAAAGTGACGCATAAGAATTCAGCTCAAGCTAGGGCGATAAAGCTCAATCTAGGGTAGTAATGAAAAGTTTGTGGTCACTGCAGATCTTGTGCCATCAGAGTTAAGCTAATTTTGTAGTGCTTCTCTCTGTAATTTATTTCATTCTCTATACTATGAAAAGAGCAGAAAGAAATTACACTGAATGAAAGTTCAGCCTCAAAACACACCATTATAATACTGCAGTTGTAAAGACTGCAGGAAGAGCCCTGAAAGGAAGAGAAATAACTGTGCCAGTCTGATGGGTTGTTAATGGTTTTCATTTATATAGAACACAAGATTTTACTTACTAGGAGAGAAACACAAAGAACAAGATTAAGAATGGAGTATTGAGGGTGAGATAAGGAGAAGTTTTAATTTTATGAACATCTTAGCACACATTAATATTGATAAGGTAATTCACCCAGAAACAGTCAGGCATCTCCTCTACACATGACTCATGGGGCTAGTTATCAGAATCAAATATTTAGCTGGAACAGATTACAGGCTCTTTGCAAAAGAACCTCTATACTACAGGGATGAGACATTGAGCTTGCTGACACCACAATTTATAAATCTTCACAAAGCCAAAGGCCACAAAATATATATCCTCACGCCATGGAGAGCCTGAGGGTCTGGGAAGCTCTGTGAATAGTACATAGGGTGTATGTGGCACCCTGTTCCAGAAGTCTTACCAGTCACCTACAGAAGAACCGCGTCTGTGCTTGGCAGGTGCTTTGATTCAGGGATGATTATTGACACTGGTTCTAGCAGCCCAGACAGATAAGTCAATCATGTGATCACACACACCCATCATCAGGTCTTATGTGCCATAGTCTTCAAATGGAAGATGCACTTGAAGAGCTTGCCAGCCTCTTTAGATGAAAGGCAGCACACCAATTCACTACTAGCAGCAAAAAAGCGACAGCATTATCCATTACCAGTATAGCTTTACGCAGCTGAGCTTTGTATTGTTGACAACAGCAAATATTAAAGGTGCTACAATCATTAAATATATATTAGCTTTCAGTCTGTCAAGCAAATATTACAAGAGGGGGCAGTGGCAATTACAGAAGGTAATTACAAGTGGAGACAAAGCACTTTATCACAGCAGAAGATGAATTGTAAGAAAGGATGAAGGACCCTTGTTCTGTCTGGGCAATTCATACAGATTAAACAATAACTTCAAAATAATTAACCTAGCAGAATGTAATGATTTTTAAAAAACTGTTTAATTTGTGTTTAATTTGTTTAAATGAACTATCCCATTAAGATCCAAATTCATCATTTTGATTTGGAAGGGAAGTTTTAATAAACCCAAACTTTAGCACAGCTTTAATAATTGTATTACAGGTTTATAGATGACTGTCTGAGGTGGAACAGATCCTAGTACAATGAACTCATCAGTAGAACTAGTAATGATTTCTCAGAATGCTTAAAACCAGAGACACAAGGAATAATTTTGATGGAAATATTTTGTTATGTTTTCAACTATTTCCAACAAAAGATAAATGTACATTTATACTAGGACATAGATCTCTAACACAGATTCAAAAAGTCATATGAAGTGCTAAGGTACTACAATGTAACAAAATATCCTAAAAAGAAGAGATATTACTGAAACAGCATTTTCTAGACAGTCACTGTGGTGAAAATATCTTGTTGAAAGGCTCTTTTAACTTCAGGATCTTTTGAACTAAGTTTCCTACTACTGCAGGCACCAGTCAGACAGTGTTTTTCACCACCTGATCAAACTCCTCCAGTGCTATTGAAATAGCCTTTGTTTGGAGGCAGTAGCCCTCTCCTTGTGTTCAACTCATAATTACTCACAGCCAGTTTGTGGTGCTTGTGCAAAGGCTAGCACAGCCTTGACCTGCAAAAGTACAGGGACTGAATAAAGGATACCTCAGTCAGATTTCTTGCCTCTGCAGTAATTACAAAACATGCAGGATGCCAGGACCAAACAAAGTAAAATACACACCGTGAAAAACAGAACAATTAAAACCTCTGTTTCTCAGCACTGGAGAAGAAAAAAAAAAAAAAAAAAGGATTTAAGGAGCACTTCGTTGCATATCCACAAACAATGGGTGCCAAAAAACCCCAGGAGATGGTAAGTTGTTTTCTGACTGTCATTGATTCCGAGGTAGTTAGTGCTTTAAATAGTTTTTCATTCAATCTAAAAGGGCTAACTGGAAGACTGTATTTCAGAGATTTGAGGTCTGCATTACAAGCAAATAATGGCGGAGCACCAAAATGAGATTTTTTTTAAAAGATGAAAAGACACTTTGTGACTGGTTCAAGTTTGGTTTTAATCTCTTGGAGGACTACACAAGGCCCCCGGTAGGAGGCAGAAGAAGCTGGGATAAAATCTGCCAGGAGGAAAAAAAAATAACAACAAACAAAAACAACAACAACAAACTACTAGAACTCATTCCGTCATTTTAGCTCTCTCTCTGCCCTGGACACGTCCATCTGCCCTTCTTTTCTTTTGGCACTGGCACATGCATTGTTCCAGACGCACCAGGTTTGGGGAGCTAAAGCATAAAAGGAAAAACACCCCATCTCTTTTGGCAGCGTTAATTTTTGTCAGCTGAAATCTACACGTGGCAGAGATCAGCAGGCGGGGAGGAGTCAGAAGGGACTCTCCCTGCAACAGAAGGGAGGAGTCCCACACAGCCACAGCTCCGGGTAAGCCGGACAGTGGCAAAGCCAGATTAGCTCAGCACTTGGGAAACTGAAGTCTCATTCTCGGACAACCAAGCACAAGTTTTTTGGACTGATGACCAGAGACCTAATGACTGTATTGCTACTTAGCAGGTTCTCAGAGACTTAAGGGTCTTCAGAAAAGTTCCAGGGATCTCAAAGATCTTTCTGTCTTCTGTGAAGAGATTGTAGATAGGTGTTTGAAATCATGTTGACTATAAATATTGATAGGGTCGGCTAAAGTGTGGATGACAGTATCTTGAATGAGTTCCAATACAGTGAGAAGCACCTACTGTGTGTGCTGTGCTGGTCCTTTGCAGTGTTCATCACCTAAAAGTCAATCAGTGAACACATCAAAGTTTTGCATTGCTCTAAATTATTTCTGACCAGGCATCTTTTAGGAACTACTATTTCCCTGTTTATGCCTGGTCCCTACAGACAGCAGTTTGCTGGTATAAGATTTTGGGAGTCAAATCCAAAATTTCCCAATGTTTTCAATAACCTGTTCTGGAAGTGAGCAATAGCAGTTTCTGCCTTCACACAAAGGTCTGAGTAGCATATACAGGTGTATACAAGCCTTAGTTCTCTATGATGATGTGTAGTCCAAGCCTGAATGTAGTGTTTAAGGCATGATTCCATGAGACAGGGTGAACTGAGCTCAATTTCATCAAAAGGGAGAAGGTTTGTTTTTCCTTTTTGCCTTATGTGTTCAGGTCCAAAGCAAGTGATGAGGAGAGGCAGACTTCAGCCTGGAGACTCCTTGGCAGAAAAGCTCAGCAAACTGTATGAAAATTCCTTGAAAGTTCTAGTTCCTTCTCTGCTCCCAGGTGAATACTTCAATCTATTACCTTGTACCAACTCTGCCAGTAAGCAGTTCGTCTCTGTGGCTTACAATTAACGCAGAAGAAAGAGTTCCAGCAAAATATATTAGCAGCCTTCTGAGAAAGCAATTAGTTTATAACAGGATTTCTTTATCTAACACGTACCAGCACAAGTGAGCTGCTCAGATGAAAGGGGAAAGAGAAAGCAGAGAGGCAGAGGGAGATTTCATAGCATAAGGTAGAATAACAGACTATCCTGAGCTGGAAGGAGACCACAAGGGTCATCAAAGTTGAGCTCCTGGCCCTGTAGAGGACAACCCCAAGAATCACAGCATGTGACTTACCCCATCAGTGAAAAATTTTTTTTATATTCAGTTCACCAGGATATGAAACCAGTTTAAAGTAAGGGGGTTAAAGAAGAAATAGATTTGCAGGATCTGTAAGTTACTGGTTATGTTTAATACATTCATGGCGCCCTTCTTCCTGAAGAATACAGAAAATATGCAGAAAAAAACACAGTTTAATCAATTCCAGTTTACACAATTGAGAACTTAACGTATGTAGTTCCAGCAACCTCAGCACATGCCCCTCCTATGTTGTCTAACCAATCTGAAGCAAAATGGCAATATGTCTTGACAGATACAATCCATAATAAAAACATGCTGTTGGCCTGCTGGCCATTCCTTGTACCAGCATATTCACATGGAAGTCTTAACAACTGTGTACTCTCATCACATTGCAGATGAGAGAGATTGTGTGTTTCTGACTCAGTTTTTTTATTCAACATTTTGTCTTTACATATTTGCAAATTCTCTTCCCAAGGCTGATTTCAGTGGGATTAGTGAATGGGGTAAACTGACAGTAACAGAGGTCATAGTTCCCACTCCTTCATTTCCAAATCCCTTTTCCACTTCCTCTGCTTTTGACCAAGAAACACCCAATCTAATATCAAATGAGCCAATTCAAATCCCAGAGCAAAGAAATAAAAAACACTTTGTTTTGTTATTCAGGGTGTTTTCTCTCTGAAGGGGTGAGAAGGTGATCAGTCAATGACAAGGAACAGCTCACTGGATGGGAGCAGCTCATGTATTCCATATTAAATGGCATGACCTCTCCTCCCGAATCCAGAAAGCCCTGCATCACACACATCATTAGTGACAAATACCAATGGAATTAGAAAAACTCTGCCTTACTCAGACATCAGGAGCCTCCTGTATTTTCAGCATGATAGGAATAATGTCATAACCAATTCACTGTCTTCCCTGTTGAAGCACAGCCTCTCCCAGTTCTGGCTGAACAGTGAAATAATGCAAACTGCTTGTAAAATTGTATGAGCATGTCCGATCAAAAATTTTCACTGCTGCTTGTAATCACAAGCTCACCCTGGGAAAAAAGGGTACATTCAAATGTAAATCTGCCTGAAGGGTTATAACTTGCAACCCCAAATAAACTGATTCATATATACATGTGTGTGTGTATGTGTGGATGTATAAAACAAAATTAATCCCTTTTTAATCAAACTTGGAAAGGCTCACACAGCTGGAAAACTCAGGACATTTGTGTGGAGAAGCTGATAACTGCTATCACTGGCTCCTCATTGACTCTTCATTGGCAGCTTCACACTTCTTGCTGTTCTGCAAGTATCAATTTAAAATGGCCTGCTACAGTGCCAGCTCAATTTAACGCCAAGAAGCCCAAGCTAGTGAAAAAGAAAGTATTGAAAAAACTGTGCAAGTGTTGCAGGGGAGTCCATGACTTTAAGATAATTCCTAGTACAACTTGGAAAGCACGCTGGTCCTCCATTTCTGCAGATTTCCCTTTTTGCTTTTTATGCATATCGGTTTTATATATGTGTGTGTGTGTGTGTGTGTGTATTGTGTATGTGTGTGTTTATATGCATGAGCGTCCAAGGAATGTTGGTACCCAGAGTTAAATTTTAGTTATCACCTATTTATACATGGCCTTTAAAGCTCCATTTCCCCAAGTTGTCTAGCAAATCATTACACATTTTTCTCACAGTTTTGCACATGAGAAAAGATGCATTCTTTTTTTCCAAGAACTGCAGTACAGCCATTCTGTTGTTCACTCAGTAAACTGCACAAGTCCTGTGAGATACACCCCAAGTAGCTGCAGATGATGGTGTACTCAAAGCACAAGCAGTGGTTACCCAAGGGGCCACCACTAATTTCAACAGTAGCCGAATTGACTGCTTATTAGACCCCTTTTGAAATTTTCTTTAATGTAATGGAGGTATGCCTTCTAGTCCTTTATTCTCTACAGCTTTGACATCGTGTTTTGACCTTGTATTGCAAAGTGAGTGCATAAATCCATATTGTCAAGCTATTTCTCCCAAAGGGCTAGGCCCTTTGACATGGCAATTTGTGTGTAATTTACAATGCCTACAAAACCTTGATTACTTGTGTTAGGCTTAAAGAGCCTTGGCCACCTGCCTGACATTCACCTGATGATTTGTTCAAATTTAAACTTTACAGGTGCAAATTTCCTTGAGGCAGGCACCATCTGCATAGAAGGCAAGGTTAGCATACAAGGCATTCTGTTTTGTATTGACTTGGCAAATCCTTAAGCCTACCTAGAGAGCCTGTGATTTCGTGAAGCTCTGACAGGACTAAAGACTTCGTTTGTTACAGCTTTCAGTTCCATGCCCAGGTAATGGCCAGGGCTCCTGTTTGGAAAGGAAGGAATTGGATTAAAGTTGCCTGTTATTGCACGACTCAACTTTATTAGACGTCCTAGACTTAATATAATTAGGATTCTTTCGAATATGAGAGATCATTCAACTCATTGCTGCAGTTTTTAATTAGATATTTCCTTGAATGTGTTACAGACATGTTTCTTCATTCACAAAAATCTTTCTGTGGTACCTGCTGGCTTTCCAAAATGTTCCTGGCGCAATTACGTCTGTGTAGGAATAAATAAATCTTCATCCTACGAATATCAGTGAAAATACATCTGCCTCTGACACCTGCTGCAAAATGTGTGCAGTACTGGGGCAGTATGTGCCAGAAACACTGGCAGCCTGTATCTGCCGTGACATATGTTCACTCAGGTGAGCTGTAGTGGAAATATCTATACTGGGAGTGGGAGGTAGACAGGTGATAATTGCCTTTCAATTGCTTATTGACTAACTTGCTAGGCAGGAAAGCAGATGTAGCAGCATTTAAACCTTACAGGACACAACTTGGAAAGCTGCTTCAAGTTCTCACAGCGAGTTGTTCTTGAAAACAGACGTTGGTAAGCAACGGCTAGAGGAACTTGACAACAGAATGCCCTGTTATTTCTTCCTTGCTTTTGAAAGTATACAGAAGGATGATGAGTAAAGAGCCTCCCTACTAGGCTAGAAAGGTCAAGATCCTCTTTACAACTCTTTTAGTGCTCTTGACTTATTTTTTTAGCAACTGAAGGGGAAAGATTTCTCTGCTTTTCTAGTTGATTAAATTTTGTTTACATGAACTTTTGCTAAATTTATTATCTTGTATACAACTTTTGAGGAATTCCTCCACCTTTCTCACCTATGCTGCAAGTTAGACTTGTCCTTCTTGCCTCTGCTGAACCCCTTTTTTTGTCATGGATTCATTTGTGTTCTGCTTCTGTTCTCTGACGCAGTGAAGCTGGGGCTGGTGTTTGGTAAGGGTTTTTCCACTCAGTGTCCTAGGGAAGATTTGAAAATATTTACGTGGGGGGGTTTTTTGTTTGTTTGGGGGGGTTTTTTGTCTTATGGTGTATTTTTAAGTTTTTAAAATTAAGAGCCCCACAGAAGGCATCCACAGAAATTAACAGCTTTACCAGGACACAAATTTTGTATTCTCTCTAGGGTATTAATGGAACAAATATATTCTCAAAGGTGTAACCAAGCTACCTCTCCTTGGCCTCACAGACAGAAAGTTCCTGTGCCACCCAATAATTAAAGATTATGCACTGGAGCAACTTTCTGCCATAGGAATTGTGGCAACTTGGCCGAATCATTCACACTAATTACCTTAGTGACTTTTGCCCCTCCTTTATCTTTTGCTAACTGTGAACAGATATCTTTACTCTTCAACTAGTTATTAAAAAACTGAGCTCTCCATCTCTATCTAATTTTTAAAATTTTATTTGACCTCCATAATACTCTGCATGTTTCTAGTCTTTAATTAAGATTATTTGTATTATTTTAAGATAATTACAACGAAGTAGCTCAGATTTTCTGGGATTATTCTTGCAGGAAAGTATTTTTGCAGATAGTAAGCTTTCTCCCTTTAGAAAATTTAAAACAAAGGAGAACTACCAGTTATGACAAATGTGTGACCTTGCTGTGTATCCACCAACCCCTGCTTGAAGCTATTAAAAGTTTTGCACACCGGAAGCCAGCTGGACCTTGCTGTTTTCAAAGAACCTGTTTTCCAACCCCTTGAAGAAAATATTTTTTAAAAGGGAAAAATCATTTAGGAAATGGAATACAAATGCTGTGCCTGAAAAAGATAATTTTTGTGCTAGAAGAGACTTGGTCTTGATAGGCAAAAAACAACAGGTGAGAGAAACAGCTCTTATGAACATATTTTAAAAGTTTGGTGATACCCAAAATTTCTTCACTTAAAATATTTTTTTAAAGTTGTACTCTTACTTGAAAAAGACTGAAGTTTTATCTGTATCCTTGCCAAAGTGTTGCTGGCAATAAATTGATACAGCTCCCTGACCACAGCAGAGAGGTGAATTTTTACTAAACATGGTGTAACAGAACCATTTCCTTCTGTCAGCCAGACTTCAATCTGCGTTAAGCAATAGCATGAGGAAAATGCAATGCTGAAGGACAACCCTGTTTCTCAGTTTCTGCTGAAAGAATATCAAGCAATTACAGAGCTATGAAAAAGGGAAGGTTAAGACATCAAGAGGTTATCTTATCGTCCTGCCCCGTGGACCAGGACAGGATAAAAAACATCGAAAAGAAATCTCATCCTTGTACAACAGACATCTGCAAGGTTCCTCTATTTTAAAATACTTATTCCTTTTTTTTTTCAATACAGTTGAAGGAAATTCCCTCATTATAACCTTCAGGTGATCAAACACAAAAACATACATGTGAAGGTAGGATTTAAGAGAGTAGCACTGTTTTCAACAGAACTTTACAAGCAAGTTTTTAAAGTTGTTGAACTTTGCTGCAACAAATGAACTTGTACCTTGGGGAGTTGGTTTGGTTTGTGTTTTTGTGGGGAGGGTTTAATGTCTTAACACTTCTGTGACTAGTACTGTGACTGATGGACATAGTCACAGTGAAAATGTATAAACATTTTGAAAAAATAATAGAAATTTTCAAAATAAGTCTTTATTCTACTGGAATATTCTATTTTATTTACTTATAGGTTTGTTTTAAACTAAACACTCTGTTTTCTCTGTGCTTAGCAGAGACTGTGATGCTGTTATCCATGGTAAAAAAGAATTATTTCCTTTCCATACAAGTGTGTTTGTAGGACTCTGCATAGCATAGCACGTATTTCAAGATGACTGTGGTAAGTAAATTAGCTTTGGGGGCTGAGATAGCAGATATATGGTGTGCATTTTCTCACTAAGCAGGACCCTAAGCTGCTAGAAGCTGCAGAAGGCTGCTGGCATCAACATTACAACTAGGACATCAAACATGCTAAAAAGCGTCTTGGAGAGACTTCGCACTACAGGACAACTGTGTAATCAATTGAGGGGCAAAATGCTAACTCAAAGGTCTGGGTCGTTAAAACAACGAAAATCTGACTTTCACCTACTATGTAAGGAATAAATTGCTGCTCTAGCTTTTCTAGCTTCCACTATCTTCTCTCTTCTGAATGCAACTGTTAACAGCTATTCACAGCTCCTTTCAAATTTCCTGTGCTCCTGAGTGCCCACCAGAAATGCATCCCAATGGTTCGAAAAGGTTTTTGAATAGGAGAAAATATGCATGTTCACTGCAGAAAGAATTCCTCCTTTTGATTTCAGCTGCTCAAGTAAAGTAAAGATGAAGAGGAGATTCTCAAAATACTTTCCCAGTGTCTTAACAACAGAAAACATCTGTGGTTATTTTCACAGTACTTGTACTCTGCTTTCCAGAAAGTTCTCCTTTTTCTTTCGGCTTGAAAGTATGATTTCAGGGTTGGTTTTTCTTCTTTTAATAGAAAATTTTAGTGGTACCTAACTAGCTTCTTCCGGATGTTTTGACAGTCCTGAGAAATTAAATGAGAATTTCCTTCTAGAGCCGTGTTTTTCTGTACCTGTAGGGATGTGCCTCTACCACCGTGGAAGGTGTAACAGAAAAATCAAGCCGATTGTCAGTATACTTCAAGTCACTATCCGGGGATCTTCACACTCTTTTGTGAGGGGGTAAACAAAAAGGAAAGGGGGATGGGGAGATTGACAAATAAAGATCTTTACACAGGATGTCATTTTCTACAGCGTGTAGAGAACATAGTTGTTCCCTTAAATATCTACAGTTTTTTTCATGGACATCTGACGAGACTGTTATTATCTCTCTAATTCCCAAAATTATCTTCCTTGAAAGACCTAAGCAGAGTTTTTTTTTCCCTCACAAGAACTGAAAGATATGGTCTTTAGGAAAGAATTTAGGCTTATAATATACCGGTTTCAATGACTGATACAAAAGTTAAAATAGCAAATTAAATAATGCAGTACCCACTTACATAGTTCAAGCAACTCCTCGTTAAACATTTCTTCTCCTAGGCAACAAGATTACTTTTCTTATGACTCTTCATCAGATAACTGAGGTGACTATTTCTCACACCTTGAAAAATTTCTTTCTTCTGCCTCATCAAGAAGTTTAATTTGAATGCCATGCTTACTTTAGACTTTTATGTGTATACATATCTCCTTCTATGGTCAGAAACAGTTCCTGCCATGCATGTGCCAATTCGGTGAAGCTTTACAAATCTAATTGTGTATGTAACCTGCTCTTTTAGCTATCTCAAAGTCTGTACTTTAATCATAGCAAAATAAACAAATCTCACAATACTGTCCCAGGGCCTCCCTTAAGTCATTTACCTCTTATTAAAAGTTTATACTTTTAACAACAACGACGGCAAAAGGCTTTTTGGAGTGTTAAGTTTCCCGTTACTCCTTGAATTGTTTCCAGTTTTCAAACTTCTCGTTTGTCCGTAGTTGATACCTAGTCTTAGGTATTAGTTTTTAGGATATCTTTGTTCTTTAAGGGCATCTTATCTGTAAAACTATTTTTACAGCATAACACTTGCTGGACCTTTTGCTGAGTGGCAGATTTTTAAACAAGGTTGATTTCGATCTCAGTATGGCCATTCCCCGATTTGTATAGCCCAAGTGAATCAGAAGAATTGTCCATGTGTGTACACATGCAATCTTCTCTAAGAATGGCTGTAATGGGCAATAGCTTGTGCTCACAACTGCAAATAGGCTGTGGTTTTCCACGAAAAACAAATTGCCTCCTGCTGCAGGGCTGTAGAATGGTTAGTCTTTGTTTTAAGCAAAGCAGTGGCAAAATATAGCTACAATGACCTGTTGTGGAAAGCCTCTGATCCCCAGCTTCCACTACGGTCCCAAACTGCTGACCTGAAGGGATTCCCTGAAAATTAGCAACTACAAGTTTTGTAAACCTGATTTACAATAACATCTCACTTGCTTACAAACAACATCAAGATCTCACAAAAATGGGTCCAATACAAAGAGAGGGAGAAACAGATCCTACTGTTGTGAAGATGACAACATTTATTGGGCAATACAGATAGATTAGGAATTAATAAAAGTTCTACTACTGCTTTAAAGGTGTAAAAGCTAGGTCCAAAGACGACATAGCTGAGAAACAAAACGAAAGTAGCAGTCTGAAGTCCAGAAGGGTGGCTCTGCCCTAGGGCGGTGCCTGTCAAATTGGGAGTTTGGTGAAAATTTAATTGCTGAAGCAAGTTTGCACTTAATGTCCTTAGTGAAAGTTTGGAAAGTACAGATTTGTAATCCAGAAAAACTAGTTTTATCACAGAATGCTCCCAAGAGCCGAAGTTGGTTTGTGAGGAGATGTCACTGGGGAGAAAGCATAACATCGCCTAATAATTCTGTGTTATCTTGGCGTTAGCTTCTTTCAGAATTATAGCTAGTACATGACTGTCTTTAAAGGATTACTTCATATCAACTGGACACACTCACTTGCAAGACAATTTGACCCTTATTTCTGGTGTTTTCATCAAAAACTACCAAAAATTTAACCTGCTTTTGAGTTTCTTGACTTCCCTCCCTCCCAGTTTCCTTTCTCGTTTCTAATCTCATTACTACCTTAGATACTATCTAAATAGGTTAATAGACTGCTGCTGTGGAGCACTGAAAATCCATCTAGGCAATCAGTCTTCTGTATAAAGCAGTCAAGTGAAGCTTTAAAGTAAAAATGGGGCCTGAATCAAAATGTTAGGTCCAAGTACCTTCACCCAGTGGGACAAAGTGAATATAGGGTTGAGGTTTGTGGCTCTTTTCTGAGCTGTTCAATTATCATGCCTCACATGCAACCTACAATTGAAGTTTTTAATTTTCTTTTCAAGTGTTTTGAACAGAAAAAACCCTCCAAATATTCAAGTAAAAGTATATTAAGCAGAAATAATCACTGCTGATTAATTGTCAGACCTAATCTTTTCAGTAGGTGAACTGAAAGGGCCAACAATCCATACATCACATGGATAACTAGGTCCTGATTCTCCTTGGTGATTTGGCATTGGTCTCCTTTCAGTTCAGGAGAAAAAGTAAAACATGTTCATGCCTTTGGGTGATCCCACAATTATGGTAAAGAAAAGAGTAGGCCAAAAATTTGAAAACGAAAAGCCTTTGGTGCCCATGTTGTCCCTGTTGTGGTGGACAGTGAAAAAGGAGCATACAGACTGACACCGAGGCATTCAGTTATTGCTGTAGGTTTAGATTTGGCTTTCAGATGTCCAATAGTAGCAGGTGGAAAACAGCAACACTGTTATCCAAGCAGCTTACACTGCTGAATATTGAGGTATGTGAGAGCCTTGTCTGGAATGACCCGGTAATTAATAGCATTATATAAACCGAAACAAAGAAGCTTCCTCTGACAAGGTAAGCCATTCTTGGGAGATTTCTACATAGCTTTAGCAGATTCTGACTACAGGGTACTTCAGAAATGTCTTCATTTCTGTTGTGATGACATAGAGAAAAATCCGGAGGTGCAGGAACACTTCACACCAAATCTACCCCTTTGTGATGGTACAAACAAAACAGTACAAAAGAGGTTTAAAGACAAAGTTCTGGCCAAACCCTAACCATTCTGTTTGTGCTTCTCCAAAAAGTATCACAGAGACACATAATATAAACAAACACCTAGAACCACCAAGAAATACAGCATCACCACTGTGAGCATGAAACAGTGACTGCAAAGACTCCCAACACTAAAAAAAGCTGATCTTAGAGGGATTTTGTTTGCACAGGTCTCACTGAAGAAATTCTTTCGTACATTTCTCATTCTGATCTGTGAGTTTTGTTGCCTGACAAAATTCAGCAGTACCTTCGACAGTATCAATCAGCTTTTTCACTGCAACTCCAGCCATGACATGGGTTCTCTACTGCTTTATCTCCCTCTGAAGTAGCTGAAAATATAAGTATGGATTTTGCTGATTCTTAAGAGGAAAAAAAGTATTTTGCTGGTACCTATGGTAGATCTTTCGGCATTTCTACAGAAAATCTCTGTAGAAGGAAGGGAAGGGAAGGGA
>VZDJ01000998.1:71751-84267 GCA_008694505.1 Cyanoderma ruficeps | reverse complement strand
AGGAAGTAAGGAAGGAAGGAAGGCTTTACAGAACTTTTAATGTTTTGATTGTCCTCACTTAAATTACTTGGGTGAATTTTTTAGCCAGCAAAACTCAGGAGTAGCATTTTTAATACTAAATCTGTGTCTATCTTGTTGCTTATAAATGCTTTTTTCAATCCCATTTCAGGATGGATTTATGTCCTCTTGACAAAGCCAGAGGTAAGATGTTTTTCTCAAGAAGGGATCTGGAGGAATTCTGATCCTCTTTAGTGTCTTGTGAGTATATGCTCTAGTCTGCAGGGGAAATTCCTGCTGTGCACAGCAGGAGTTGGTGCCATGCTGCAAGCTCACAGGATATTTTGTGATAAAGTCTGGGTTTTTTCCCATATGTTTAAAATTAACCCACACCATGCAAAAATCTTCACAACTGGCTTCACAATTTTGAATTTTTCATTGTAACTGAATAATATGCTGATGCAATAATATGTTATCTTTCTTTCCACTGGGTAGTTACTTTTTTTTTTTTTTCCTTTTGTCTGAATTGTTGGGGTTTTTTTGATTTTTCTGTCTTGGGGGTTTCGTTGATGAGCAGCACTACTCCCAAAATCAACCTACAGACAATACATCTCATTAATTTATTGTCTCTTTGAAAAGACTGAGTGATCATCTTAAGCTGCTGATGCTGGTGTAAAGACTTAACATAAATTGTCTGCTTGACCTTTTTAGAACTGAAAATCTTTTTTTTTTCTTTTTAGCTCATAGCAATGTATTTATTTTGTAAGTGGAGAGAAAGCTTCCCCTCCCATTGCCCCTTCGCTTTAGAATTTGAAAAAATTATATGTGCTGAGATTTTGCAAGTTATATCACTCTAAATACCTCTTGGATTGATATTTATGGATTGGTTCAAGCTTTCAAAAAATTAATCCTTCTCATGAAAGTCGTTAGAATTTATCCTCCCATTTTGAGAGAGATGCCATATTACCAACATTGTTAATATTTATGTGTTGCCTAATCTGGTACGCTAATTCTGTACCAGTAACATAACGTAGATTAGGTTATAGCAGTAAAAAATGTTTATATTTATTCCTGAACAATTCCATAGTTTGAATATCTTAACTGCACTGTAAGTGAGAAGCACATAAGGATTTATATAAAGTGATCACATCCTTCACTGAAATTATTGTAACAAGAAAATACTTTAAAGTTTTGGGTCAGTTTAATTATCTTGCCGAGATATCTCATACATTTCTTCTCTGCAGCAAGGTTTTCTCAAGGACTGCAGACCTCTAGTAGTCACCTACATAAAGGAATTAGGATTCACCAGGTATCGTCCCGTGCAGTGGCAACTCCAGTGTGAAGATGCTACACCCCTCTCTTTGAGGCTGGCACAAGCCAGGTTGGTTTTTTTTCCCTAAGGTCATTCACACAGCTTAGGTCTAGGGGAAGGGGAAGATGGATGCACCTATTGTCTGCCTCAACAGCAAAATTTGTACAGAATTAAAGAGCGACATGTTATGTTGTTTTACTAGGCCCAGATTGTGTGTCAGAATTCAATTGAGAAAGAACATTCCAGATTTAAAGTAATACCTGACCTGTTCTTAGACTTTCTAAGAAATTATGTATAAAGCCATATTACAGTCTTATTGCAGAATATTATTTCATTCTGGCCACAAATGAAGTTTAAAAGTTTGAAAAGGGACAAATTGATGGCCAAAGCCCCCTCTTTAAAAAATTAAAAATCCACTCTTACATACCTGCTTCTACTGATACTGTTATGTCACTATGATTCAGCCAGTATCTTCAGGGAGTGAAAAAATAATCCATTCTATATTTCTGTCTGTGTTGATCATTAGGATAAAAGTATTTTTGTACGACCTAGGTTTCATCAGGTGCATAGGTAACCAAAGTGTCATTCCATGTATTTCCCTGTGCTTGAAACCAAATCACTTCTTCAGAAGTTAGTCAAGTGAGCTGAGACCACGAGAGACTTTTTTAAAAAGTGCTACCCTCTCCAGCTGAAGATAGACTCCTCTCAACAAAGATTTATCTACAATGAAATTTTAAATAAATCCATCCTTGGCGTTAGATAATCATTCCGAAAATTTGAACAGGTGTAAAGGAGAGCTATAATTCAAAACGTACACTACCTGTTCTTGACTTCCTTGTCATTATTCATAGGCAAACATTGCTGATCAGTGTCAAAACTGGGTTGTCCCTCTCTTTCTAGTACATTGGTGAGCATAGCTAACAAAAATGCACAACATTTTTTAGGGAATCAAGTCATCATACCTCTTCAGCTGATTGCATTTAAATAATTTTATGATTATTATATCTGTCTTTATACAAACAGCTGCTCATCTAGAACTGGAAAATCTGTTTCTTAGCAGAACAACTCACGTTCATCTCTCTCACCCCCAAGCTGAGGGCTGTGAGCACCATGTTAGGGGTTATCAGTAGGGACCTCCTTTACCACAGCTGCTGAAGCTGTGCCAGCACACAAGCTCACTGGAGAAGCCAGAAACTAAAGAGTTATACTTTTGATTTACTCTGGTGCTAAGGGCACTCATTTTTGAAGCAGAGGTCTGGGCTGCCTGTATCCATTTACAGATTTCTTTCTGATCTACATAGAGACAGTTGTGATAAAAATGCATACATTTGTCACCACACAAGGACTACAGATTAACCCTACCAGTTCTTTATAGCTCATAAGGCTTTTTGATACATAAGAACCTAGCTTCAAGGGACTGGTTACGAGTATAATCCACTCTGCTATGAGTTTAGTTAGGTGTTAAGATGATTCTCACCAGATCTAGGAGACATGAGTTTAAATTGCCTTGGGCTGGAATACATGTCTCCAGCCACCTAGCGTCCAAAATTCTAGTATAACTCTTATCAATAAAATATCATGAAAGAGGAGCACAAAGGTCCCACAGATTATGTGTGTTGAAGCCAACAGCTCATGAGACAGAGAGTCAAGCTAGGAAAGCACTCTGAACACTCAAGCTGTGTCGCTTCAAAGAGTTAATTAAGATGAGGAGTATTAGAAGTCCCTCATCACCCTCTATTATTTAAAACAGTTAGTTGCCCTTTCATCTCATAGTTGTTCAATGTCTTACCCTATTCCTACAGGAATAAAAAGAACCCAATCATGGCCTAACACTGGCCAGAAAGAAAATTTGAAAACAGACATTTCACTTTTCTGTGGCTTTAAATAGTGTTACTACAGCTGCTGCTTATTCCAGCCCTGGCATATCCCAGACCCAGTGCCTTTGGGGTTTTTTTTTTCGTTGTTAGCACAGACTTTTATTTACACAGAAATTTATTTACAATCCATTTAGGTTTTTTATATACCAAGGAAATTTTAAATATGCCATTGGCCAGGGGAGTATGTCTGCCTCTGGCAAGAGCTATGCTGATAGCCCCAACAGGGGAGCTGCTGAGGGGATATTGGCTGCAAGAGACATTCAAGCAGAACCTTTGTCTGTGAAGGGATAAACTGATGTCACAGTCATTGAGCTTTTTGTTGAATACTTATTAGTTACCTGAGCTTATTAGTTACCTCAGCTGGAGATGTAGTTACCTCAGCATTGGCAGGATTCCATGTGCGGTGTGGAAATCCTGGATATGCACATCCTCAAATCCATTTTCTTTTATCTGTCTCCTCACACATATTGATCAGCACGTCCCACACATTTTATACTTGCTGTGGTTACATTTTGCTCAGTGATTTCCCACTCCAAGATGTCAGAGTCCTGAAAGCCATGAAATAAGTATTCATATGGTAGCTCTTTCACATTAATTGAAGAGATACTTGTTCTGATTATGTAAAGAATATGAAGTCCACTGCCCTCCAAAGAAAAAGAAAAGAGACATTTTCAATTTCATGAGGTAATATTTTCATGTGACCCTGCCTGTGCCTTACAAAATGTACTAGGATATCCAAGACAATGTGCATTTTATATCTATTTAATTTGAACTCAGTTAGAAAAAGAAGAACTATTAATCAACTCTGAGATTTTTTGGAAACTTTCAGGAAAACCATTGCTTAGAGCAAAATGCTTTATAAGTCATTGCCTATATTAAGCTTCATGGATGGAGTATCAGACAACCTGCTGAATTCAGCTTTTTAAACTTAATGTGAAGATTAATACTATAAGAGACACTTTCTATGGATAAAGTTTGGAAGGACAGACCAGGCTCAAAATATCCTTGGGCACATCCAAGTAATCTATACACTGTGAAAGTAAAGTTACATGACTGTACTCAAACCTAACCTTTTCAAATTTCTAAGATATTTAAGTTTTCTACCTCTCTTCATGATATATGTCATGTTTTGGTTTGTCCAAACAACAATTTCAAAAGGAAAAAAACTATAAAACCAAAAATGTTAACCTCAAGAAAGCCCTTTTTCCTCTCCCACTCTTTTCCAAATATCTAAATGCAAAATTGAGCTGAATCTGGATTTCAAAACTTTATTTTTACTGTCCATAATGATAAAACTAATGCAACACGTGCCAGAACACCAAATGGCACAACTCACAAATCCTGCATAATGGGAGAAAAGAATGGAAAATAAATTTGTAAAATAAACAAAATAAGTAATAAGAGTTAATTTTAAAATTCCATCCTTGGAAAGTAATGTGATGTTAACAGAGATCACACTCTAGTCCAGAGCTCCTGTAAAAAGGCAAATAGATTAGGTTTAATTTCATTGCCTCTAGGCTTTACTTTTAACCTTTCTTTTACTAAACTTCCAACCAAACCTAATCCCTTGTTTCCTCTGAAGGCTTCTGTTGGTCTTCATTATTACTTTCTCTTATATTTTGTCACACAGTCTCAGAAAATACACATTTCTGAACCACAAAAGTTCAGAGCCTTTTTTTGGTTTTTACAATTTGTCATGTCCTGCCTGGTACTGTGGGTGTACTGACGTGTACTGACCACAGACATGCATTGGAGCTGTGCCCTGTGACTGTCCCTGCAGTCACAGCTGAGGCATCGTGCTTGGCTCTCCCCAAAAACACTGCCTCGTACAGCTCCAAGGGCAGATGCAGAGGCCACAATCCTGGCCATCTTCATGCACACCAAGAACATGATAGAACTGCACATGCTGTAAATGCAACATTGCACTACAGTTGCCTCCCTCCACCTTCCCGCATCTGCACACGGGAATCAGAAGAAAGTACTGGCAGTAGCAACAAAAGCTCAGAGCAACAAAAAAGACCCCTTCTGCGGATTTGTCCCTGGATATGACGTGGTCTTCATTTGTTTAGTTCTCTTGCAATTGGAACACACTGCTTGTATCAAAGCAATTCACTTCCATCATGAAAACAAACAGATTGACTTGTTAGTTATTAAAGAGATAATACATTTTAATACATGAGGGAATTCCACCAGAATAAAATGAGTGAAAAATAATGCTTCTCAAAACCAACAGTTTAGTTGCAGTTAGTTTTTGTGGGAAGAGCTGGCTTTGACTATCTCAGAAAAAAGCTGTGCATTTCTGCCAAATAAATGCCTGTATGACTGCATGCATAGGCATAGAATTTTTTTTCTCATGTTGACCATGCAGGAGAAGCAATCTGCTAAGTTGCTTGACAAAGACAATCTTACTCTTAACCCTTTTACTTATGCACAAAGCATACTTAAACAGATGGAATCCAAGGACTGTGGTGTGTATGCCCTGGATGCCAGACAGGCTCTGACATCTGAAATGAAGAAGCCCAGAAATGGCCCAGATGCAGCCAAGAACTTATATCTTGTGTAAACCCACAGACAGTATCCTATCTCCTTTCCAGCCCTGATTTCTGCAGCCATTCAGCAAAACAGTTAATTCTGTTGTAATATCTGAAAAACAAATCCAAATTCACTATGATAATCATTGCAGTCAGTGCAGAGTCCTTTACTGGCTTTTTTTCCTTGATTATGATTTCAAAATGGACATAGAACTTTTTTTTCCTTTTTTTTTTTTTTCCCTGTATGACATCCTCAGTTCTCACTCTTTAGGCCATGACAGACCTTTTTAGACACCAGTGTGAATGTGAGAGTAGAGTTAGAACATACTTGCAACTAAGAAAGGGTAGGATTACACTGGAGACTGAAGATTACACTGAAGATAACGAGGAAGGCTTGGACTTTCACTGAAAAAACATTCTTTCCTTCTCCATTCAGAGAAATTTTAAAAATTAATTGATACCACCTGATAACTGTTATTTTTTTGCCTGATTCTTTGCCAGTATTTACACAGTAACAAGCAGACACAGGTCAATAATAGGATCGATAAAAAGAATTAAAGTTAAGGATATAAAATTTGCCATAATTATATTCCAGACAGAGCTGGGCAGAAAATTGATTCCCTGTCCTGCAAATGTTGAGATGTAAAACATATTCCTGTCTTGCATCAGGACAAAGCCAAGGATTTTTTTTTAACTATTATTATTGAAAAATGGAAAAAAAACCTGAAAAAAATACAGAGGAAGACAGAAAAAGATGAACAGAGACAGGTTTTGAAATAGCTGATAGTCTTTTAGATAGGTCACTAAAACTAGATTTTAGTAAAGTCTGAGTGCATTCCTTAGGCTATATCAGAAAAAGTAGGAATTCAAACCCAGGTCTCGCAAATCCCAGCTGAGCGCTTCAATTGTCAAGTTATTTTCCTTTTCTTGAAGGTGAGTCCTTCTTCCTGAACAATACTCTATCAAAACAATACATTTCCACAGCATCTCATTTAAAAAACGAGCCCTCTCCAATTTGTCACATTTCCAAACAACTACAGTTACAGACTGCCTGCTTATGGTCAGACTCGTGGAATGGCTGCCTGAAGGTACCTCTATGCAAGCCCAGAAATTCTACCTGTCACAAACACAGGGCATTTTATTTTTTATCTTTCCCTCCAAAGATGAGTCTTCTTTTTGCTATAAGGACACTTGGGAATGGACATAACTCCTGATAGAATGAAAGCTTTACAGAGAATAAGATATATTGAGAGTAGGGCCCTGTTTTCACAAAACCAAAACCAACCCTTTACTTGAATTTTTGGCAATGGACAGTTTTAAATTTGGGTGTGATTTTTCTGTCTCTTACTCCCTACTAGAGGTTCCTTTTCCCTCTCTGGAGCAATAACAACTATGAATTTCCTCTCCTCCAATCTCCACAGCATGCTTCACCTTCCTCTCAGGCTAAAGTGTATGGGAAGCTGTGGTGTAAGCTGGAATGGAGAAAGTGATCGGATTGGAAAATAAACTGTTGCAACATCTTTTGTCAATCTATCTCACACTTTTCATTTAAAAACTCATTGAAAAGTCACTCTCTACAAGACGTGAAGTTGAGTAGAAACCAGGAATTCTTGCTCACAGTTTCACTGATCTCTGGCCTGAAGCCTTTTCTTGCTGATCACACACAGGCGACTTAAAACTCACATTAAATCCCTCCTGTTCCATGACAACATCGCACCAGCAAACCTAGCTCCTCAGAACTGCACTGAAGCACAGTGGAATCCTGTGGCAAAAGCAAGCCTGCAGCATTAATGCCACATCCACTGGCATTGTCTTGTGTGGTCTGAGCATCAAGCATCACTTACCCTAAACAGACAAATTAACTATATCCAGTGTATGTGGTAGAATAGCATACAGACTTCAGGCTTCGCCTCCTTGAAAATATATTATTTTCCCTTTTCTTTCTATGCATCACTAAAGTAATCCAGTAGTCCCTGTGATTTGTCTTTTTTTTTCCCTTTTAAGTATAATTTCTTCATTAGATAACACTTTTTGTCTAATATTGCCACCCAGTATTAGGAGTTGTGTCCTGAGGTGTAGTTGTGATGTTTGTATCCCAAATCGTCTGTTGGGTTTGTGTTGGATATTGCCCTGTGTGCCTTTGGTGTTGGGCCTGGGAGCCAGGGGAAGGGAGAGGCGCGTGGTTTGTTTTCAGAAACCCTCCTCCGCCGGCTGGCCTTGAGAAGCCAGCAACACACGGATTCAGCAAAACACGGCGAGGGATGGAGAGTGTCTTCACTGTCATTTTATTCTGAGAGAGCTCTCTCCAGTTAGGCTTGTGTTTTNGTTTGCTTGTTTGGTTTTTTTGTTTGGGTTTTTGGGGTTTTTGGGTTTTTTTGGGAGGGTTGGGATTTTTTGGTGGTTTTGTTTGGTTGGTTGGTTGGGGGTTTTTTTGGGTTTTTGGGGTTTTTCTCCACCTTCCCTTGGAACTGTTAAAATCTCTCTGGACTGAGGACCTGGGGGAGCACTGTGGGGGCTTGCTTCTGGAACCCACCAAGATCCATCCTGCACAGCGACGTTTCCCAGTGTCAGAGGGACTGAGACAGAGCCACCACCTGCAGGAGGGACTTCTTTCCTAAATCTGTCATCTCTCCAGAGCGGCACGAAGTTCTTGTCATCGGGTATTGTTCAGTTTATTGTGCCAGGGAGTGCTTTGCCTGTTTAATAAACAGGGTTCTTTCCACTTCTCTCTGAGGAGATTTTTTTTTTCCGAACCGGTTGGGGGGAGGGGAGGGAGTGCCCCTTCGGAGGTTTCCTCCCAGATTTGCCCTAAAGCACTACAACTTGCTAGACTGAGACCTCCTGAGATGGCAATTTATGCACAGAGAGGCTTTTCGCAGCAGGAGGAGAAGGGAGATATTCAAAGTCTGTAAAGAAGGACCCTGTAAAACCAAATCTCCCAAAACACTTTCTGAGTATGCTTGGCATTCTGTCTTGTTAGTGTAAATAGAGAGAACTCAGTGCAGGAGAAAGAAAAACAACAAGACTGAAGATCAAGAATTTGGATCAGCGGGTAGATCATTGTTTTGAAAAGTAACTATTTCCCTTATTCTCCCATATTAACTTAAAACCATGATGCTAGGTGTTGCTCTGAAAAACTAGTGTTCTACAAGCATTTATAGAGCAGAGACTCTTCTACTTGTCATCAGTTGGATGCATTTATTCCTACAAGGTCCTGGATAATGACAAGGCCCTGGCTGAGAGCAGCCAAACTGAGAGGTGGTAATGTCCAGCAGAAACATAAAATGCAAATTGTATTGACTGGTCAGAGGTTGACCTTGGGACATCCTGATGAACCTTCAGCCACTGTGATAAATACTAACCAATCTGCCAGCACAGTCAGTGTAGGAAGTGGTCAAAAAAAGAAAAACAACTCACTTTGATACTTAGTGTGTGCAGGAAGACACACACTAGCCTCCAATCCTAACACAGGGCCAAAGAGGAATGGCCTATCATCGTGGTGCAGACACTGCCCTGAAAAACTCCAGCCAGTCCCTAAATAGTTAACATAGCAACCTGGCTTCACCTCAGCAAACATCTATGTAGTCAGCTGTGGCATTTTTAGGGAAAACACAAGCATAACTGGAGAGAGCTCTCTCAGAATAAAATGGCAGTGAAGACAAGACACATAAAAATTATCATGATGTAATCACTCGCGGTCAGGCATGTATATATGGACATTGGATCAGATCATTATGTGGGTGCTAAAATGACCTAGAAAGCAGTGCTAGACTAAATATTCACTAATGTAGCTCTGCATCTGATTTGCTAATTCTCTTGTCAGATGTTTTGCAGTAGTTTATAGAAGGCAGCCCTAATTTTGACAACAGCACATAAGATACATGTATGCAAGTACAGATTTATCACTGTGGGACTGGTGAGCAGGGATGCTGCAGTGAGGCTGGCTCCAGCTTATACAACACTTCCATATATCAGATGGTGATCATGATGGCATGATTCCTTCACCTACATCAGGGATTGTGTTTCTCTCCCATAGGTGCTTGTGGCTTTATTCTTGTGAGCAGAATCTGTTCCACTGGATAGGTTTAATCTATTACAAATACACACATAACCAGAGAAAGGACCAAGAAAGAGATTTTATATCACTAGATAAACATCAGCACAATTTAGTAAGAAAAGAAAGCATTTTTGTCTTGTCAATTTTTATGTGTAGAAATGAAGGGCAGTTTTCTAAATGATGAACTGCCAATGGCCTCCTGGAAATCTTCCTGTTTCCCTGTAAAGGAAGATTTAACAGAGAAAATTGTAGATTTGCACTTAAAAAGGAAATTTATAACTGTTCCCAGAGCAACCATTATGCACCAGTGGAAATTAATTAAGCCAGACCAAGTTTCACCATAAATGTTAAACACACACTCAACTCAAACTGTAAAGTCATCCTGAATTTGCAGGTATTTTCTTGCTGTCATTGCCTAAGATAAAGTTTATTGCTCACTAGAATTCCCCAGCTATTTCTTTTTCATTTTTAGACACACAAAACTACATTATCAAAATGCATACACACTGAGTTCTCATTTCAGAACTCTATGTCTCTTGGAGACTCAGGACACTGTGGTAAGTGATTAAACTGCCTCAATTTATTTTTTTTTTAATTTTTTATTTATTTATTTATTTTTTTAATCCTAAAGGTTGTTCAGGTGAACACTACTGAAAAATTACCATATTTCCAGTAGTTGTGTTTTCTTCTTCAGTCATTCAGGTGTGCCATATTCAAACAAGCTGAGCACATGGATGAAGAATTCCTTTAAATACAGTCATGTCAATTCAAATTTTTTGTGATGCTGCTCTCTATGCTTGATAAGTAAAAGGACCAAATTTAAATTAAGTAATTGGAAACTTTAATCTTTGCTGTGAATGATGACCATATTGATCTGGCAGGACAGCTGAGGAGACAGGATTTATGAGAGGAGAAGTAAATCAGAGAGCTCATAAAAATCAGCTTTTCTGGGAGAAAAAAAATCCATTAATATACAGGTGTATATCACACTGTGTATCTGCAGCAGGCATCCTCTGTTGTGCATTTCATAGTCCTCATTAGCAAGAAAAGTTGAGTTCCAGAAAAAACTTCTCTTAATTTACCACTCCTGTGTTAAAGAAATACCTCATCAGAATGTTTAATGTTATAGCAATCGCATAATTAACATAACTGCTCACAATATACCGATGTTAGCTGATTCAGACTTTTTCTACCCTACAGTCTTCAGGGAATCATATTAACAATGTTCATGCCAAAACCACTGCTTTCTGTGGTAGAGTAACTGCCTAAAATGCAATGTTACATTCCTAACCTGAAGAGTACCTAGAAAATTGGGTTTTCACAATTCACTATCCATTCTCAACCAACAAAAGCCATCAGGCAGAGTTTGTCATAATTAGTTATGTTACTCGTAGCTGTTTCCTCTCACCATATAGCTTGGAAAACAAGAGTAAGTTTTACTATTTTCATTTAGTAACAGATTATGGAACTACACCATCCACTTTTTAAAAAATCTGTAATAACTCTCCCCAAATCAAAAGGGAAAAGTGATGCCAGAAGACAAATCCTCAAGTCAACAGTATGTTGAGATGTGCTCTACACTTAAGAGCATGACTCTATCTGAGCAGATCCAACCTTTGCATTTGCTTTCTCCCACACTGATCCCACTGTCAGCATAGAGCCCTCCAGCATGCTGGAGTCAACCATTGCTGAAAGAGAGAGACCTCATTCCTTCTGGAGCTCCATGTATAATCTAACACCTTAAAATAACCCTTGTATTCCAGATGTCACTCATGGCGTTTATAGCTTTTTCTTTATCATAGGATTTTTTTTTCCTCAGGAGCAGTTCACAGATTTGCCTAATACCCACAGCCTAGCAACTTTGCAAATTGCACTTTGAGACAGCAACCCATTCTAAATGCCTGGGTGAAGATATTAAAATTTGGTTTTGCAGCTTTTCCCAAACATAATATGTATGTACCGTGTCTGCTGCATAAGAATGGTTTTTAGAGATGCTGACCTCCACAGCTCCAGTTCAATTCCTGCAGGACCTCCGCTATTATGGAGCTGAAATGAAGCCATTGTAGTGGTAGAGGTTCAGCTTCAACACACACCTCTCACTTCGAGCATAAGCCATCTGCAAACAGTGTCACACAGAGCACATTTTGGATTGTTGAGCCAAGGCCAAGCTGGAACCCAGGGCTGGCACAAAGGACAGGATCTCTCAAATGTAGCAATAGACTGGAGATAAAAGGAAGGGCTGGCCTGCTGACAGCACTACAGATTATGATATAGTGGTTTGTTTCTATTTAAATTGACACTAACATTTGGGTGCTATTACCATTGATTAAAATAACTCTCATTTTTGCCTGCTAGCCCTGGTTACAAGGGCTACAAAGACAAGACTAAGTCCAAGAAGTGTCACACCCGTTCCTTACACATATCACATATCACATCAGCAATACCCATTTATGCAAGGTGGCTTTTGTATCTGTATGCATACAAGCTGTTTTCTACTTTGGATTTAAATTCAAGTAAGGGAGAAAAAGAAGGATGAAGCAAGGCACTGAGGATTTTTTAGGATAATCTGGTAGCTCGTAACACCTGAAAAGATGTCCTGCCCACCTCCTTCCTTCAATGTCTAGCTCTCAGCCACAAAATCCTTCACTCCCCCTTTCCTCACTGGACCTCTTCCTGAGATGCTTCAGTTCATAAGTCAGAAAACCAGCTCAAAGAAAATAAATAAAATAAAATAAAATAAAA